>JARVZY010010789.1:0-553000 GCA_030686995.1 Artemisia argyi | reverse complement strand
ATTAACTAGAACTTGTATTTCTCGTCATACCACAAGTTTCTATTAGTTAGAACTTGTAAGAATATCTACACCGAACTTTAATCCTCATTATGTTCGACTATGATATTAAATCTCGCTTTGCAAGAAATTGCAAAAAAAATGAGATCTTCTATGTCCATCATTCTAGTTTTAACATGGGAACCTACCATGTGACAAGTTGCTAAACCGGAGAATTATAGAACTTGTCTCTATCATGACTAGAACTTGTCTGTATCATGATTAGAACTTGTCTCTATCAAGATTAGAACTTGTCTCAATCATGACTAGAATATCCTTCTACCGTATCTAGAACTTGTCTCCACCAAGATGAGAACTCGTTGACATCTTGGTTGAAACTTGTCTCTAAAATATTCCCTTACCATATATCCTTAAATATGGTAAAACTCTCTTCATTTTCCACCGATACTACTTAAGGATGATTTATGATGACTATCCTCTTAAAATGAATTAGGATGTTCCTACATTTTAATGAGAAAGTTATAAATCAAATAGGTTAAGAATTTATAAGCTCTTGTTTTCAAATATTGGGACGCCTTTAATTACAAATAATGAGATATCAAAACCTAAGTATCTGGTATCTGTACAAGCAATTCCTACTCCGCTTGTGCAAAATCTTCTTTCTTTTCACCTCATTTTCCTCGGTATCACAAGATAATCCTTTTCTTCCTCTATTTTCTCGACTTATTCTTTCCCCTACTCCTATAATCGTCTAAATCTCGGGATGAGATTTTCTCTAAGGGGGTAAGACTATAACAACCCACAAACACCCGTTACTATCATTGCCATTACAAATACCTATAGTAGGTATTTCACGGGTAAATTTTTGCTTTTTATATACATTACTACTTGCATGACTCGCTAGACTTGCTCACGTATCTACACAAGCCAAATAACTCAACACTCACATCCTATAAACCCCAGGTATGTCAAGCATAAAATCATAACAACACCATAATAAGTAAGTCACCAATCTAAAACACTAAACATAACACAAAACCCTAATAAACACTAACTAAAACTTAAGTAGGATTATGTGCTTATTTGAACCTATATGCTTAGTTTAACTAGTATGAAAGTGTCCAAGGCTTAAGTAAGAGTTTCCTTAGGAATATTAGGATATCTTAGGACCATTAGGCTATAGAATAAACCCTTTAGAACTTAGATACAAACCCCTTAAGCCCAAAACCATAACTAGGTCATAATTAACTAGAATTAGGTCTAAATCATCTCAAAACTTCCCCATAGGTCACTACCACTTAGTATAAGCCTCTTAGAAATTAGGAATAGTTATTAGACACTCATAGGACACTAATCTAGGCACAAAACCATAGGATAAACCCTAGTCTCCCACTAAACCCACTTAGGTCATTTAGGTTACAAAACTAGGTCAAACCTTCCCAAACCTTTCCCATATTTTACCCTCACTTAGAATAAACACTTAAGGAGTTAGGATTAGTCACTAGACACTCTTAGGAACATAACTTAGGCTCTAAACCTTAGGTAAAACCTAAAAAAACTTAATAAGTAGAACTAGGTCTAAACTTAACTAAAACAAGTAAAACCTAAACATAAGCTCCCCACGTACCTCAACCTAGCACCCTAACTCCTTAGTCATACTCAAGTACACACCCTAACACCTCTAAGCACCCACCCAAGTAGGTGCATCACCTACTTGTCTAATCCACCACTAATCCACCCTAAACCACCACTAAACCTCCACTAAACCACCACTAATCACCCTAAAGCACCACTAACCCACCAAGCAGCTTACAAGCCCCTCCAAGCACCCAAGCAAGGTGGTGCATCACCTCCTTGTAAGCTACTTGTCACCTCTTTTCCCCTAACCGCCTCCATGGCTTCACCACCACCACATACTACCCAAACCTCCATTGCAGCCCTCTAGCTATTCCTTGTTACCTCTAGCTCGTCCTTGTCACCCCTCCCTCCTCTTTACACGTTAGAATATCACCATCCTAAGTTAACTTGGTCATCACTCCCTCGACCCCTATAAATACCCGTGACCCATGCATCATTCAAAACCATCCACACTTCTTCTTCCACCTTAAATTTTTGTACCTAGTAGTAGTTTAGAGATCATAAAAGAGCTAAGAGTCAAGCTAGGAGGACCTTACATGGTATCGATTCCCATTTCCCATCGCTAAACCCTAACCCTAGTTTTAACTCACGTAAACCCTCCCCTTAGATAACTTAGGAACCCTTACATGAGCCTTGAACCATTTCATTTATTAGTTTACATTTTAGAACCCTAAATAGAGTCATATACTTGCATGCATGCAATAAGTCATTACTATAAGTCATACACTAGTTATAAATAACCTAGATAAGCTAAAATAAGTAAAACATAGGCTAGAAAACATACTTAGTAGATAAAACAAAAGTTACATGCATTTAGGACTAGTTTTGCAAAACTTTACATGCATAAGGGTATATATCATAAATTCCTGAAATTATAAAGTCTAGGGACTGTTTTTTACATTTCCTAGAAGTTATAAGTGTAAGGACTAGTTTTGCATAATATTAAAATCCTAGGATAGATATTAAAATAAGTATAAACTAAAAAGGACTAAAAATGTAAATATTATAAAATTTAAGGTCTAAATGGTAAATATAGAATATTTAAGAGTCTAAGGTTAGTTACTTAAAATATAGAAGTCTAGAGACTAGTTGTGTCTAGTATAGATAGTTAATAGTATAAGTAATATAAATTTAGGGTAGAAAACGTAAATCTATATACTATAAGGGTAAAAAGTGAAAATATCATATAAGTATAAAACCTAAATAAAGTTAGAAGAATAACACAATACTAGGGAGCTTCATACGAGGAGTACTTTGTGGATATTTTGTTTTGACCAGTTTTTTGGGTTTACGAATTAAAGTGCCCTGACTCCTCGAACGATTATTGCGTATACTTCTGAGATATGATGGCCTGAACGGTGATATGATTATAACTAAACCTTAATAACAACATATCTCAATAATAGGGAGCTTTGTGTGAGGAGTATTAACTTCTGAATTATGATGGCCCGAACGGTATTATGTTGATAACATAATACAATAGTAGGTGGCTTCATGTGAGGAGTCATATACTTCTGAATTACAATGGCCTGAACGGTGTTATGTTATATATAAAACATTAACAAACCTAAAAACAATAACTTGAGAAACATAAACATGATAACTAAAGCTTGACATACATCCAAAACCAACAACACACTAGGATACGTGAGTAAGGCGGTCTAGTTTCTGAGTCACTATTTGCATCACTTAGATTACTCTAAACCCATGTGAGTTTTCATAGCCTCACATCTTTTTAAAAATACTTTTACTTTAAATGCTTTACAAAACCCTGTGAGGAGGATACATGCTAAATGCATTACTTATAACCAAATACAAGTCTTTTTCTTTCGTTGTTGCACGAGTAAACTAACCGCCACCACTACATAACCGAAAATTCATGAATCTAATCGTTTGGGATGTTTTACCTAAGCGAACGCGAATATAGTTGATAGATCTATTGGAGTTTGACAACTCCCGTTGGTATTAACACCCCACTAGGTGGTACCAATAGGTACTATATTTGAATCCACTAAAGGAATAACTTTGGCAAGTTATCCTTCCATCCCCTCATGTTGGGTCTGCAGCCCACATGACCCGGATTGTTAAGGTGTGATTCATTAGCTTAGTGAAACATACTCCACTCTTGATAATTGTGCATGCATCACAATTATCACAAAACCTACACTTTCCCAGATGGGTGTAACAACTGAACCCAGGGAACTTGTATCCACTAACCCCTAAACCCATGATTCTCACTCAACACCTAGTGTTGACTTTTTAAGCATGTATTCTAGGTATATTACTTCTATGTTTCCATGGCAGAAGGAGGTACTGAACTCGGAGGACTTTTCATGGTTATCATTCAAACACAACCTAACACTTAGATTTTTGGGACCTCATCAAAAATAAAAATATATTTTTTATAATTAAAACTCTGATAATTATGAATGATAACTAAATTTCCAAAACGTCTCTTTTCGAGTCGTTTTCTATTACTATATCTGTGATTCTATGAAGTAATACCCCAAACACTTTATCCGCTGCAATCAATGAAAAATGGGGGTGTTACAGATACTTTTCTTGCTAATAATGATTCCATTTCGACGGAAGTGGATGATACTTATTTTGATCCGGAGGGAGATAGTCTTGTGCTTGAAAAATTATTAAATGAAGAATCGTCACTTTCTCTCCCTCCGAAGGAAGGTGAATTCAATCCTCTTAAGGATATTGGTGATCCTGTTACAAGGGTTTCCGAAACATTCAAAATTACTATCACAAATCCGTTATTTGACTTTGATTCCGATTTTACTGTAATTTCAAATAACCCGATCTTCGATATTCCTAGTGATGAGTCTGAAATGGAACCCGAGGTCCCGGACTCAAATCATATGATTGATTCTCTTCACGAGAAGTTCTCCGATGAACTTACTCATATCATATCTCCACGGGAGAATGATGTTTTTTGTTTTAAGGAAGATCCTGACCCGGGGGGAGGAGCACTCTATCATAAGAGTTTGTTTATTAAAGAAACAACCCCGACTGTAACAATTCGCAATTTCAGGTTAATTACTATTCGTGAAAGTTAATAAGGAATTACACGTTTTAGGGTAAAACGTCATTCAAAAATTCTACGCACAACGAAACTCGACCACATTAATTTTCCCCGTATCTGAAAAATGTTTGATACACTCATGATTTATTTGAGAATTAATCATGACTGAGAAAAACATGACCAAATAAACCTCGGCCGTGAAAAACAGGAATTTTCATTCTAAAGCGCTTTTACTCAGCCGTAACCTTAACCTATACATGCACCACGTTTCTAAGATGATTTGAGTTTACACATTTTTGGAATAAGTCAAAATATGTTTCCCTCCTCCATTGACCAAAAATCATCCCTTGATTTTATAAATCATTCCTTGATTTTTAGGCTTACGGTTTTATGTCTAAAAGATATTTAATGACAACCGACACTAGACTGAGCCCAGTCTAGACATTATAAGTCATTTTAAATCAATATTATCATATTAGAAAAGTAACATTTTACTTTTCTCAATTTTACGCAATATTCGTACGTTTTACGTATTTCGCGGTTTAGACCTGCGTTCCCAGTTTTAGCAGGGTTTGAGCACCCCAATAGAACCTACCACTCATTTTATATTTTATTATGGAGAATAATGACATGTTTGGTCATTCTTTCAAATCTCACATTTTTACGATACCCGGTTTTACGTATTATGGCTTAATCGTTTACGGTTAGCATTTTACGGAGTCAAAACTCATCCAATACATAGGATATTATCAAGCAAAGCACACCTCATCCTCCTAACTCTTTAAAACCGCCTATAGGGGGGGGGGAGTCACCCTTGGTGTGGCTTAATCTCATGCAAAGTCACCTTAGATGATTACAAGTGTTAAACTTGGTCTCCAAGTGTTGACTAGTCAAGTTTCTAACCTCCTCCAAGCCATATAAAACCCCTCCCCTCTCCTTGTTGCCGTCCCACCTAGCACACACAAACACCACAACCTTAGCTCATTTTCTTCCAAGTTTCATCCAAGAAATCAAGAGCATATCAACATCTAAACCCTAGTTTAGTTTTGATTCATCAAAACACTTCCAAACCCTAGAAACTTTGGTGATTTCTCTTCAGTTTGAATCCACTCAAGTCACCTCAACTTTCATCATCTCCCTTTCAAGAATACAAGTGTAGAAAGGTTGCTTGAAGTGAAGTAGGGTGAAGAGAAGTAGTCAATCAAATACCATTTCCTTACATGATTAACTTCCTTTCTTGTAGAAAGCCAAAAGTTGTAAGCAAAACCTTAACATACTTCTTGTTAAATACCATAATCATGTTATTATATCATTCATGCTATATTTTGTCTTGTGATCATGTCCATGCTGTATAAAAATGGGTAAAACAATTATTGATATATATATGTTAACCTATGTTATTCAAACAAGTAAACTAATGACTTCCATGGACAAATACGACCAAAATAGTATAACTATGATGTTGAACACTTACTTACTGTTAAAGAGGACTTAAAAAGGAAATCATAGCAACTTGAATCACCTAAAATGAGCAAACGAGTCAAAAGTTATGACCATTTGAAGTTACCAAAACTTTGCGGCAAAACTGCCAAATACTTTCTGTGACAGAACACTAAACACGCAAAAAGAGGCCTTTCTGGTCCGTTTCATGAACAAGTTAAAGCACAAAAGTTGTCCGGAATCACGTTTTCAACAAAAACTCAGGAGCACGTCTCCATAAAACCAATAACGAATGAGATTTTTCTCAGTTTCTTAACAGCTATTTACATATATATAAGTCACTATAAAATGGTTATGTTTTAATAAGACCAAGAGGTCTTATGACCTAGAATGAAGACCACAACCATGGCTAAAGCCAAGGTTGAGTCTCAAGACCATGGAACAATGACCAAAGGTCATGGCAAGGCCATGACTAAAGACCATATAAACATACCAAGGCGAAAACATGAGCTAACGACCATATAAACTTACCAAGACAAATACATGAACTAGAGAGTTAGCGATAACTTTAACATGCAATTTGGATCTACTCCATCTAAAGAATCATGAGATATTACAAGTAATTGTCATACAAGTTATAAGAAACTTACCCTAATAACAATCTTCATGTACAAATAAACTTTCCTAAGTTTATTCAAATATTGGACATGTAACTTTTCGGATCAAAACTTATATATATATACTTTATCAACTACTACAATAGTAGGGAGCCTCATGTGAGGAGTTCATTATGTAAGCCGTCGAGATGAGTTGTGGATTTACGAATTAAAGTGTCCTGGCTCCTCGAACATTTACTACATGACTTCTGAATTATGTCGGCCCGAACGGTAGTAAACGATATATAAACTATACATGTTTCATGAATCATTTCTTTTCAAAGACTTACACTATACATCATACCACATCATGGACTAAGTGCAAGACATATATTGGCATGTTTATGTTTCCTTAGACATTATTCCAAACCTAAGTTAAAAAAATTATTCTAGGTTGCTCGTAGAAGTTCTTACGGCATATCCATCATTCTCATTATACATCATCCAAATCAAGGTGAGTTCATAGCCCCACATTTCATTACTTAATTGTTTTACAAACCCTTGGGGGGAATACATGCTATTATTTTCAACCGAACACAATGTTTTCAAATTGTATGATTGCCTGATTGTTTTATTATCACTAAGTATCAGCATTGCTAAACAGAGATCCCTTATTATGAACCATTTAATCAGTAGAAATAGTGAGCGCGAATATTGTGAATAGGCCTATTGGGATTGACGAATCCCATTTGTAGTGAATACGTTCATACAAATGCATTAATATTTGAGACCTGGGTATGCCAGCAACATACCTACCGGGATAAAACCGCCGATCGATATTGGTACACGTTAACGTTTTGGTGTCATAAGCTTAGTGAATAATAATAATAATACCTTCTCCGGGCGTATAACAACGTAGCCCATCTTTGTTTTCCAAACATGTGTATGAGTCTAATTAACTCATACTACCAATATATTGTGTTCAAACATTAAACAAACTCTATGAATATCACTCAACCTTTGTGTTGACCTCTTAAGCATGTATTTCAGGTTCATGATGATCAAGGATGACACGGAAGGGCATGGATGTTCAAGCGGGCTATAAATTTTATTATCATTCAAAAACTCGTTTAATGTAAATTGTAAACATGGAACCATTTGGGACCTCATTTTGTAATCTCTGATATTTATATAATTTGAATGATAAATCTTTTAAAACGACTCAATTAGAGTTCGTTTTCTATTATTGTGACTATTGTGCCGTCGAGTAACACCCAGTTTGAATTCCGCTGCATCCATGAATTGGGGGTGTTACAGATTGGTACCAGAGCCATGGTTATAGAGAAACGGGTCTAAGTGAGACCTAAACTATAACCACACATACAAGCAAAAACATTTTTATAGCCTTTCCACTCTCCGTGTCTTCCATCCTCCAGACGATTATGGACTTAGTAAGCATGTTATGCTACAAAAACATATTAGTATATTCATATATACCCATTTTGAGCATTTCTCGTAAGCATTTTATGCTTCATGAACATATAAGTATATTAATATATACACACTAGGCATTTTACAATACACGAACATATATAAGTATATTGATATATACACTTGATTTATTTTCAATCATTTTATCTAAACAATGGACTTAACATATCTGCACATGCCTATTCTAGGGCATTTCGGCACAACCACATTCTCCCAATCATGTTCCTACTCCAACATTTTATGTCCAAGATATTGTAACTTATTGCAAT
Source organism: Artemisia argyi (assembly GCA_030686995.1). NCBI lineage: Eukaryota > Viridiplantae > Streptophyta > Magnoliopsida > Asterales > Asteraceae > Artemisia > Artemisia argyi. The sequence goes on along the minus strand of JARVZY010010789.1, from coordinate 544,535 downwards.
GGTCTTTCCTATTTCCTAGACATTGTATGATACAATGGTCTTAATCATTTCTCAAATGTTTTGAGTCACACAATGGTCTAACCTACTTCCGAGACATTGTGATTTGCGTAATGGTCTCTGGAATTATTCCATCACATCATCAATATCATTTCATATGATATCAAAAACCCATCACAACCTATCGATCTCAAAATAGAAATATGAGATTTCTGAAGGACAAACTAATCCATCATCGACAAAAGCAGAACTTTCTCTGCATTCATCAAAGTTTTCTTATGAAACCTTCATTATTAAAAGCTCGTGATCCTGGCCAAGTATGGACTGTTTTAGAATTACTTAAAACTTCCTTTCCACACATACCTACCCGTACTATCTTCTATGCAATGGAATATGAAAACATGGGTTACAAGTCTTGTATGGGCGGGACTTGCAACTGAAGGGTTTGACATCGCCTTTGTTTAGTGGACAGTTTCCCGAAAGCAACGGACATATCACAAGTATACCTAATTTAGGTATTTGAAAATTTTATCGAACCTTGGCTAAATATAGACTAGTCACCTATATTTAACCTAGGGACAGTGGAATATAGTCTGACTAACTATATTCGACTTAAAATTTTCAAATACTGAGAATAGTTGTACTAGGGTTATGTTTAGATTGATTTCCTACATGAACTCGATAAACCACCAGAATTCATTAAAACAAACTAGAGACACGATAGTGTCTTACCACTCAGCAAGATTTTAACACCTTATTTGTATGGTCTAATTTCATTCTTGAAATTTTTCATTTATAAGATAATCCGAACTACTATCTTGGGATAGTTATCAATTCTTCTCTTCATCCCGTAGAAGTACTATCCTGTTTAGTTCCTAAGGATACCATTCCATCATAAACCTTTAAAATCTCTTAAGATTTTCAAAACAAACTCAACATGTATACCTAAGAGTATTAATGTTAAGCATACACTACACACTTCTGTTCATCAACATATCACATCATTATCTTCACAACTGTTACAAACACAAACTCATTAACAGATCTTGATGCACTTTTAAAGCTCAAATCATCCTTAGTTACACCACAAGCACCCTCATCAGCTTCACAAGATTGAATAATCATCTTGTACTTTTGGAGCACCAGTATCATCTCTTAAGACACTACCTTGTAACTCACCGGCTAATTGTGAATGTTGTGTTGGGAATTCTTAAGTAGGATGATTTATAATTATTTGAATGGATTGGGATGCCTTTTCATTTAAATAAAGAAATTGTAAATCACCGAACCATAAGTTTATATTTCCCTATTTACATTGTTTGGGATGCCTCTCTATGTAAATAAAGAATTATAAACAAGTGGGCTTATTTGTATCCGAAATAACATAAGTTTGAAGTCAATAAACACTAGGTACAATAACAGATTACCTACTAGGCTATAATTGCAACTACTATCTCAATTCCTATTAATATTCGACTGATATATCAATTTCCTTTGATATTCGACTATTACCATACCTTTCCTACATAAAAGTAAACCTCATCCTACACCATACACTGAAACGACAAATCAAACTGCATCACTGGTAATCCCAGACTTTAGTCCGCATAAATAACCACACCTTTTCATCGACACCACTCCAACATATAACACACATAGAACTTCAGGACGTAGTTCCCCGTAAGGGGTAGAGACTGTAACAATTCGCAATTTCAGGTTAATTACTATTCCCGGAAAATTTCACTATTCACTTTTACTATTCATTTTTCCCGAAATTTTATTTTTGTTTCATGGCCTCGAGTGATAAATCATTTCCATGGCAAATTAAAAGTTTGACACTCGTCAGATCATTTTCGTGAAAGTTAATAAGGAATTACACGTTTTAGGGTAAAACGTCATTCAAAAATTCTACGCACAACGAAACTCGACCACGTTAATTTTCCCCGTATCAGAAAAATGTTTGATACACTCATGATTTATTTGAGAATTAATCATGACTGAGAAAAACATGACCAAATAAACCTCGGCCGTGAAAAACTGGAATTTTCATTCTTAAGCGCTTTTACTAAGCCGTAACCTTAACCTATACCTGCACCACGTTTCTAAGACGATTTGAGTTTACACATTTTTGGAATAAGTCAACATATTTTTCCCTCCTCCATTGACTAAAAATCATCCCTTGATTTTATAAATCATTCCTTGATTTTTAGGCTTACGGTTTTATGTCTAAAAGACATTTAATGGCAACCGACACTAGACTGAGCCCAGTCTAGACATTATAAGTCATTTTAAATCAATATTATCATATTATAAAAGTAACATTTTACTTTTCTCAATTTTACGCAATATTCGTACGTTTTACGTATTTCGCGGTTTAGACCTGCGGTTCCAGTTTTAGCAGGGTTTGAGCACCCCAATAGAACCTACCACTCATTTTATATTTTATTATGGAGAATAATGACATGTTTGGTCATTCTTTCAAATCTCACATTTTTACGATACCCGATTTTACGTATTATGGCTTAATCGTTTACGGTTAGCATTTTACGGAGTCAAAACTCATTCAATACTTAGGATATTATCAAGCAAAGCACACCTCATCCTCCTAACTCTTGTAAACCACCTATAGGGGGGGAGTCACCCTTGGTGTGGCTTAATCTCATGCAAAGTCACCTTGGATGATTACAAGTGTTAAACTTAGTCTCCAAGTGTTGACTAGTCAAGTTTCTAACCTCCTCCAAGACATATAAAACCCCTCCCCTCTCCTTGTTGCCGTCCCACCTAGCACACACAAACACCACAACCTTAGCTCATTTTCTTCCAAGTTTCATCCAAGAAATCAAGAGCATATCAACATCTAAACCCTAGTTTAGTTTTGATTCATCAAAACACTTCCAAACCCTAGAAACTTTGGTGATTTCTCTTGAGTTTGAATCCACTCAAGTCACCTCAACTTTCATCATCTCCCTTTCAAGAATACATGTGTAGAAAGGTTGCTTGAAGTGAAGTAGGGTGAAGAGAAGTAGTCAATCAAAGTCCATTTCCTTACATGATTAACTTCCTTTCTTGTAGAAAGCCAAAAGTTGTAAGCAAAACCTTAACATACTTCTTGTTAAATATCATAATCATGTTATTATATCATTCATGCTATATTGTGTCTTGTGATCATGTCCATGATGTATAAAAATGGGTAAAACAATTATTGATATATATATGTTAACCTATGTTATTCAAACAAGTAAACTAGTGACTTCCATGGAAAAATACGACCAAAATAGTATAACTATGATGTTGAACACTTACTTATTGTTAAAGAGGACTTAAAAAGGAAACCATAGCAACTTGAATCACCTAAAATGAGCAAACGAGTCAAAAGTTATGACCATTTGAAGTTACCAAAACTTTGCGGCAAAACTGCCAAATACTTTATGTGACAGAACACTAAACACGCAAAAAGAGGCCTTTCTGGTCCGTTTCATGAAAAAGTTAACGCACGAAAGTTGTCCGGAATCAAGTTTTCAACAAAAACTCAGGAGCACGTCTCCAGAAAACCAATAACGAATGAGATTTTTCTCAGTTTCTTAACAGGTATTTACATATATATAAGTCACTATATAATGGTTATGTTTTAATAAGACCAAGAGGTCTTATGACCTAGAATCAAGACCACAACCATGGCTAAAGCCAAGGTTGAGTCTCAAGACCATGGAACAATGACCAAAGGTCATGGCAAGGCCATGACTAAAGACCATATAAACATACCACGGCGAAAACATGAGCTAACGACCATATAAACTTACCAAGACAAATACATGAACTAGAGAGTTAGCGATAACTTTAACATGCAATTTGGATCTACTCCATCTAAAGAATCATGAGATATTACAATTAATTGTCATACAAGTTATAAGAAACATACCCTAATAACAATCTTCATGTACAAATAAACTTTCCTAAGTTTATTCAAATATTGGACATGTAACTTTTCAGATCAAAACTTATATATATATATACTTTATCAACTACTACAATAGTAGGGAGCCTCATGTGAGGAGTTCATTATGTAAGCCGTCGAGATGAGTTGTGGATTTACAAATTAAAGTGTCCTGGCTCCTCGAACGTTTACTACATGACTTCTGAATTATGTCGGCCCGAACGGTAGTAAACGATATATAAACTATACATGTTTCATGAATCATTTCTTTTCAAAGACTTGCACTATACATCATACCACATCATGGACTAAGTGCAAGACATATATTGGCATGTTTATGTTTCCTTAGACATTATTCCAAACCTAAGTTACAACAATTATTCTAGGTTGCTCGTAGAAGTTCTTACGGCATATCCATCATTCTCATTATACATCATCCAACTCAAGGTGAGTTCATAGCCCCACATTTCATTACTTAATTGTTTTACAAACCCTTGGGGGGAATACATGCTATTATTTTCAACCGAACACAATGTTTTCAAATTGTATGATTGCCTGATTGTTTTATTATCACTAAGTATCAGCATTGCTAAATAGAGATCCCTTATTTTGAACCATTTAATCACTAGAAATAGTGAGCGCAAATATTGTGAATAGGCCTATTGGGATTGACGAAAATATGTTCATACAAATGCATTAATATTTGAGACCTGGGTATGCCAGCAACATACCTACCGGGATAAAATCGCCGATCGATATTGGTACACGTTAACGTTTTGGTGTCATAAGCTTAGTGAATAATAATAATAATACCTTCTCCGGGCGTATAACAACGTAGCCCATCTTTGTTTTCCAAACATGTGTATGAGCCTAATTAACTCAAACTACTAATATATTGTGTTCAAACATTAAACAAACTCTATGAATATCACTCAACCTTTGTGTTGACCTCTCAAGCATGTATTTCAGGTTCATGATGATCAAGGATGACACGGAAGGGCACGGATGTTCAAGCGGGCTATAAATTTTATTATCATTCAAAACTCGTTTAATGTAAATTGTAAACATGGAACCATTTGGGACCTCATTTTGTAATCTCTGATATTTATATAATTTGAATGATAAATCTTTTAAAACGACTCAATTAGAGTTCGTTTTCTATTATTGTGACTATTGTGCCGTCGAGTAACACCCAGTTTGAATTCCGCTGCATCCATGAATTGGGGGTGTTACACCGACCCTCCCTCCCGAGGTATTTGTTGAAAAGAGCATTAATGATAAATTTGATTTTGAAGATGAAAATCTTATTCTGATTGTTATCAAGATCTTTCTTCCCTTCTTCACATATGATGTGACTTCTCCTCTTTTCCACTCCATTGGGAGTGAGGACACTATTTTTGACCCTGGTATCGTTTCTAATAGTTTTCACTATTAGAATACCAGTGGTTATCTCATCGGAGTGGAACTTTCAAATAATTCATATGTTTATCCAAATATTTTGAATGAAAGCCCGATGGAGATTATTTTCCACCTGCTCTCCCCAGGGAAAACTTAATTCGGGGATCGAGTCAAGCTCATGTGACTCGGATAACAAAAACAAGCGCTTCGTGGGTGGCAACCCATGCTTATCAAATTCATCTTTTTATTTTTCTTATTTCTAACAAATAACGTGAGGAGAGGGTGACCTCTTCCATTTCTCGTGTTTTCGTGGTTGTTTGTGAATGTATGTCCAGGATTGTCCCCGATTTATGATGACTCTCGTGCTCATCGTGATGTCCTTTCTCCACTCGAGTCTCATTCATCAATGCTTTTGGAAATCCTATATCCGAAAATCTTATTAACTAACGTTTTCTTTGGCATAATTAATAAACGACCCTAGAATTTTGTTAGGATTGCTTTTCCCTAAAAACATTGAGGACAATGTTTCATTCTAGTCCGAGGGAGGGTGAATCTTTGATTCAGTTTGACCTTGCATTTTTCACCATGTTTTGTCTCTCACAACTCCGTTTTTCCTCAAAAATTGAAAAAAAATTGAAAATTTTTGAAGAAAAATGAATGAAAATGTTGTGAAAAAGCAAAACAAAAATGAGAAAAATTGAAAAAGTTATGCAAAAATATAATAAGTTGAGCCCTAGCTTGTTCCCTTAACCAATGATAATCACATAAGCTTGTGCTAGCTTGTTCCCTCACTTGACTTTATACATACGCAGCTTAAAAGCGTCCGCTAGTCTTTTACATAAGGAGCTAGAAAACGCGAATTCTTTTTTCTAGAATTTACAAGTTTCCGTATCTGACTTTATATATGTGTGGGTGATTATCGGCTAAGCATTCGCAGGTTTCATTAATTGAGATCTTAAATTGCGATGAGCGAGAAATGATAGAGTTTATTTAGAAGTTAGATGCTAAACGTGGAGTACTTGGTTCTCTTTAGAGCTCATGAGAGGTACTTGTGACTTTTTGCTCCCACAAAATTGTTTCACGAAATATATAATAGATGTTCTACGTTAATTAGTAATATTTAGGCTTGGATAATATTTAGTTTCTTATTTTCTTAAAAGAATCTGATGGATCTAATACACCTTGGTATGTGTTAGAATGATACTTTGAGTTATATCACTAAGTATGCGGAATCTACTTAGTAATACTTAGAAGTTTGTTTGTAATGTAGAACAGTTGTATATGAATAAGAACAATGAATGAAACAAACTGTTAGCTCTAATATTAATAATAATAATAATACGAGTCATCTTAGTATCACTAGGTTTACAACTTGAAGCTCTATGAACGTATGAGAGTTATATATCTAACCCAAAACCTAGGACCTCCTTTTATAGCACTAGGAGTCCTCTTCTACAAGATACGTATCATGATAAAAGAATAAGATATACACAAGATCTATTCTATATTTATCTATACAAGTTTCCTAATAGTTATCCTAACAGCAGTGGTAATAATATGTACTAGCAGTGGTAATGTGTTTCCACTGCTAGTGCATTCTTCAGCAGTTGTAATCTCCATAAAAGCCGTGGTAACTAATAGTATAATTCCCAACAATCCTCCCCTAAACTTTTGATTAACATGTAAATCAATAAGTTTCTTCAAGTAGTCAACATATATGAGGATATGGGAATTCTTCCAAACACTTATCTCCTTTTTCTCAACTCCTTGTCAGCCTTCACACTTTGATCATAAATTCTCTGTAACAAATCTTCTATGATTTCACTTCTTTCCCAACATCTAAGCTTAACTGACATCATAACAGTGAGAATGCCTGCTCTCAATGGATATTCCTTTTCAGCTAACATAAACACATCAACTCCATCTTGAGTAAAAACATGATGTACAACACTTGAATCATAGAATTTCCACAGAGTATTCATATTATGAGCTTAAAATCTCCAATACCTGTCACTAGGGTCAGGTTCATATAATCTTCTAAAGTGAACCCATAACTCTTTAACTTTGACATCAACAAGTTCATCTTTCTTGAACTGATCTTGTATTATCCTCCACAAAGTATCCAGGTCTTCTCTATCATAAGATCTTATAATATCTTCAAAATCTCTACAAATACTTGTGATATTACCAGTTCGGAGAAGCTTGCATGCAACACCAAATGTATCAGAATAAAGTTCCCAACCAACTACTGTATATTTTTCTTGTAAAGGTTCTACATTCAGCACATCAGTTTCAATAGTAATCATGTCTGTAACTTGTTCTTTAGTCAACTTACTAATTCCTTTTGCTGTTAGAGATAACTTCTGAGTCTTTAACTTCTTAGCATCTTTGGACTCAAGACTCATTCCTGACCTTTTTGACTTCATAGCTTCTAACTCCACATCCATAGGAATGAACTTACTATCCTGTCTTTTAACTCTGTAATAAATTCCTTCAATCTGTTCATGTGACATTCCTTTAAAGTTTGCCATCTTCCAATTGCCAACATGACAGCAAAAGGTCTTCATCACAGCAATAATTTGTGCCTTTGTAGGTTGTCTTGACTTCTTTTGACCCTTTCTTGCTGTGCCAATAATATCATCAAGAGCCTGTTAATTCTTCATCTGAATGAAGTCCTTTAATTGAGAAGACCTTTGATCTTCATTTAAAGTTGTATTAGCAATGAGTTCAACTGCTTTCTTTCTAATCACTGGATCATTTGCAATCATGAACTAAATTTCTTCTGTAGGATACTCATGATGATTAACATTTATGGTTTAGTGTTTAAATGGATCGAATATGAAGAAAAGAAGTAAGAAGTTAGAGAGAGAAAGAGTAGAGAGTTGGGAGCCTTTTAGTGAGAGAAACTAGTGAATATTAGATTGAAGTGATGAAAGGTCCAACCCCTTCCAAGCTAGGGAAGGGGTATTTATACTTACAACCAAACGCCCTCTAAAAAGGGCTGTGGAACGAGCTGACAGTGGGTGAAGACCCGACCCGACTCCACAAATACTAACTAATTCTAAACTACGTTTAAACTAATACGATAGATACTACGAGCTACAATATGCTAAGTTACACTTGGGGTGACCGAATCTTCTTACGAATAATCGTATTCCTAACAATCTCCCCCTAAGGGCGGTCACCCCATAAAAATAAGTATTGAATCATATCATTGAAGTCTTTGATGATATCTTTGTAGCTCGTAGCCTTTTGATTCTTCGTTGTTGAGATCTTTGTGCATTAAGTGGTAGACTCTAGATGACAACTTCAATGTGATGGATGATCTTTGAAGATAGCTTCGAGATCATCATCCATATGAGTGTCTGAGGGTCATCTTTGAGTAGTAACGTCTCCATGTGATATTAACCTCTTTATGTTGGCATGCTCACACTTTTCAGGATCATGATCTTCTTCATCAGAGTTGAGGAAGCACGGTTGAAGCCCATTCAATGATCATGATATCTTTTTGAGTTATGAAGTTGAAGTGTGAGCATGTGTTGATGGATCAGCATCTTTTCAGCAATCACCCGCAACCGTTAGAAATTCCTGCAAGTAGACAGTTAGCAACAAAACATCCGGTACTTATAGGTTTGGAATTAAAGATTGTCAACAGCATAGTGTGAGGACTCCTTCTAATCCTCACCAAGACCGTTCCCAATCGGTAAACCCTGAGAGGATTTACGCGAACTACCTAAGTAGATCAACGAATGGGTGAGTCGTTGGAGATCACTCCACGACTGTAGACCGTTTGTAACCATCGCGACCACTAAGCGTAATCCACAAGGAATTACCTAAGTGACCTGCTTTCAGGGCTGCTTGATGTTGACCCTGGCAGAAATTTCCATTCAATCACTGGGAGTTACTATAGCAACATTGTTAGGTACCCATTTATGTAAACACAAGTGTGATATTGAAAGAAATAAGATGAGAATGAAGGTTTGGTTGATTATAAGATTATGAAGAATAAAAGTGCAAGAGTTTCTTTAATGTATTCAAATAACCAACAAAATGAAAGGTTACATAAGCTTACTATTTATAAGGGGAGGAGTAGGGCAACACTCCCTTCCTCCCTCTTATCCCTTAAAGTGGGCTTTCAAGGCCCATGGACTAGCTTACTTAAGCCTAGTAACATTAACATAGTGAAATAAATAACTAAGCAACCTATTACAAAATGTAATGACCGAGACTTGACTAAAATACAAAGTATGATCCCAACAATCTCCCCATAAGGGTCGGTCATCACGGTTGCTTGACGTCTTCATCTTTGTTGTAGACTTGTGACATGTAAGACTCTAGACGTCGTCAAAATGGTTGAATGATAGTGAATATACTTTGCTCTATGTCTTTGTTCTTTGGTGGTTAGGTAGTGATTGTGTTATGAAGTGGTCTGCCGTTCGTCACTCCTGCGTCTGTGGTGGTTGTCCGCCATTCCAACATACTCATACATCTTAGGACTTAGACTTTCACGTGCACGAAGTTCCTTTTACATATTCTGAGATCTTTAAGTCTCAATACTTTGTAGATTCTTCTTAATTGACGTAGAATCTTTCTTTGAACTTAGTGGTGCTAAGATCTTTGGGGGAGCTGTCATTTGCATCAAGATGTATGTATGAGCATGTTGGAATCTACCATCATGGAAGTGAGGTACCTACGAGTAAACAGTTAGCAATAAATAACCGGTACTTACAGATAAGGAATTAGAGCTCATCAACAGCATATTGTGAAGACTCCTACTAATCCTTATCCAGGCCGTTCCCATATTAGATACTCCCGAAGGAGCTTACGAGACCTACTAAGTAGCTCAATGACTGGGTGAGTCGCTGGGGATCACTCCAAGACTGTAGACTGCTATGGAACCACCGCAAACACTAAGCGTAACGCTTGTGGGGCTACCGAAGTGACCTGTCAAGGCTGTTTGAGGTTGACCCTGACAGGAGTTTCCGTTCAATCATTGAGAAATACATAAGTAATTCTCTCATAAACGTTCTCGGCAGATTGCTAAGATCTGCGAAGGACTCGATAATTTATATCTGGTGTCCATTGATGTAGAACACCAGATGTAGAAATACTAAGTGTTCCTAGGAGATCTTTTGATGAATCTCATGGCTCTAGACTCAATAAGTGCACACTTAGGTTTCTTATGCGGAGACTAGGGAGCTGTCTCCAGTTTCTAAATTACATTGGTTCCCTGTGAGAATGAAACAAATTCTTTTAAGAGAACTTGAGTGGCTAGCAGGTTAAGTGCAGTGCGTCACTGGGTCCATGACGGCTTTATCTTCAATACCGGTGTCGCCTTAGCAACAACCAGTAGTAAACGAATTGAACCCGGTGTCTGCCCTAAGGTTGAATCATATGGAGGGCTATTTCTTTTCACCCTTTTCTTTGCTTTTCTTTTTAATTATTCAACCCCTTCTTTCTCCTTTCATTCTTTACTCCTTTTTTTGTATCATACAAAAGGACTTCTAGTTCTAACTATCGGTGATGTCCTTTGGTAGATCCCTCCGGCTTAGGCGGATCATAGGACGGTTATTTCCTAACCTTAGTCACCTTATAACTCCATGACTATCCTATAATTGCCTTTGAAACCTTTGAAAATCTCTCAAAGTGTTTGTGTTTATCAAACATTTTATTTAACACTTTGAGAGTTTTGTGTTTTCTTATGAAGGGCTCCCCCTTCACATGTGTTCATATGTAATTAATAAATTTGCACATGCGGGAGGAGCAAGAACTTTTGAATTGATCCACTTTCGGTGAACCAGACCGATTCGAGACAGGCTTACATCACTAGTTAGACTAGCTTGAAGTTATTACCCGGCCTGGTCGAGTCCACTGAAAGTTTCTCGAGACGGTACCTTTCTACTAAGATAAATCCTTTTCGAGACATACTTACGTGGCTAGTTAAAGAGTTCCATTGTCAGCTTTTAGGTGACAACTAGCTCTAGTAACTAACTTGATGTTATTACCCGTCGAGGAAAAGTCCTTTCGAGATTACTAACTTTTGTTCCGTCAATTCTTGGGTCATTCTGAGTCTAGCTCGCACAAGATACAACTTTTAGCAACTTTCGAACATTCATATTTTAATCACTTTTCTTTTCTCCCCCTCAAAAATAGCATATAAGATGTCGTTGTTGAGAAATATTTGATTAAAATATGCTTTTTGAGTCTTACGGGGAGATTCACCAAGAACTTTTGATTTAGAGCAAAGTATTTTGTTTTGACAAGTGCTCCCCCTCAACAAGTGATTAGGTCTTATTGAGGTGAAATACTTGTCCTTTTGAGCAGAATTATGAAAATCATAACACATTTGATTAATTCTACTCAAAAGTAAGAAGCCTTCGCTCCTTATATTAGGATTGAGGCAATGATGCGTACCTCAGGGTCCTTTCTTTACAAGTTCGGGTTGTGCACTGTAATATGTACACAAACCATTATGACGCAGTTTCGACCGTTGACACTGCGGTAAGTGAACCAAAATGCTGGATGCCTGATCAGGGTGTATTGAGATAGATGTTGAAGGTCGGGGATGTTAAATAGGTTTGGTTCGGTGAGATTCAGCTTCTTCTGATAACTTTCTACTCCCAGTTGAAGATCTTCTACTATTTCTCTGATTACTATCTGCCTTATGAAGATTAGGAGAGCTTGGATAAAGGCAAGCTGCATTTCTTTGGGCAAGTTGCAAAGCTTTCCTTGAACTTTGAGCAGGTACATATCTTCTATGTCGTTTAGGAGTAGACGTGGAAAGTCTGACTCGGAGATATCATACTCTTTTTCATCAAGTCTTTTGAGTGTGATTTTGCTGAGGAAGGGGTAGCCAAAGTGAGTGACAGTCGAAATGAACTTAATCGAGACTATCTTCAACTCACTTGTCACATTTCCCATCGTCTGGTTGAGTCTGCTGCTTCGATAATACTGAGCCCGGTTATCTGGCCAATGATGTATGCCATAGAGTGCGTTCCGGTCATAGTCAATAACTTTGTCGATGAATAATACAGAGGCTTCTTCTTCGATGGCATTATTGAGATATCTGGCAGCAGGGATAAAGGCAAGTGATGTGACGTACTTCTTCTCTATCTTACTGCCGATTTGCAGAAATTCCAAGTCTTTGTTGAAGAAGAACTTGTAAGGGATCTTCGGTTCCTTAGGCTTCCCAATCATAGGTAGTGGTTTGGACCAGTCAGTAATGTATGGTGCGGTTTTCCTTGTGACCGGATCGACGTAAGATTCAGGATTGATCCAGTAAATATTGCTTGACATAGCTCGAGCAATATTTTCTAGATGGTACTCAAGCTCGATGGAGTTGGCCGACCTATCTTTCAGAAGATTGAACGCATCATTCTTGATTCTGCGTAGCTCTTTCTTGTTCATCTTTTTCATTTGAAATTTCTGCTGAATGAACTGAGCGTATTCCACTGTTCGACCATCTTGAGGTTCTTGATTGTCAGTAAGTGGTGGTTGTGAATTAATCATCTTATCAAACCAGGAATACTCGGCAGTTTCATCTTGGTCTAGCCATTTGAGGACGGTTTTTGGTTTCTTTAGTTCTTTGCCTTTTGATGAGGTGTCCGGTTTGTCTTGATGATGCTTTCGTTTCCTTTCTTTCTTCTTCTTAGATGACGGTTCGGGAACTTCATCGGGCTGAGGAGTCTCGTCACCACCTGTGTATTCGAAGTGATCATGTGCTTTGGGAGCGAAACCCGATGCCTTAGGTTGTTGGGTAGAAGTTGTGGTGGTAGGTTGGATGACCGGTTCTATAGGTTAAGATGAGGGTCCTTCGGCTTGCTTTTGTTTCTTTGCCTGTGAGTTAGGATCCTGATCTTCATCATCCCTTGGACGTTTCAGTTTGTCTGCCTCTGTGCTACAAGATTCCTTTGTGGCTTTGTCACGTAAAGCTTCCCAGATTTTGATGTCTTCAGGTGTCATGGTAGTTTTACTTGCCAAAATGTTCTGAAGTTGATTTTCCAGTTCATCTGCAGTCATCTCTTGTTGAGGTAACGGTGTTTTGTCTGCCCTTAGAGTGAATGAGGTAGATCTGATCACTTTCTTGACAGCTTGTTCTGCAATTTTAGTGAGTTCACCTTTCACTGGTGCCAGTAAATCTTTCAGTTCAGGAACTAAGTGTTGATCCAGGTACTGATTTACTTGTGCAGCAGCTGTAGATACCAAGTCTTCTTGTACATCCTTGGCCAAGAAGGTGTCCACCTTTTCTTGCAATTCATTGACATTTTTGTTAAGCTTTGTCAATTCAGCAACTTGTCTTGCTAGTGATTCAACTTGATCTTCAAGTTTGCTTTTCCTCTTCTCATGAATTCTTCTGAATGTTGTCTTTATCAATTTTGATGCAGCAGAGGCTTTGGTACTTGCAAGTTTCTTGATTGATTTGTCAGGTGTAGATTCGGATGCGGGAGGTGATGACTGTGAAGATTCAATGTTAGTGGTAAGGTCTTTGTCATCTCCTCTTTGTGAATCGGGTTTATCAACATTTGTAGTATTGGCAGCTTCCTCATTCAATCTCTGTTCTTCCGCCAGTTTGTCAGCTTCGGCCTTAAGCCTTAATTCTTCTACAAGCCTGGCTTCTTCTTCTCCTTTTAACTTTACTTCTGCCAGCTTAGCTGCCTCTTCAGCCTTCCTGCATTCCTCCATTCGAATTGTTTCTTCCAACTTGGCTTGTGCTAGCTCCTCAAGCCTAGCTTCTTCAGCTTCTTGCTTTTTCTTTAGTTCCTCTTCTTGAGCCCTTTCTCTGAGTTCCATTTCCTCCGTAGACATCAACTGTGGAGCATTAGTATCCATGGGATCTTCCTCTTCCCCTTTTTCTGCTGCTGATGTATTGAGCATTTCTACATCTGTGGGTGATACTGTGGGGGTGTCGTAGATGACTAATTCAGCATTTGTTCCTGTAGTAGGTTCAGGAATACTGCCAGATCCGCCAGCTTCATCAGTTTGAGAGAACAAAGGAGGTGGAGGTTGATCAGCTTGAAATGCATCTATTTTGCTGTGGAGAATGCCCAAGTTGAGAGCTCTTTCATTTTCTTCTTCAGCTGAAAGGCCTATGTTAGTCTCCTCAGGTTCGACAGTCATTGGTTCCTTCATCTTTGCCTTTTGTACCCTTTCTTCTTCTAATATGGCATCAGCTTCAGTGAGAGGTCTTTGTGCACGTCGTTCAGATTCATCAACATATTCATCGATATTCTTGTCCCAATCTTCGAACGTCATGTCTCTATCATCAATATCTTCAAGATTGACATTCTCGGTGATATTGGCAAAGGCTTCCCTATAAACTGGACCTTCGTCTGACTCGGTTTCAGAGTTAGACGGTACTGGAGAAGATTGTGGTGAGGGAAACCACCCAGGTTCAGGAATGGATGCGGGCTTCTTGACAGGAGTTCTTCTCTTAAGATTACCCTTCTTCTTTGGTGCAGTCTTGGTAGAAGTCTCTGAGCTGCCAGATTTGCTACCTTTCTTTCCTTTCTTCTGCATGAATGACGGTAGAACAACTTCGTCTAAGAACCCAACTTTGTCTTCCTTGAGTGCTTGAGTGTAGTACTTAAAGTACTTGCACTCTTGAACCTTCTTAGTTAGGAGACAATCAGGAAGTTTCTTTCCTTGTTTACGAGTGCTGGTGTCAAGTCTCTTAATAATTCTGAGAGTTTCCTCATTCCTGAAAGTGTGCTTGGCTTCATCATCAAGTCTTTGTGGAATATCGTCATACTCACGAAGAAAGCTTTCGATGAGTAGTTTGGTGAAACGAACAAATGGAATATTAATCGTCTTGTGTTGTATGTGCCACACAATGTCTTCCCAGATAATGCTGGCATAATCAACTTTCTTGACGTTTGCCACGGCCCAGAAGAGTTTGAGGTGTTGGAGCTTGGGGTGTTCATGGTCAGTGTCTCTGCCAGATAAGGATTTGGCAATCAGAATATACAGGGTTCTCCATGGTTGTGGAAGAAATCTGATGTTAACCCTAGAATGTCTTGTCATAACTTCTTCTGATTCATCATAGCCAATATCCCGTAACCACTCGATCAGCTCTTCCTCGGAGGGTACTTGATCATATTCTTCATCGGGGCCAAGTTCGGGTAACCCAAGAACATTCCTAAGTGTGTCTGTATCCACAGTGACCTGTCTGTTATGAAGCATGCAAGTGAAGGAAGCTTCCCCAAGGTCAAGCTGAAGTGTATGCCAAAACTGGTGTTTGTAGAAGCAGGAGACTGAAGCTGACTTAGTGAATAACAGCTTGTTGGGGTGATATAGTAGAGCATCCACTGCAACTATACATGAGGATTCGTTGCAGGTGATTTTGTTGAAGTTGATTCGTAGGTTGTTCTTTCCTATCTTCCTGGTGTAGTCAGCTGGAAAGGTCTCTTCCCATGAGAGCTTAGGTTCGGGTTCTGGTCTGTATGGAACGTCATTATGTTTTGCCATCTGAATTGATCATAAACAAACACAAACATGGCAATGGTTTACGGTGTTAGCTCAGATATAGGATTACATGATTTGCATATTGAACATTGATCAGTGGGTGTTTATGTGTTTGAAAACTTTTGATATATGACAAACTTGTGTTTTATCACATGGTAGAAACTTATAATATTTGAGTTACAACATGAGTTTATCATTACAAGAAGTTACACTTTGGAAATTTAACAACACTTAGAAAAAATTCTTGATTTGGACAAGTTTACGCGTAACATGAAAAATCTACGCGTAACATGACATAAGCGTAAGAAGTAAAATTAGGCGTAAGTGCAAAAGCTATGCGTAAACTTATATGTTACGCGTAAGGTAAAACTTATGCGTAGGCTCAATCTTACGCGTAGGATAAAATCTCAGGCGTAGGATATGAGTTTATGCAAAGGATTAACCTTAAGCGTAAGATATAACTTATGTGCAGGTTTTGACTTACGCGTAAGTTCAAGACTTAAGCGTAAGATCAAAACTTATGCGTAAGAATTATCAGTTAAGCGTAACCCTTGTCTTATCCAAGACAAAGTTTGTCCACGTGTCGAATCATACGCGTAAGATTCAATCTTACGCGAAGGATGAATAACTTGAGCGTAAAAACGTCATTTTTCCAGAAATTCACCTTAAGTAATATGAGTTGTTTGATTCCTGAAAGTGTACAAACATTACTACTGATCAATATTCATTCCCACACACTTTAATATGCACAATAAATGCGTAACCATGCCTAAAACTGAGTTACGCGTAGAAACGCATGAACACATAATCACTAACACAATCAAACTTGTTTCTGGGTTGTTATAAGTATAGGGCAAGTGATAATCACATCCTAAGGATCATATGGTCCAAATTTTAACAACAATTGACCACAAAAACTCACGATCATAACTGCTAGTGTGTTCGTCCCTTAAATCTTTGAATCATGAACATTACAAGTTTCTGATGCAATTAAACCATAATAACATGATCCTAGGCATGTAATAACACAATCCCCATCATCAATTTCTAGTTTAACACACAAACTATAGAGCCCCTAAATGTCTCGTATGAACCCTAATTCACAAATCGATCACATGATGTTTCTGGGTGAGTATAAAGTTAAGAAACATGTTAATAATCATCTAAGGATCATTTCCCATCAATCAATTTAATCAAAACAACAACAAATTTCTGGGTTCATGATCTACGCACAACCCTAGATCTAATTAATCGATAGTGACAAATTAAACCGTTGGATTAAGTTAAGATTTAAAACCCTTGTTTGCAATCATGATCAAAACATGTTACAACTTACAGATAAGAAGATTGATGCACGGATTTGTTGAATGGTTGTGAATCGTTGATAGATTAGGTGATAGCAGTAAATGTGTTTGTCAGTATAGTAAATGCAGTGGTCAATGTAGTTTTGACTAAGGTTAAAACATTTTTCAATGTATGGCAATTTTGGCCCCTTAACCTTGTTTAAACTATCACACCTAATGCCTAAACTAACTATCTCATTTAACTTACGTTAATTACACCAAGATATGACGAGAACAACTTGTGGAATTTTACTCCCCCTCAACCTTGGACCGTAGTCATAAAAAAACTTAGAAAAATTTATTATATAGGTCAAGGTGAGTAACCCGAAACACTTTTGATGCATCCTTTAAAGATAAAAACGTAATATTTTTTGGTAAAATGCAAGTATAAAAGTAAATATTTTTGTGAAAGTTAAAAAAAATACTTTTCCTCCCCCTCAACACTTGTTTTGAATAATTTAAAGACGTTTTAAAAAAAACATTAGTGTTGGAACGAAAGGTGTATACTTGCATTTTTTTTTTTTTTTTTTTTAATGAAAAAGATAAAATCTTTTTGTGTTTTTGTTGGTTTTTTGTTTTTTTTATTTTTTTTTTATTTTTTTTTATTTTGTTTTTGGAAATAATATTTACAAAGATAGTTTTGATGTTTGACGATCAATTGTGTTTTAAAAACTTTTCCAGATCTTCTGGAGTCAAACATCGCATACCAAGTTGGTGAACTAGACTAGCAAACTTGATGGTGCTAAGGCTTTGGTAAGTAAGTCCGCCAATTGGTACTCAGTTCCCACAAAATAAAGTTCAACGGTACCCTTTTCGACATGCTCCTTGATGAAATGATATCGGAGATCGATGTGTTTGGATTTGCAATGATGAACGGTGTTGCAGGAGATTGCAATGGCACTTTTGGAGTCGCAGTAGATCGGAATCTTATTGAATAGGTAGCCATAGTCTTTAAGTTGTGATCTCATCCAGATGACTTGAGCACAACAAGCAGACATAGCAACATATTCAGATTCGGTTGACGACAATGATGTGCAGTCCTGCTTCTTAGATTGCCATGACACAAGTTTATCTCCGAGAAACTGTAATCCACCAGATGTGCTTTTTCGTGTGTCTAAACATTCTGCATGACCAGCGTCTGAAAAAGCAATTAGTTCGAAACCAGAATCCTTCGGATACCAGATTCCCAAGTTAATGGTTCCCTTTATGTATCGAAGGATTCTTTTGACCTCACTGAGGTGTTTTTCAGTTGGTTTGGACTGATAGCGAGAGCACATGTAGACAGCAAATACTATATCAGGTCTACTAGCTGTGAGATACATGAGTGACCCAATCATACTTTGGTATTTAGTAGGGTCAACCGGAGTCCCATGTAAATCAGCATCTAGTTTTGTGGTATAGCCCATTGGTGTATTATAAGTATCACAAGACATCATTCCATGTTTCTTTAAAATTTCAAGAGCATATTTGGACTGATTTATAAAGATTCCACGGGGTGATTGATGAACTTGTAGTCCTAGAAAGAACGAAAGTTCACCCATCATGGACATTTAAAAATTATCTTTCATTAATTTTGCAAAATCATTAGAGTAACTCCTTTTTGTTGAAGCAAAAATAATGTCATCGACATAAATTTGAACAATAAGTAAGTCCTCCCCGTATGTTTTTGTAAATAATGTTGGATCCACCGAACCTTTAGAAAATCTATTGGCCAATAAGAATGCAGATAATTTGTCATACCACGCCCTGGGGGCTTGCTTGAGTCCGTAGAGTGCCTTTTTGAGTCGATAAACGTGATTGGGACGCTCAGGATCAACGAAGCCGTCTGGTTGACTTACATACACTTCTTCACGGAGTTCACCATTAAGAAATGCTGTTTTCACATCCATTTGAAAAATGACCATGTTCCGATGTGCAGCAAAAGCCAGAAAGATCCGAACAGCTTCATGTCTAGCCACTGGAGCAAAGGATTCAGCAAAATCAAGTCCTTCTAATTGAGAGTATCCTTTAGCTACCAAGCGTGATTTGTTGCGAATGACCGTTCCTTCTGCATCAAGTTTGTTTTTCCAGATCCATTTTAACCCAATGACAAAGATTCCGTCAGGTCTTTCAACTAATTCCCAGACTTCCAATCTAATGAATTGCTGAAATTCCTCTTGCATAGATTCAATCCAGTTATCATAAGTCATTGCTTCTTTGATGTTTTTGGGTTCTTCCATACTAACTGTGAGTGCATAGATGCAAGTTTCTCCATCTGTGTGAAGTCGTTGTCTTGTCATAACAGGTGCATCTGGATGGCCAATAATATGAACGAGGGGATGATCTCGAGTCCATTTGTGTGTCGAAGGGTGAAGTTGATAGGTATCTCGCATGTTAGCAGGATCCAAATTGCGTGTTGACGACTCAGCAACTTCTTGATATGTTGGAGCCGGTGCAAACGGGTTAATGAACACATTAGGATCGTACTCTGCGGGTTGTGGAACTGATTGTGGTGTCGGATCTTCAGCTGATTGCCGAGAGTTGGAAGCAGTTTGTTCAATTGTAAATGGAGATGCAATTGGAGGACCGTCTTTCTCAACAGTTGTTTTTGTTTATTGAGGTGAGTCTGGTACTTGATGATTATCAGGTTGTGCAGCGGAATTTGGTGAGACCTCAGTAGACCGGTATTCAATTGTATCATCAAATAGTGGATTGAACAAGGTTTCCAATTCTTTGCGGTTGAGAGGCAATGTTTCAGCCGAAGGGTCCGGAAAGTTAAGACGGTTGATTTCGGGTCCTAAGCTGTGTTGCTCAGAAGCCATCTGCGTGAGTTCATCAAAATTAGCATGAATAGTTTCTTGAATTTCTCATGTCCGACGATTCCATATCCGAAAACCTTTGGAATTTTCACAATATCCAACGAACACTCCGATGTCAGCCTTTGCTTTAAGTTTACCTAAATCATCACGATAATTTTTCGGATAACAGAGTGCTCCAAATACATGAAAGTAATCGATGTTTGGTTTCCTTTTGTGAACAATTTGATAAGGTGTTTTGCGATGGCTTTTTGTGATCATACAACGGTTTTGGGTATAACATGCGGTTGAAACAGCTTCTGCCCATAAGTAATCTGGTAATTGAGCATTAATCAACATAGTTCTAGCAGCTTCCACTAACGTCCTGTTGCGTCTTTCGACAACTCCATTCTGTTCCGGGCTTCTAGGAATAGATGTTTGATGTTCAATTCCCACTTTCTCATAATATGACCTAAGTGTCTGATTCTTAAATTTTGTACCACTGTCAGTTCTGATTATACGGACCGTGTTGCGTAACTGAACTTGATTTTTCGTGAGAAAGGTGATGATCATTGAGGGAGCTTGATCTTTGCTTCGTAGAAAGTAGGCCCAAGTCCATCTGGAGTAATCATCCACAATTACAAGTATGTAGCGTTTACCGTTTATACTTTGAACACGCATCGGACCACACAAATCCATATGAATCAATTGTAACACATGATTCGTACTGTGCTCAGGTTTTGAAGGAAAATGAGCGCGAGTACTTTTTCCTTGTTCACAGGCTGGACATAAGTGGTCTTTGGTGAAACGGAATCTCGGAAAACCATCAACAAGTTTGTAACGAGCAAGGTCAGTCATAGTTCTGAAATTCAGGTGCGAAAGACGTTTGTGCCATAACCAAGATTTAGTCGATTATGCTTTGGAGAGAAGACATATTGGAGATGTTGCAATCATATCTGACATTGATATTGTAAAAAGATTGGAACCACGTGAGCCAGACATTAGATCGTTTCGTTGTAAGTCACGAACAAAGCAAGTTTTCTCCCGAAATGCAACTTCTAGATCCCCATCACAAAATTGTCCGACTGAAAAGAGGTTGTTCCCTAGGCCTTCCACATAATAAACACGACTGATTTCGATGTTCCCACTGACATAGTCACCATATCCCATGATTAAAGCGTAATGATCATTCCCGAATCTGACAGTACCGATGAACTTTGAAACAAAGTTGATTAACTGTTTGAGATTGCCTGTCATATGTCGGGTGCATCCGCTATCAACAATCCAGAGACTTATCTGTACCACCTGCATCACAAGAAGACGACGAGGATGGAACAGAAGTAAGGGTGGAACCCAAAGAAAGTGCGGGTTCCTGTTGGTTAGCAGCACAAGTATTCAATAATTTCGGAATCCATTTAAAGTCTGGTTTGTGTTGTAACCAACGTTGCCAATACCAACTAGTTTTTGCTTTCTTAGTGTTGAATTCACTAGTGATGGGCTTGTTCCTAGATTTGTTCTCTAGAATGATGGGGGTAACTTCAACATCATTAGAAACCGTAGATGGCGGTTTTCCTAAAGTCGACTTAGAGGCAGTAGTGGACCTAGAAGGAATGCCTGTCCTACGTTTCTTATGACGATTCAGGAGAGAATTAGCTACACATTTTGTATGATCACCAGATGATACGTTTTTACGACAAAACACACAAGATGCATTAATATTCAAAACATTCAAAGGTACATCATTCGTTACATTTAGATCTTGATTACAATTTGCCAGATTAGAATCTAAATCTGATGCAACATGATTTTTATTCAAATTCCTAAGGTGATCTTCTACTTCTTGAGCTTCTAGTGATCCTCTTTTACGTTGCCAGAACCTATTCTTCTTGTTACTTTTTCGCTTGGGTCTGCTAACGCTCTTAGTGGATACTAGTCCTGTGGAAGTGGAAGGGTCATCATTAGTGGTTTGAATATAATTAACCTTTTTGTTTAATTCATACAATCCTGGTGCTATCACTGTGGTGTCTACAAACTTTCCTTTTTGAAGTAGCTTAATTTTCTCTTTTAAATCAATGATGATGTGTTGTTTATCCTGATTATCAGACTCAAGTAAACCTCTGATATATTTGAAATCAACGCTGTTTTGTTGCCATTCTGCGTTTTCATTTATCAAAAATGCAATTTCCTTCTCGTATTTGAGACACAAACTTTTGAAAGACTCAAGGTTTTTGCAAAGCTGACACGAGTTTGAAATCTTATGACTTTGAAGTTGTAATTCAAGTGCCATACTTTGAGCTTCATATAAATCGAGAATTTTTCTGAGTTGTTGACTTTCTTTTGAAAATTGTTTGCACACATCATCATTGTTCATTCTCAACACTTCGTTTTCTTGTTTAAGTTTCTCAATTTCCTCATTCAACAGATTATTATCAACACAATGATCATTTTTAAGCATAGAAGTACCAGATTTATAAAGATCATTCATGATAACAGACAAAATATCAGCATTGAGAACTTGTTCCAAGAGTCGATCAGCATCATTTTGTAAACCTTTATTTCTCTGCTTTTGAACCAAAATCGTATTTTCATTTGACTCGAAAACATTAATCATTGTTTTGACTTCTTTCTGAAGTTCGTGTTCCCAACGTGTAGCACAAATAAGGAGGTGTTTAACAATTGGCAACATTTGTTTTTGAAAAATATCTCTCTTTTCTCGCTCGTAAGCGGATTGAAAAGTTTCAATTTTTATTTCAGAATTACGTTCAATTGTTTCCTCCAAAATTTTTATGTCTTCCATAAATGTTTTGAAATAATTTAAGACACGACAACTTTTTGGTAAAGGTGTTACTTCACCAGAAGATGGTAAAGTACCGTTAATTTGTGCCACAGTTTGAACAGGAGCCGCATTAGAAGATGAAACGTAAGACTCCGTAACATACCATGATTTCTCAGGTAGTTCCTTTTGTGGAACAAAAGATTTAGAAATCGGAGGAGGTTTTGAATAGTCATAAGGTTTCCAATTTTGAACATAACTCATTTTTGATCGACTCTCTTCTTCAAGTTCTTCCTCTTCCTCAGTATCAAAAACAACAGCCCGCACAATCGTATTATCAAGCGAATGGTCCATACTGTAAATTTTAGGAATTTCCTTGAATGCAGAGTGAAGAAACATTGATTTGTAATCGCCAAGTGCAAAATCCTTTATCGGGTCTCGGTTTTAAAGTGAATTTCTGAATCGTTGTGACAGAGTTCCCGTGTTTGTAAACAATGTTACGAAATTCTTTGAGTTGTTTTTCAAGATCATCAACCTCACCGAGTAATTTATCTATATACTTCCTTTTTCGTATTTTATGTTCACAAAAATCCATTTTGCAACTGGACAATTCTGTTTCTGTTTTTGAAAGTTCATTTTGAAGATGTTCAACTTGCATTTTCAATTCACACTTTTCACTTTCGATTTTTGAAACCAACTTTCCATTAGACTCTATCAAATCTTGCATTTTATGTTGAAGATCTTGTTCTTTATTGTAAGAATCTTGAAAGGCTTTTTCAAAACTTTTTGAAAGTTTAATCTTATCTTCTTGATTTGAAAGTTGTATTTTATAACACTCAATATCTCTTGAAAGTGACGCATTTGTTTCTTTTAAGGCTTTGTTTTTCTCATTGCATTTTATGATTTGCACTTGTTGAGCGTTCAGTTGTTGGGACAACAATATAAGGTCGGGGTCTGGATCAAATGATGGTTCATGTTGTTCTACCTGATCATGTTTGTCATTCTCATTTGGATCATCAAATGAAACAACTGTGTCATCATCAAATATGACCACTGTGCTTATTTGTTCATCTGCCTGAGAGGATGAATATGATTCAGATGGAACAACTTGCGCCGTATCTGATTCAGAAGCAGAAGGTGAAGCAATTTCATGTATAAGGCATGCTTTAGGATCATGTACCTGAGACAAGCCATATGTGTCATACACAGGACCTGAATCATTAAACTGAAGTTCCTGCATGTTGGCCATAAGCATCACAGCTGCATTAGCTTTGAGATCTTCCATGTCATCATCATTGTTAGCATGTACCATGAAATTGTTCTCTTGCTCAGTGAAATTACCATCCTTTTCATCCTGAAGAGCCATAAGTAATGCCTGCTTGTGAAACTTACTACCCCGAGTTCTCGGTTGAGAACATGCAGTAGCAATATGACCTTTCTCATTACAGTTGTAACACCATACTGCATTCCCAGAATTGGAGTTCCTAGTTTCAACTGGTTCAGACCTTTGCTGAGAAGCCCCTGAGTTGTTCCTGAACCCTCCACTATTGGTATACCTTTGACCATTTCCATTGTTGTTGTACCTCTGACCATTCCCAAAATTTCCTGATGAGCTTCCTGAACCTGATCGACCATAGTTCCGATTTTGTATCTCAACTCTTCCATCAGTCACAACAGCTTGATTCCTTGTGTTTGAAGATGAACGTTGACGGTTGTTTGTTTTGTTGGAGAATTTGCTGAAAGCACGAGCAATAAGAGCAAGTCCCTGATTCAATGTGTTAAACTCTTCATCGTCATCTTCATTTGAGTTCGAGTAATACACATTATCACTGTTGTTGTATGGAACAAGTTGTGTTGAAGTATTCTGAGGAGATGAATCGTAGGAGACCATAGAAGATTGTGGATAACTGAAGTAGTTTTGCTCTTGAACATGTGCATGATTTGACATTTGTGGTGGAGCATAGTTAGATTGAGCTACGAGTGCCAATGAGTTTGGTGCTGGAGATGGTGAGTAACCTCCTCGAAGAGCTCTATCCTTTTTCCACTTCAGGTTCATGGTGTTTCAGAAAGTCATACAACAGACCATACGATGCATCATGAAGATTTTTTGTTTGTCGAACGAATGTCACATACTTATGCCAATCCAGACCAAGACTTTCAACAAATTTGGAGTTTACTGCAATCCTGGGTACTGTGATTTTGTGACGTTCCAAATCATTTACCACATTTGTGAAACGATGATAGTAGGATTCAAGTGACTCTCCTGGTTCAAATGTGATGTCTGTGTATTCCATATAGAGTTTTGATTCCATATCATCTTTGTTCAATTGAGTACCTTCCATTAAGAGATGAACATGTTCCCACATAGCTTTAGCCGTTTTCTGAGCATCGACACTTCGATAAATTGGATTAGGAATACATTGAAGTATGTAGGATATAGCATACTCATCAGCTTCACGATGTAGTTTATGTTCTTCAGTGAGTGAAGATTCTGGAAGAGGTCTATCACCAGGAGGACGTGGAGGATCAGCATTAGGATCACCAATTTCAAATCTTGTTGGCCACTCAAATGGTCCTTCAAGCATCACTTGCTTCAAGAATTTCCCATGAGGTTTCTTTAGTTCAAGGAATCGTAAGAATCGACTTGACCATTGAACATAGTTCCCAGGTGTAAGCATTGGAGGTGTTTCAAGTGATCCTGCCTCATGTCTGGATTGTTGAGTTGTAATAACTTCACACATCCTATCAAACCAGTGAGGTTGTTTTGAGGAAAACTGATTGTTATGTTGTGACATTTGATGTGGTTGTTGTTTAGGAATGATTTGATGTTGTTGCATCATTAGGTAATGATGTAGTGGATTAAACGGTTGTTGTTGTGAAGGTTGTTGATACGGTTGTTGCTGATAGTATTGTTGTTGCTGATACTACTGATGTTGCTGTTGCTGAGGATGAGGGAAGTAGTTATTAGGTGGTTGAGACATCTTTGAACACTTGTGTAGTAATGGATCTTTGTAGAAGATTGAAATGCACGTTCCTTTGATTAAGTCCAAAATCCCTGGGGTAAGTTGAATTCTTACGCGTAACTATAATCTTACGCGTAAACTTTTAGGTTAAGCGTAAAGAGTAGTTTAAGCGTAAACAAAGAGTTTATGCGTAAGTTTTCTCTTTACGCGTAAGCTTTGGCTTATGCGTAAGTTTAGACTTATGCGTAAGGTTTAAGCAACCAAACAAATCCTTCAAACTTATCCAAGCTTGAAAGATATCCGAAGTCGAAGTATTCCACTAACTTATCCAAGCTAGGGAAGTACTGAGTCACCGTAACACAAGGAGAAGACCTTTGATGAAAGTTAAGCGTAGAGTCTGAAACTTACGCGTAAGATAGACTTATGCGTAAAGCTTAGGCGTAGGATCTGTCTTCTGCGTAGGAATCACCACTTACGCGTAGAAATTGAACTTACACGTAGGTTTTAGGCGTAGACTTCCAAGTTACTCGTAAGAATAGGGTTTTGACCTTAGTTACTCGTAAGAAAAGGGTTTTGACCAAAAGTTACTCGTAGAAAGGACAAAAAGTACTATTTACAGCTTTATAATCGCACTATTCACTAAAGTTACGCGTAAACAGGTCAGAAACTTGAAAAATCTCAAATTTTTGAAGAAAAAATGCTTATATATAAGGTACTTTTGATCAAATAACTTCACCAATACTTAGGAAACACTAGCTATTGAAGATTATGCTACCAAAAACTAGTTTTCCAATATCAAAGAAGCTATAAAACCTTAAAACAACCTTAAAAATCACAACTTTATGCAAAAACTAAGCTTCAAATCACTATATCAACCTTGAAACTTGTCCAAGCTTCAAGATTTGAGTGAAAGAAACAAAGAAAAATGCAAAAAGATGAGAAATAAGCCCTTAAACCCCACGTTAACTTCAAGAACACCACTTCAATCTCTATTAGGCAAATGATACCACTTGTTAGGTACCCATTTATGTAAACACAAGTGTGATATTGAAAGAAATAAGATGAGAATGAAGGTTTGGTTGATTATAAGATTATGAAGAATAAAAGTGCAAGAGTTTCTTTAATGTATTCAAATAACCAACAAAATGAAAGGTTACATAAGCTTACTATTTATAAGGGGAGGAGTAGGGCAACACTCCCTTCCTCCCTCTTATCCCTTAACGTGGGCTTTCAAGGCCCATGGACTAGCTTACTTAAGCCTAGTAACATTAACATAGTGAAATAAATAACTAAGCAACCTATTACAAAATGTAATGACCGAGACTTGACTAACATACAAAAGTATGATCCCATCAAACATCCCTCATAAATGTTCTGACAGATTGCTAAGATCTGCGTAGGACTCATAAGTTTACCACTGGTGTCCTTAATGTTGAACAACCAGGGTAGAAGTAGCACGTGTTCCTATGAGATCTTTTTATGCATCTCGAGGCTCTAGACTCAATAAGTGCATTTGGTTTTCCTATGCGGAGATTAGGGAGAGGTCTCCTGCTTCAATATCAACCATCTCAAAGAGATGAGTCGATAGATTACACCGGTTCCCCGTGAGAATGAAACAAGTTCTTTTAAGAGAACTTGAGTGGCTGGAAGGTTTAGTGCAGTGCGTCACTGGGTCCATGACGTCTTGTCTTCAATACCAATGTCGCCTTAGCAACAATTAGTAGATTATGAATTGAACCCGGTTTCTGCCCTAAGGTTGAATAATTGGAGGGCTATTTCTTTTCACCCTTTCTCATTTCATTTCTTTTTAATTTTTCAACCCCTTTTTTCTCCATTCTCACATTTCTCCTTTTTTCATAATCATACCTACGGACATTCTAATACTATCTATTTGGTATTGTGCATGGGTAGATCCCTCCGACTCTGGCGGATCATAGGACGGTTTTCCTAACCTTAGCCACCTTATAACTTCATGACTATCCTATGTTGCCATTCACCAAATCATTGAAAATTCTCTCAATGTGTTTATGATTGGGAAATATATTTTGCAACCACATTGAGAGTTTTGTCATTTTCAAATGCTCCCCCTTAACATGTGCTCAAATGTATTGATTTGAAACTTAGCACATGTCGGGAAGAGTTGCACTTTCTGAATTGATCTACCTTAAGTGAACATGACCGGGCATTCGAGACACGCTTACATCACTAGTTAAACTAGCTTGAAGTTATTACCCGGCCCGATCAGATTCACCCAAGGTTTCTCGAAACGGTACATTCTACTCAGACTAGTCCTCTTCGAGACACGCTTACATCACTGGTTAAACCAGCTTGAAGTTATTACCCGTCCAGGACTAGTCCTTTTGATTTGGGACAATGGTGTTTCGTCAATTCATGAGTCAAGTCTGAGTCTCAATCTCGTAAGATGCAAGGATCCTTTTTCACAAATCATTTGCTTCCCCTCAATATGTGCATTGATATACCAAAAGAGTTTCAAAAGAGTTTAGCACATAGGGAAGAGCATATATTTGGGTTTGGGTTCAAAACATCACATTTTAATCAGTTTTTCATATTTAAATCACATCTTCTCCCCCAATCAAAAATTTTAAACCAATTGAGATTTGTGATCCCAAGTGATTTAAATAACTTTAAAGATTTTGGGAGAAAGATGTGGCATATTTTAAGAATGATTGATTTTGACACGACATTTAAGCTCCCCCTCATACCTTGAGGGAGTATGTTATGTGTTAGAGATGATGAGTTTATAAATGATTTTGAGTTTAGCGATAAACTCATGAAAAATTCATATACTAAAACATAACAATTGCACTTAATCCACTTGAAGTTATGCACAAAGATCATTTTTCAATGATATATAGTTTTTGAAATCGTTCTCCCCCTCAATCGATGACACATTTTAAAATTAACATTTTGCACAAAGTATTAATACTTATATCATCGATTGAGTGGTATATTTTGAAACAACTTTTCAGGTTTGTTTGATCTTCAAAAACCATGGTACCACCAAGTTTGGAGCAAATACTTTCCCGAAGAATCTTTGAAGGAAAAGTATTTGAGACGTAAAGAAGACTTCTCTTCTTTAACCAGAAATGATGCACTGAAGCGTACATCATATCGGAAAGGCACAAATATAAAGTAATTTATGCCTTTGTTTGGAACAACCGTCTTTTTGGCGACGAACTTTCCCCAATATAAGGACCGGGTTGCTATCTAAAGTAATAGCAAACCATATTCAAAGAGATTTTTGGGAAACGACATGTTTTAGAGAAAACATTATTAAGTGTAAGAAAAACTCATGTTCAAGCATATGTATGATTCCGTGCAATTATTGAATGGCATTTCTAGAATCGTACATACTATTGATTACACATTAGACATGTCGTGAGAAGAATATTTTGAGTTTTATGATTTTTCAGATTTTTATGGTTTTTGTAGGTTTTATATTTTTCTATTTTCTTTTAGAGATATACTATATACAAGGATATGTGAAACAATCCCTTTACTCCTTCTGATCTTCCTGAAGACTTGTGAGATCCTCAGGCGTGAGACTCTTCATACCAAGGCGAGGGAGGATGAATTGAAATCTTTCCCTAGGGAGTGCTTTGGTGAAAATGTCAGCCAGCTGGAACTCAGTCCTCACGAAGTAGAGTTCCACAATTCCATTCTCAACTTGCTCCCTGATGAAGTGATGGCGAATATCAATGTGCTTAGTCCTGGAGTGCTGGACGTTGTTGCAGCACAGAGCTATTGCACTTTTGTTGTCACAGTACATGGGAATCTTGTTGAGCACAAAATCATAGTCCGAAAGTTGAGATCTCATCCATAGAATTTGAGCACAACACGAGGACATGGCTATGTATTCAGCCTCAGTGGAGGAGATCGATGTACTCATTTGTTTCTTTGAGGACCAACTAACCAACTTATCTCCCAGAAACTGTGCACCCCCGGATGTGCTTCGACGAGTGTCTTGACACCCCGCATGATCAGCATCGGTGTCCTTGGGATACCATAGACCCAGATGGATTGTACCTTTAAGATATCGAAAAACCCTCTTGACTGCTTCTAAGTGCTTCTTAGTTGGTTTGGATTGATAACGTGCACATATGCAGACGGCAAAGAGAAGATCCGATCTGCTAGCAGTGAGGTACATTAAAGAGCCAATCATGCTCCGATACAAGGTTTGGTCGACCTGAGTCCCAACATCGTCTTTGTCAAGTTTTGATCTTTCAATCATGGGAGTATCAACAGAGTCACAAGATTCGAATCCAAATTTCTTCAAGATTTCATTTGCATATTTGGATTGATTGATGAATATGCCATTGGGATTTTGAGGGAAAATTGATCACACTCTTTAGGGTCGGAGGAGGCAAAAATGATGTCATCATCATAGATTTGTACATGAAGGTAGTTTTTGCCTGTTTTTCTGGTGAAGAGTGTAGGATCAACAACACCTTTGGTAAATCGGTTTGCAAGATGAAATATTGACAAAGTATCATACCATACCCTCGGAGCTTGCTTAAGTCCATAGAGCGCCTTCTTCAATTGATAAACAGGGTTAGGACGTTCAGGATCCACGAATCCTTCAGGTTGACTAACGTACGCCACCTCCTTCAGATCGCCATTTAAAAATGCTGTCTTAACGTCCATTTGATATACCAACATATTCTGGCTGGCAGCATTAGCAAGAAAAATTCTTATGGCTTCAATTCTGGCAACAGGAGCGAAGGATTCTTCAAAGTCAATTCCTTCTTCTTGGCGGTATCCTTTAGCAACAAGCCTCGCCTTGTTCTTCAATACATCTCCATGTTCATCAAGCTTTACTTTAAATATCCATTTGAGGGCAATGATCATTGCACAATCAGGAGGAGGTACCAACTCCCACACATCAAGGCAATCAAACTCATGGATCTCGTCAACCATAGCGGTGAACCATGATACTTTAGACATTACATCTTTAAAATCCTTTGGTTCGGCTTTGGAGAGGACTGAGTTGAAGAAGCACCATAAGGCATCAGTTGCCAGTTGTTTGCGTGTAGATACTGGACGAGACGGGTTTCCAATGATGTTGTCAATTGGATGATCATTGGTCCATTTCCTGAGATGCTCATGGGGTTGAGGATAGTGGATTGAAGTAGCCGTGTTGGATTCTTCTGAGACAGATGTATCATTAGAGGATTCTGGAGCAAAGACATTTACAAACGGCTCTTCATTAGGTGGGGCAAACAGATTAAGTTCAAAAGAATTATCAGCAGCTGCTACTCGTGGTACAGATGACGATTGAACATTAGATGTGGTTACTGAATGACTGGTAGTTGGGGCTTCTGGATCCCATGACAGAGATGTGGATGGCCCTTCATTAGGTTGTGGAGCAATTTCTGCACCCTGTTGTGGAATGATAGAAGCTTTAGGGGAAGCCCCATCATGAGGTTCAAAGTATTCATCAAACAATGGGTCAAATAGTTTCTTCCAATCACTTATAGGAGGCACAAAAGGAGTAGCAGGGGTGGGATTCTGTACAATCCCGGAGCTTATAGATCCAGGAGTCAAAAGATTGGGCACGGGTCCGAAACTTGTTTGTCCAGGAGCCGGTTGCTCAGTCAGCTCATCGAATGTAACGTGAATAGTTTCCATTATATCTCTGGTACGTTTTTTGTAGATTTGGTACCCCTTACGTTCTGGAGCATACCCAATGAAGAAACCAATGTCGGCCTTGGCCTTGAGTTTCGCAAGATCTTCACTGTAATTAGTTGGGTAGCACAAAGCACCAAATACTCGAAGAAACGAAAGGTATGGCTTTCTAACATGAACCAGTTCATATGGAGTCTTGCAGTGGAGAGGGTGTATCAGAGATCGGTTCTGTGTGTAACAAGCAGTTGCAATGGCTTCGGTCCAAAGGAACATTGGAGCTTTGGAGAAGATGAGCATAGTCCTAGCAGCTTCAACTAAGGTGCGGTTACGTCTTTCAACAACTCCATTTTGTTGAGGAGTATGTGGAATGCTCTTTTGATGACTAATGCCGACACGTTCATAAAATTGAGCAAGTTGTTTGTTCACAAACTCCGTTCCATTGTCAGTGCGAATAAACCTAACTGTCTTGTTCAGTCGGACTTGCAATTGCCTGATGAGTTTGATGATGATCCCCGAAGTTTCATCCTTTGACCTTAAAAAACTTTACCCATGTGAAGCGAGAGTAATCATCAACAATGACCAACACATATTTCTTGCCGTTGATACTTTGAACCCTCATTGATCCACAGAGGTCCATGTGAAGAGTATGTAGGACTTCCATGATGGAATTGACAATTTTGGGTTTATGGGTGTGCTTTTTGCTCTTGCCCATTTGACATGCGGAGCATAGATGATCCTTATCATATTTCAATCTGGGCAAACCCCGAACAAGATCCTTACGTGTGAGTTCATTGATGGTACCGAAGTTCAAATGGTTTAAATGACGATGCCACAACCATGATTTGTTCTTTGAGGCTTTTGAGAGCAAGCAAATTGGAGAGGACCGCAACATGTCTTCAATCGATATGGTGTAAAGATTTGTGCCCCGACTTCCTTTGAGAAGATCTACACCATCTAATGCTCTAACAAAACATGTGTGTTTTCTGAAGGCAACTTCAAGATCAGAGTCACAGAATTGACCAACAGAAAATAGATTATGTCCAAGTCCCTCTACGTAGTATACTCTGGATATCACACTGTCTCCAAAGACATAATCACCATAACCCATTATTGCTCCAAAATGGTCTTTCCCGAATCTGACCGTACCAATAAACTTTTCCACGAAATTCATGAGCCGCGAGCGATCTCCAGTCATATGTTTTGAGCAGCCTGGGTCCGTTTGGTTAGCACACACAAACATTGGATTATCATATGTCACAGAGATACTGCTTGAATTATTACAGTTTGATGCACTAGACTTAGGATTGGTACTAATTGCTTCTACTGGGGGCATTCTACCCGTAGGTCTCCATTTCTTAATTTGCACTACTTTGAAATTAGTGATCCTAGTCAGTGGGCACATATCTCCTAGGGTGAATCTCCTTCCTGTAGGCCTCCATTGATAACCAATATTAGTGAAGACCTTTCCTGTTTTGGTCCATACTTTCCTAACTTGCTTAGTGCTCAAACCATCCATAACCGAAGAACACATAGATGATTTTAAGAAGGACACAACACAAGCATCATGATTACCAAAAAATAAACATTCGTTACAAGGCTTACAAATAGCACCAGAATTAGAATTAATTACATCATTGTTAACACGTATGTTTGATTCAACTCGATTCTTTTTGACAAGCATAACTTTATTGTTCCTAGATGATTCTTTTAC
Organism: Artemisia argyi; assembly: GCA_030686995.1. Classification (NCBI taxonomy): domain Eukaryota; kingdom Viridiplantae; phylum Streptophyta; class Magnoliopsida; order Asterales; family Asteraceae; genus Artemisia; species Artemisia argyi. Next base: position 511,535 of record JARVZY010010789.1, on the reverse strand, counting down.
TTCCTTCATAAGTGCACTCTTAGCCGGCAAAGTGCTATCATTCTTTGTATTGCACCTAGGTTGTGACTTGCTAGCTTTAGATACACCATTTACTCATGTAGAAGCAATGATGGGAACATTAGAATGCTTAGTTTCTACTTGTTTACCGGTAAACATGGTGGTGGATTGTGTCATGGTTTGGGGATAATCAAATGTAACATGTTTGTTGCCAATGTTAGAGTGCGATGCAAATGACCTATCCGCCTTGTTATCATTCTTGGGGCATGTTCCTATGGCGTATTCTAATAATTCCTGAGCTCTATTAGTGAGGAAGCATGAACCCGAAATGACGTCATCCAGTGTATTAGGTATCCTACCATCTTCAATTGTTTCTCAAAGTATGACAAGGCAATCCTTAAGATACCTAAGATAGTTGCTATGAACTAGCTTATTGTTCCTAAGGGGAAGAGAGACATTCAAGGCATCGCTCGCAAATTTCTTACAAGCATGAACATTGGAAATAGTATGGTCACAAGAGACAACGGGCATTTTACCTTTCACCATGGTCTTTAGATTCTCAATTTCGTTCAACAAAGAAGTGACTCTTTCATTGTTTTGGTTACGTGTTATTTTAATAGAATCAAATAGCTCTTTGTAACGTTGTTTAGCATTTGACATCTCAGCACGAAGCCACTCATTTTCATGTTGTACACCGTTAATTATGTTTTGTTTCTGAAAGTTTTGAGAATCTAGCGACATTAGGTGACTGGTATTAGAAACATTGCCCATGTTAGACTTTAATTGTGCAATTTGGGCCCTCAATTTCCGAATCGTGTTTGAGTGAGCTTGAATTACTTCATCCTTTTTGGACAATTCAAAACATGTATCAAAATCATGAGCATCCGAAGATGTCTTGGCATTTGAGAGTTTTATGCTTTCTTCTAGATGTTGATATTGTAGTTGTAAGTTAAGATTATGAACTTCTAGTTTTGAGAAATGCCTGACCATGTTATCATGGTCGTCATTTTGAATTTTGGTATGTAATCTCAAATCCTCCCCCTCAAGCTCAATCACACGATTCTGAAATACATTCATGAAATTGTTTAGCAGATAAGACAGAATTGGTGGCAGTGTAGAACACATCTTGAGCAATTCAATTAGCAATCAAGTTTTCATTCATGATGAGAATGTTTTTCCTGTCAATTTCACTATATTTGAGATCAATTGCCAATTGTTTACCCTCATTTTCGACATCTTTGAAAACCTTTTTCATATTAGTGACATCATCATTTATTGTAGTCTTAAGGCCTTCAAAGTGTTCTTTAAGAAGTTTGAAAAATGGCATGACTTCTGTTAGGTAACACCGTTTTGTTTGTTCAAATCCCCTTTCCCCTTCAGTAATCCCAGTTGGTGTAATTCTCTTTTTACAGGTTTTGTCAAAGTCATTAAACAGTTGACCTAGTACGTATAGTCCAATAAGAGTATTACACTGTGTGGCAAGAGTAAATGGTACAAGGTGCATGGGCGTGGTTAGCGGATAAATGGTTGGATCAGCAATCCTAAAAACAGTTCAGGTGTTACCCACAAGTCTTTCAGCTTGCATTTTCTCCATGTCAATATTCCAAAAAGTTTTTTCAGGGAGTGATCAAAGTTAACATGTTTTTATAAGCGTTATTAGTGTTTTTGTGTATGTTATTTGGTTGTTTTTATATGCTTTTGCCACTAAATCGTATCAAAGTATGTTTTTGTAGCATATGTAGCCAAATGCAGGAAAATGAATAAAAATTAAAGAAAATGAAGTAATACGCGTTTACACGAAGATTCCCGAGCTAAAAAGTCCAATCTGTGAAGTAATTCATATGAGAACCTAAGTTTTGTCATCTCAAAGTTCCAACTTCAGAAGTTAATCAAGTTTGGATAGTGCATAAAGAACGACACAAGGAAAAGTCAAAGTCCAAAACAGCCAGGATCTAACATCCGATCGGTTGGAGTTCATCCGATTGGATTGCCATTATGACCATTTCCATCCGATCGGTATCAACCCGCAACCGATCGGATGGCCACTTCTGCATGTTTTTGCCAACTTTTGTGCACGAATCTTGGTCTTTTGTCCCATGGTTCTAGGCCATTCTTAGTGGCTTACTGTCCAAGTTCAAGCATTTAAGTCCCTATTCATTACTAAGAGTGTTGAACAAGCCTATAAGGACCTCAAAAGTGCATAATTCAAGACACCATTTAAGATACCATTTACTCTTATTACTACACACAATTATTATCATCTTCTAGCTCTCTAAGGAGAAAAATTCGTGCAGAAAGAACCAGGAACTTTGGAGGACCAAGGAAGCAACAATTGGAGTCCGAAAATCTCAAGAAATCATCACCAACACTTAGGTTATCAATACCTTGTCATTTGTTATCAATTTCAAAGCATTGTAAGACTTATAACCATGGATTCTAATGTTAAATATTCTGAGTTTATTTGCATGTTTGCTATGAGTGGCTAGTAATCTTTTTACACTTGTTTTGATGATGTTTTATACTTAGTGATAGTTATGATTGTGATAAGATATTTTAATTCAATTTCAAGTCAATCCTAAGAACCAATTGTACCTTAAGTTTCATCGTGACATTTTCTTAGTCAAGGTTAACTAATTGATAATAGTTTCAAGGGTCGAAAGATTTGTTATTACTCAACTAGTTATAATCATTTGTCTATGAATGATTGTTTTTCACCATAATTATTCTTGACTAAACAAAGAAACAAGAAGTATGATTGTAATGAGAATGCTTTTATAACATCAAATCGGATTGTTTGTAAACCTTTAGTTGGACGAAAGTTTAAATATTTATAAACAATTGTGACCTTTTTGTCTATGAATAGGTTACCTTTTGTATTGACCATTTCCTAAGAGTATTTGATTTATAATAAGAGTTTGTCTTGTGTTTAAGATATTCACCATACCTTATGAACCTTGGATAGATCTTGAATTGATTGGTTTACACCTAAAGCTTGTTTTTATGAACTAAAATCTTGACGAAGGTTTAACTTGTAGAAACAATAGATTAGATCACCATCTAATTATCTCAACCAACATGTTATCAAAATTTATCACAATCATGTGTGTCATTAAGTAGAAAACTAGTCTAAACAAGTGTAGTTTTTAAATTATTGATGATCAACCCGCTATGTAACCAACTCGTTGGATGATCAAATCGCTAGTCTGACACTTCACTATCAACCCAACTCGCTATTCCCAACTCGCTGCTAGTATCAACTCGCCAATAGTCAACCCACTGGTAATCAACACGCTAACAGTAAACTCGCTAATAAACAACTCGCTGGATATCAACTCGCTAATAATCAACTCGCTAATGATCAACTCGCCAGATCCACAAAACTCCAAAATCTGACAACTCGCTAGTAATGAGACAAAAATGTCACTTTCGTAGCGATTTTTCCGTATGTCCCAAAATAGCAAACCTCCAAAACGCTAACGTCAACTTGCTAGTACGATCCTGTCAACTCTCTACTTCGAAACATCAACTCGCTGGTAAGAATAACTCCAAAAATCACACTTTTTACCACGCAAATGAGGAATTCAACAGCTCCAAATGTAAACCTATGAACTAATAGCTCATCTAAACAAGAAAGTACAAGAAACAAGTCAATCCAAACGAAAACAAGATCAAACTCGTGTGAACTCAAAAAATCCATTCGAACCAAACACAAACCACAAAACCAAGCAACAAATCTGAATATCCAAGCCCCCTAGGATGAAACCTTGGCTCTTGATACCAATTGTAGGATACTCATGATGATTAACATGTATGGTTTAGTGTTTAAATGGATCGAATATGAAGAAAATAAGTTAGAAGTTAGAGAGAGAAAGAGTAGAGAGTTGGGAGCCTTTTATTGAGAGAAACTAGTGAATATTAGATTGAAGTGATGAAAGGTCCAACCCCTTCCAAGCTAGGGAAGGGGTATTTATACTTACAACCAAACGCCCTCTGAAAAGGGCTATGGTGCGAGCTGACAGTGGGTGAAGACCCGACCTGACTCCACAAATACTAACTAATTCTAAACTACGTTTAAACTAATATGATAGATACTACGAGCTACAATATGCTAAGTTACACTTGGGGTGACCGAATCTTCTTACGAATAATCGTATTCCTAACATCTTCTTTAGTAGGCACATAAGTGAACATTGGAGGTTTCTCTTTTAGCACAGTTGGTGGAACAATAGAAATTGGTTCTTCAATCACTGTTTCCAATTTATCCAACCTCTGAGCCTCCATGAAACTTGCAATCTCATCCTCCTCTTGTCTTTTCTTTAGCATTGCAGTTTCATCTTCTACTAATTTCTTAGCCAATTCAGCATCATGATCTATCTGAGCTTGTTCTTTCTTTGAAATCTTCTTAGACTGTGGCTCAGATGATTCATCAACAATGTGAACTTTTCCTTTTTCAATTCTTATTCTTTGAAATTCAGTATTAGCAACATCCACTACATCAGTATCTGTTTCCACTGTGCCTTTATGAGTTTGAACTGCTTCAGCAAAAATTTCTTTAGTTCCCACTACTTCTTCTTGAACATCATCAACATCATCAAGTTCAGCAAATTCTTGTTCAAAGTTAAGTCTCCTCCCCTTAACGGTAGCATCAGTTTTAATCCTCCCCTGTTTGGAAGAATCTCACAAATCTGTACTAAACTCTTCTGAAATAGATCTTGGATTCTTTAACAACTGAACTTCATCCTGTAAGATCTTAAACTCTGCTTTCAAGGTATCAATCTCTGTGGCATGTTGTTGCTTGGTCTTTGCCAGATCTTTCTCCAGAGCTGCTACCTGTGAGACTAGTTTGGTACAAAGTTCCATCAAATCATTATGTTGCACACTGCCCTCAACACTTCCAACTGTATGACCTGTTGGGATAGGTGAATCATAGGGCATTGATTCAGGCTCTTCTCTAGTTGGACTAGAGTGAAGCCTAGAACCACCACTGCTTGTTCCTAAGCCAAAAGGCTCAAGATCAGACAATGTTGTCATGGGAGGAGTTGGCTGTTTATGCCTCCTCTCATATGTGTGAGTAATTGCAGGGGTATGTTGTTTAGATGGAACAATAATAGAGGGTGTGTGATGGGATACAACTGGGATTGTTGCATCTTCACCCTGTACCTGTGAATTTTTTTAAAAGCATCTCAGGAAAAAGTGGTTTAACCTCCCCATTCCAAAGTTCTGAAGCCTTACTCATATTTTGAAAAACTTTTGGCTTAAGACAAGGGGTTTTATAAACTCTTTTGTGGACTTGCAGTGGAAATTCATTTAACACTGCTTGCACAAACCTTGGATACATCAAAAATTTATATGAACTCTTTACATTTTCCTTCATGTTATTAAAAATAAACTTTGAAAAATTGAAAGTCCTATCAGTGGCTAAGCAAACTAAAGGGTAAGCCATAGTTGATGCAAATTGCTCATAAGATGTTTTCTTAGGACTTAGGCAATGTAAGAGAGTATGTATCAAAAATCTCCAATGGGGACAAAAACATCCTTTTCTTAAAGTAACTTTTTGATCAGATGTATCATACCCCATGGAAGCAATATTTTTGAAAATATCTGAATTGGGTAATGTGAGGATACCATTGAGATCATCCAATTGGATAACTCTCCTCAAGGATGACTCAGTACCATCAATAGTTACCCCATCCACTGTGGCTCTTAGAGCTTCCACAGATTCTTGTGTGTTTTCATGTTCAATAGTTATGGACTCCACAGTGTTCCAGAACTGCTTGATATGAGAAACAAATATTGTGGGATTAACAGTTAAAGCATACCTTATATGGGTTGTATTGAGAAAATCCACAATCTGATGAAAAACTGGACAACTCTTGTCATTTTACTTTTGTAAATAGGCCACTTGGTTGTGCTCATCTCCAAAGTTGAGAATCGCCATAATTTTGTGATTTAGTGATAAAAGTATTAGTAATCGACAATTAGAATCAAGTCGTGTGATGATTAATATATACTAATAGGGTTTGGAGAATAAAACGGAATATGAATTATCTTAAGAAATAATTTATCTTTAGAAAAAGAAAAAATTAAAATTGGTAAGTGGATAATTCACAAAAAAGTTACCCAATTAATATGGAAACATGGTTATTTTACAACGGCTAGTTAAAAATTAGATTACTGACACATCAGTTGTCACGGCTAGTTCACCAGTGGTAAAAATTACTCTTGCAGTGGTAACTGTGAACTAGCAGTGGTAAATTTTCACAAAATTACAAAGAGCAGTGGTAAGTGAAACAAGTATAATTAGCTGCTCTAATCATAGTTTTTAGCAAACTATCAGCTATCAACGGATTTGATATGTTTTTACCATGAGCCATTTGCTATGGACTAGCCAACTCTTCATCACTTGGAATATGGTGAGTTGATGACCATATAGTTTTTGGTAAACTATCAACCATGAATGGATTTGTTATGTCTTTACCAGTAGCCATTTGCTTTGGACTAGTTGATTCTTCTGTTGATTAGACAGGGTGAATCAATAACCATTTGGTGTGTGCCTTAGATACACACCTTGTAACTCCAATCACTCAATCAGTATTGGTTTGTATTCTATATAAGAAGGAAGCACCAAACATAACCAATATAATTGAACCCAAGGTAACTTTTTGACCAAGTTACTATTCAATAAAATATCTCTTCAAATTCAACCCGATAATATCCAAATTTACTCCTCCAACCTACCAAAATAGATAAGAGTAAATTACCTTCATTAATTATCCCTCGGCCTTGACTTTACTTATAAAAGGGGGCTCAAAACACATAAATCTTTATCAAACAAATCATCAACACCACAAACCCTAATCAGCATCATGAGTTGGTTTCCAATAGTCTACATATCATCTGATGATGAAATCAGTTATTGTTCTGATTATGAAGAACTCTCTTCTGGATGGAGTGGATAATTTCACCCAAGTGCTGCAACAACTACATCATCAAATATGAGATCAAACAAGAAGATCTCAGCTGCACCTGCTCCATCTCTTGAATTTTATTTAAGCTCTTCTTCAGATGGTGATGATCCTACCTACACCTTATCCAAGGAACTTCCAAAAGCCCTCACTACTGCCCTGGAGTCTGCCATAAACAACATGAAGTGGCCTGCACCTTCAAAGCCTACAAAACAGCTGAAGCCACCACCACAAGTACTTGGGCTTGCTTGTCCACGAAAGCAACTTTCTTTTTTTGAAAAGAGAAAGAAAGCTTCTAAGGACAAGCATGACTATGAGGGAAAAGGAAAGAAGCCTATGGAGTAGTTTGTCTGAAGATCTTAGGTGTTAGGTTGTTTGATTTTGTGTTTTGTCATGTTGTTTAAGCTTATCTCCTTGTTGAATGTACTATGTATCTTTATCTTTGAATGAATGAAATTACTTTAAGCTTTACCTTTTACCACTGAGAGAGTACATCTTTCCACTGTTTGTACCATGGTTTCCACTGTGCTTGAAATCTTCTGCATATAAGTTAGTAGAAAACCATACAAACATATACAAACAATAATAGCACTTTAAAAACTATCCTGCAACACTATAGACCATTAGACATCAAAGTTTTATGGGTTCAAAATTCCAATACCTGTTACCAAGTACTTAAATCTGCCCACATCAAGCCCTTTTGTTAATAAATCAACATAATTGTCATCAGTGTGAATTTTGACAACATTAATTAGCATTTTCTCAAAACAATCTCTAATAAAATGATGTCTAATTTCAATATGTTTAGTTTTAGTGTGTTGAACAGGATTTTTAATAATGCAAATGGTACTACTATTGTCTATATATATAATGGTGTTCATGAAATTGTACCCATAATCCAATAATTGATTTTGAAGCCATAAGATCTGAGCACAACAGCTAGCAGCAGCCACATATTCTGCTTCAGTAGTTGAAGTAGCCACCATAGTCTGTTTCTTGCACTGCCATGACACCAATCTACATCCAAGAAATTGACATCCTCCTGTAGTTGACCTTCTATCCAAACTTGCACCAGCATAATCACTATCTGAGTATGTAATCAACTCCATAGGGGATTCTCTTGGATACCACAATCCTAGATTAGGATAAGTCTTCAAATACCTGAAAATATTCTCTACTGCAGTCATATGAGATGTCTTTGGAGTGACTTGAAATCTTGCAAAAGCACACACAGCAAACATAATATCTGGTCTTGATGAAGTGAGATACATCAAAGACCCAATCATAGATCTATAAGTGTGTACATCAACATCTGCTCCACTAGCATTCTTCAACAATAGATGAGTAGTCTTATCAGCAGGGGTATTTGAAGGTTTAGCATCAGAAAAGTGAAACTTTCTAATGATCTCAGTCACATACTTGTCTTGACTGATAAAGATGCCTTATTTGCTTTGTTGAACATGCAGTCCCAAAAAGAAAGTAAGTTCTCCCATAGAACTCATTTGGAACTCATCTTTCATCAACTTTTCAAACTCTTTGCACATCACTTGTCTTGTAGATCCAAAAATGATATCATCAACATACACTTGAACTAGTAGAATATCACCCTTTTCTTTCTTGATGAACAGAGTTTGATCAATCTTACCTCTATGAAACCCATTGTCCAAAAGATAAGTAGCTAAGGTTTCATACCACTACCTTGGTGCTTGATGTAAGCCATAAAGAGCCTTAACCACTTTATACACTTTATTAGGGTGTTGAGGATCTTCAAAGCCTGGAGGTTGAGAGACATATACCTCCTCATCAATCTTTCCATACAGGAAAGCACTCTTGACATCCATTTGATAGACAGTAAAGCCCATAAATGTTGCATAGGCTAAAAACAATCTAATAGCCTCAATTCTTGAAACAGGAGCAAAAACTTCTTCATAGTCAATACCCTCCTCCTGAGTGTATCCTTGAGCAACCAATCTAGCTTTGTTCCTGACAACTATACCTCTTTCATCTTTCTTGTTTCTGAAAACCCACTTTGTACCAATCACCTTCATTCCATTAGGCTAATCACAAAGAACCCAAACCTTCTGAAGTTTGAACTGCAACAACTCTTCTTGCATAGCTTCAACCCAGCTTGATTCTCCTAAAGCCATAGAAACATTTTTAGGCTCCATTTGTGATAGAAAACAGAAAAATAAACATTCATTCTTGTTTGAGTGCTTCTTGGACTCATAAACTTCACTAATGAACCCATGAATATCTGTCATCTTAGTCTGCCTTCTAGTCTTAACACCTGATTGTAGCTCACCAATAACATTCTCAATTGGATGCACTTTGTGAACTGTAGTTTGTGTTGTGTTAGGAATATCATAAGATGTAGGCATGTTTGTGATTTCAACATCATCATATGGTGTTTCCTGAGTTGTATTTTCCACACTTGGACCATCAGTGGAAACTGCTTGTGTTGCAGTGGAAATAGGATTACCACTGCTTTCAGGAATTTCTTTATTCAGGACATCAAAATTCACAACATTAACATCACCTTGCTTTTCAGAATTCTTTGTAGGTTGTGATTCTCCATTATCAACAAAATCCCAAATTGGCATAACAATTTGATCTTTATCATATTCATCATCTCTGCAAGGTTCATCTTCATCAATGAATTCTTCTGAGCCCTCTAGAACATTGTCTCTTGATTCTGAGGTTATAGGAACATAATTCATTGTATTAGATAAAGTCTCAAGATCAAATAGCCATTCTGATCCTGAACCTGCTATGTTAGCTTTATTTTCAAGGAACTGAACATGCAAATTCTCTTCAATCTTCTTTGTTCTTAAGTTATAGACTCTAAAAGCCTTACTAACCATAGAATAACCAACAAAGAAGCCTTCATCGGACTTTTCTTCAAACTTTCCCAGATAATCAATGGTATTAAGAATTGTGACATGACATCCAAATGGACTCATAAAATCCAAGATTGGGGGTCTTCCTCTGAATAGCTCATAAGGAGTCTTGTTCTTTGTCTTCACAACTAAAACCCTGTTTTGAATGTATCAAGCAGTGTTAACTGCTTCAGCCCAAAAAGTCACTGGCAGCTTGGAATCAGCTAACATGGTTCTAGCAGCCTCAATTAGTGTTCTATTTCTTCTTTCAGCAACACCATTTTGCTGAGGTGTTATAGCAACACTAAATTCTCTTTTAATACCTTTGTCTCTGCAGAAATCATCCATAAGTCTATTCTTGAATCTGTCCCAATGTCACATCTGATGATCTTTATCTTCTTATCAGCTTGATTTTCAACTTCAGTGATGAAAGTCTTGAGAATTCCAGTGGTTTCATCCTTGGTACTTAAGAAGAAAACCCATGTAAATCAACTAAAATCATCAGTCACAACAAGACAATACTTCTTCAAATTTATGCTGCTCACAAAAGTAGGACCAAACAAGTCCATATGCAGTAAATGAAGTGGTTGATCAATAGAGTTGTAAGCCTTGGTCTTGCATGTAGCTCTATGTTGCTTGCCCTTAAGACAGGCAACACATGTTTGGTCATTCTCAAATCTTTTCTCTGGTAAACCTCTGACTAGACCATCTTTCACAATCTTGTTGATGGTTTTGAAGTTAATATGACTAAGTCTTTTGTGCCAAAGCATGGATTCATCCAAAGTGGCTTTTGCAATTAAGCAAGTATCACCTGTGTTAGCCACTATCTTCTTCATATCAATGCTATATAAATTGCCTTTTCTAGGGATTTTAAGTAAAATATCACTTTCATCAGGTAGCTTATAATCCTTAGATAAGACATAGCAATCATCTTCTAAGAATAGAACTCTATGCTTATTGTCACACATCTGTGACACACTGAAAAGATTATACTTGAGCTCTTTAACATAGTATACATTCTCAAAATCCAAATTTCCAGCTTTAATAGTTCCCTTGCCAGAAACTTTGCCACCAATTCCTCCTCCAAAGCTGACAAACTGCCCATCAAATGGTCTGAAATTTGAAAGATAGGCCTTGTTGCCAGTCATGTGCCTAGAACATCCACTGTCTGAATAACCTTGATCTTCTTTAGGCTTTGAATGTCCTTGCACATATAATCTACAAACGAATTAGTTCCTCTTGGAGACCCAAGCCACAAATGACTTTGATCTGCCTCGTGTATCAATATAATTATATCTGTCAAAAGTCATTGATACACCATTGGGATTGGATGAAGTGCTTATGCCTTTAGGTTTCCATTCCCAACGTGCTGAAACCTTCACAGCATTTCCCCCATTTACCCTTTTGTTGTTCACAGAACCATCAGTGGAAACTTTTGACCTTGCAGTGGTAACTGCTGACTTAGCAGTGGCAACTGCTGGTTTTGAAATTTTAGGTATCCACTTGTGGTTATTGTAAACTTTCTTTTCAAAATAGGTCTTTTTCCCTGTTTGTGCATATTTGTCGAAAGATGAAAATTGTGTTGCACTCTTAACAGGGCACTTAGGGTAAACTTTGTTAGTATTTCTGGCAGTGGTAACTGCTTGTTTTGTAGTGGAAAGTGATTTGATGCTAGAATTTAACAAAACAGACCTGGGAATCAGTTTACTTTGTGGATTTGGATGAGTAAAGTTATTATCATTATTTCCATTCACCCTGGTATTCCCAAACACTTCCCTTCTACCCATGTGATAGTTACAATTATAATGAAGATGTTCAAAACTACCACATATGTAACAAGGTTTGTTGTTAAACTCAAAGTCACTACCAAATTGTCTAGTTTTAACATGATTCCAACTCCTTTTGTTGCCTCTAGGAGTGGTTTACCTGTTTCTATACATCTCAGCATATCTAGTAGTGGGCCTAGTGTAATTAGCTTGTGTCCTAGGCTTCTCTTTGACAACTTCAGGAATACTCTTTTTAACATCCACTTTAACACTCTTAGGAACACTAGTTTTAGACTCAACTGTCATATGTTCATCTTTAAGAGATGAGTCACCAGCATTATCAAATGTGTCAACCTCAACCTGAACCCTCTCAATAGCAACTTCTTTTTCAAATTTTGGGCCATAGGTCATGGTTGGTTCCTGAAACTCTTCTAACCCAGTGTGTGCTAAGTCAATACCAGGAGGTAATGGAACACCTCTTAGAGGTGGTGGAACAGATTTATATCATACTCCTGATTTGGCTTTATTAACAACTTGGGCCTCCCATATTTTATCAATTGCATCTGAGGCATAAGCTAATGTGTCTACAGTAATTTTAACATTATCATTAGCCTTTTTGACCTTTTCCAACTCTTCTCTAAGTACTTCATTCACAACTATCTGATAATCCAAGTCTCTTTTTAAAACAGCAATATCATCATTGAACTTAGATTCATTGGCTCTATAATGCTCTAACTGAGATTCTAAAACAACAAGACCTCTTTTATGATTTGCTAGATTATAATTAGTTTGATTCAACTCTAGCAATTGTTCATCATATTGTACTGTAAGAGTCTCAAAGTCTTTTAAAGCCTTACAAGTTTTAGAACAACCATTATTGATTTGTACCTCAGAGTCAGAAAATGCCATAAGTGCAAGCTCTGTAGCCATCATTGCAGACTCTGATTCTGCTTCTTCATCCTCAGCAATATAACTCCAGTCATAGCTCACTCCATCAATGGCCAAAAGCACCTTTGGTTCTTCTGCTGCAGGCTCTTTCTTCTTGTCCTGCTTGTACCAAGTTGACCTAGTATTAGGTTTCTTTGGTTTCCTACATTCCATGGAAAAATGCCCCATCTTGTGACAGTTGTAGCACTCCACCTTCTTCTTGTCAAAACCTACAGTCTCATTGCCATTAATGATGATCTTTCTTCCAGTCTTCTTCCAAAATTTCTTTGCCTTTAAGCTTAGCAAAGCAACTTGCCATTTGATGTCCATCTCTTCCATGTCATCATCATCAATTTGATCCAAGTCTTCATGTGTCAGAATTGAACCATTCATTTGACTTGAAAGAAAGGCATAAAAAGTAGAATCACTAAGACCAGCAATCCTTCTTTTTGAACTAGTAGTGGTAACACTTCCACTGCCAGTGGAAACAACAATGTGTGAATCATCATCTTCTTCATCACTATCAACATCTGAATCATCACATACTGATGATGATATAAGAGCTAAGTTCCCTGTTCCTGAACTTAGTTTCCCAGCCTTCTTCAACCTCTGTTCAATAACTTTAAAGTTATTGTACAAATCATTCAGCTTCATAGTCTCCAATTATGGCTTGTCTTCCCACACAACAACATTTGTACCAAACTCAGAGGGTAAACTTCTTAAGAACATTAAATTGAGGTCTTCCCTTTCTACCTCAATGCCAAATACTGTGAGCTAAGTAACAATCTTTTGAAGCCTTGTGAAGATGCTGTCAATAGATTCATTACTTGTTGAACCAAAGTTTTCATAAGTCTATTTCAACAAGGTCTTCTGTGTCTTCTTGGTGGAATCATTAACACCAAAAACATTGCAAATTTCCTCAAACAAGGTCTGAGCAGTCTTGTACTTGCTGAATGCTAGAACTTGATCTCTGGGCCGAGTCATCAACAGCAAACCTCTGGCCTTCAGATCATTCTTCATCTGAAGTCTTTCATCATTAGTGACTAGTCCAGTGTTGATCTTTTGTACTACCTTTCCATCAATTTTATGTAGGGTAGTACTAGGTTTGAAGAAATTTCCAAACATAATGATCTCCCAGAGTGTATAGTCTTGCACAATAAAGAATTGTTCGATCATTAGCCTCCACATCTCTTAGTCATTCAACTTAAGCTTGGGAATCTTAGCAGCAACGTTGGATTGACTAGTTTCTGTCTCCATTCAATCTTCTGAGTGAACTTCGGATCTTCTAAATCAAAGTATCAAAGTCTGGCTCTGATACCACTTGATGGATCTAATACACCTTGATATGTGTTAGAATGATACTTTGAGTTATATAACTAAGTATACGGAATCTACTTAGTAATACTTAGAAGTTTCTTTGTAATGTAGAACAGTTGTATATGAATAAGAACGATGAATGAAACAAACTGTTAGCTCCAATATTATTAACAATAATAATACGAGTGATCATAGTATCACTAGGTTTACAACTTGAAGCTCTATGAACGTATGAGAGTTATATATCTAACCCTAGACCTAGGACCTCCTTTTATAGCACAAGGAGTCCTCTTCTACAAGATACGTATCATGATAATAGAATAAGATATACACAAGATCTATTCTATATTTATCTATACAAGTTTCCTAATAGTTATCCTAACAGCAGTGGTAATAATATGTACTAGCAGTGGTAATGTGTTTCCACTGCTAGTGCATTCTTCAGTAGTTGTAATCTCCATACTAGCCGTGGTAACTAATAGTATAATTCCGAACAGAATCTTTGCTTTAGAAGTTGGTACATATCAAGGAACATCAAAAATAAAAGCAAAAATAAAAAAAATGAAAAGTAAAAAGTTGATATGTATGTGGTTTTGGAGCTACCCGATAAGCTTCCATTGATGTTGAAAATGAAAAAAATTATAAAATGAAATAAAAAATGAAAAGTGAAAGTTTAAATGAATAAGAGCTTAAGTGTTATAATAGTTGTTGGCGCGTGAGGTGCATGTGGATAATTCTGAATTAGTCACATGAGGTGCACGTGTAGTACTCCACAACTTATCTATGAGATTGAAGGTATCCTAATTCTTTGATGTGGACCGAATTTCTAAAGCAGTGGTTCTTGAGAGAAAATGAAAAACTACTAAGCGTTTAAACTTGGTATCTCTATTGGATTAAAAGTTATTTAAACGAGAAAATATGAAAAAATTCATTTCTCAACAAAAGTAAAAAATCTAGATACATTAAGAAGCTGGGAGCAAGAGGTTTTCACAAGTAACTTTTATGAGTAGTGTTAGCAATTAACTTGTAGATTAGTTGTGATCTTGTTTGTAAGCTTATTTTGGGGACTTGTGAAAAATCAAGGATGACGATTTTTATCCGTATGGTCATTTCTCTATGAGAAGTGTTTCTACTCTATGACCCTAAAAATTATTGCAACATAATGAAAGTTCAACAAACCGTCACAAGAATAAAGTGAGAAAAGTCAAAAAATAGTAATAATAAGTAGTGTAAAGGAATAAATTTTGGAAAATGGGGCGTTTTTGGGATTAAATGATTTTGTAACTTCTTTTGAACCTCCTTGCTACTTTACAACGTTAGTAGAAAGAGTTATAAAATTATTTACCCCAAAAGCGTGAATTGATCACACTGCGTGAGGGCACGACAATACTTTAGTCTGGGGGATTTTGGTGAGTGCTTATTCACTCATCTTTTCTTTACCAAATTATGACTAAATAATCCAAAAACTAACCTGTAGAACCGTAGAGGGGGGGGGGGTGAATACGGTTTCTTTAGCTTTTTAAATGTTTAAAAACTTTAAGTCACAAAGAAAACCAAGTGGTTGAATAATCAATCCAAACAACCACTTACACAACCAAAGTATATAAAGCAAGAAAAGAACACAACAATATATACTGGTTCGGGATGGGGGGTTTATACCATCCGTACGTCCAGTTGCGAATCCGCGACTCCGATACTATTGACTAGTATAATCCTTTCGGTGGACTATAAACCGTTACAATTCACTACACCGATATTCACCAATATCGATGCTCACAAAGAAGGAGTTACTCACCAATGGTATTCCGCCCTCGGAAACAACCCAAAAGAATCTCACGATTCGACTTCACCTAAGGATCACAAAGATCTCTACCAAGACTTCCACCCGGAAGTATCAAACCCCAACTAGATCCCCAATGATCTAGGCTTGGTCAACAACACACAAGACTTCCCTTACAAACAAATAGATGAAAGAATGAATGTTTGTTCAATTAAGTCCTAACCTAACCTAGAGACTCGATTGTAGTAGAAAGGGTAAAGATAAGAAGACCCTTGACACAATCACAATAGTGGATTAGGTTCTTGTGATTCTTCCCTTGCAAAATAGATGTGTTCTTCCAAAGATGTTAGTATGAAATCAAGAACACAAGATTAGAGATAGAGAGATTTGAGAGTGTTTAGAGAAAAAGAAGCAAGAGAGAAAGAATAATGGCAAGGGGTGAGGAATACAAGAGGCAAGGGTGGTATTTATAGGCCAAGAACCCAAACTTGGGAAATTTTACCGAGGCCGGCGCGTCACCGAGGTCGGCCAAGAATGAATGTTTGTTCAATCAAGGGTTGAGATGTGTTGTAAGGGAATGGATGGTTAGGATGAGGTGTGTAAGGGAATATGTAAGGGTGTAAGAGATTGTGTGAGGGATTGTGTACGAGAATATATGATTTAGATATGATTGGTTTTGTCTTATGGATAAATGGGATTAAGAAAGGATTAAGACATAATCTAATTGTCATTAAGAAGAAAAGGTTTAGACAATTAAGATTATAAGTTGAGAAAATCATAGGTTACTTATAAGTTCAATTAACACAACGTCGAGAATCCATAGTTTCATATCTCGTGAGTTTCCACGACTTGATGTTCTCAACTAATACCTTGGTTCAAACAAGTTAAGTGCTTTGCCTTGATGTAAAGCATAACCCAAGTAGGAAAGGATGCGTTTACGCAAAGTGACCTTTTACTTAGTTGGACCAATAAGGGAGTAAACCCGTTACATAATTAGAGAAGACGTAAGCACGGGATATAAGCATATAGATGCTTCAACACGATGTTACGTGAAGTATACAAGCTCCCTAAGTTTAGAAAAGCCTTGGCTAGAGGCGATAGTTAGAAAACACGAGTTGGCGTTTTCCCGAAAATGGGTGTTCTAAAAGTGGGATCTCTCAAGCCTCAAAACTCGTTTCGAGTGTTCTCAATTAAGCACATAACATATTCATACCTGTATTGAAAGATCCACATTTGTCGGGTAAGGGGAAAGCCGACTTTCAAAATTCGCCCGGAACCATACAGACTCCTGGCGCGTAACCCGCGCGTTGACGCGCGGGCATCGCACCAGGAGCAGACATTGGCTCCGGCGATTTTGAGCTAACGTTTGTTATTTTATGTGTTTCGATGGTTTGTTTGTCATCATTAAAATATAAAGAGATCTTGATCATGTTGCCTCAACAATCTCCCCTTTTTGATGATGACAAATAAAAACCGAAAGCAAATAAAATTACCAAACTTAGCGAAGACAAAGCGCGCCTTTGGTGTAGCTTGCGTCTTGACCTTTGACTCGTAATTTGGTGAAGCCTTTACATAACTTGGATGGTCTTTACGCTCTTGCTTTCTTTCTCCCCCTTTTGTCAAAACAAAAAGGCGGGACTTCTAATCAAGCCAGGTTTCGAACTTGGGCCTGTGGGTAAAATGAGCAAGCATGTATGTGCACCCTAATGTGCTCCCCTTGAACATAGCTCCCCCTAGATCGTTACTCCCCCTTGTTACAAGGCGGGGATCCATGGGTCAAGAGCCTCACCTTGGCGGTGGCCTAGCTACACATAGACATCACAACGTACAACCAACAAAGAAATCCTCATATATGAAAGTTCCAAAATGGGTTAGGTTACCATTTGGAGACTTGCAACATGGGTTAGTCCACAATGTTATGTATATATGTATTTGTCCTATATATGTCTCCTAGATGACTCCACTATCCAAATGTTGAGCACAATATAAAAGTAGAGATGAATTAAACATGATTTTCACATATAACTCATAATACATTTTATATCACATAGAAGAGCATAAAGCATACAACAAAGATAATTTCTACATCAAGCTAGAAACACATTCTACAATCACCTTATTAAGTATAATATTAAATGGTGACTAACTATATTACACATAACCTACAACAAAAGATGCCCAAGTGGCTTTATTTCTTGTGTTTTTGAGCCGTAACTTTTGCAAGACCTTTCACAACATTTTTTAACATCATGAAGTTGTTCTTGTAGGCAAGATGCAACTCCCTCATCTATACTCCCTTATCAAGCATGGATATCCTACTCCTAACTCCGAACCTAAAAATTAAGATTCAGACATCCAAACCCATATCAAAGCCTAATTTTACACACACCAAACCAACATCCAAACCTAAAAAATTACTGAACCAACAAAATCACATAAACCCATACAAACAAATACCCCACGTATACTCATCCATCCTCCCATCCCATTTACTTTTACACACACATACACAACTACTCTCTCATCTCACTACACAAAAACATACGATTAAACACTCACACAAACAAAAAATCACTCATTTCTTTACTATCCTAGCACCGCCCGACGCTGCCACCAACCCGAGGCAACCACTACCACACAAACTGATGCCACCACTGAAATCCACCCTTCACCTTGTTCTGCCGCTGCCGGAACCACCAAGACCCACACGGTTTTCAAGTTTTGAGGTAATATATTTTTAATAGATCTACTTATATTAATGATGTTTTGAAGCTTTTAATTGTAGATCTAAAAATTTTATTGTAGATCTATATATATTAACATTTTTTATATTTTTTTTGTTAGTGTCGCTGCTATAACAACCTAAATTTCGTTATGACATTTGAACCGTGAATATGAGTACAACCTAAAATATGAACGACATTCAAATATATATGATACGAGATAACATTCGAACCTTTGAATGCGAATAATTAAAACTACAAAATAAAAATCCTAGACCTAAGTTTACACTACATGTTATGAAAGTAATCTACAAATAAGAAACCCATATTTAAAGTTAACACACAGTCGACATAAACCTTTTTCCTAAGCCTCATATCACACGCCTAAATAAGTCCATTTTGGGTCAAATTCTATTTAAAGTTGTACACCACTAATATACATGGAAGATATGTTAAAAGTTTGAATGTGGTGAAGAGAATAAGTCTCCTAAACTTTTCCCAAAGACTCGGATCTTTTCAGCTTATATCTCCCACTCATTTCTCATTATACCCATCTGTATATCACGTCTCTATCTCATTTACAACAAACCCTAATAACACAAGAGACAGCAGCTTCACTTTTGCTCTCATTTTCCCTCAAGAAATTTAGGTGGTACGAAGGGTAAACAAGATGGTGATCGACATTGGTATACAAGCTGTGGTTAGTGGCGATTAGCTTTCGTGTGATCGTGTGTTTTGGAACTCGAAGGATTTTTGTTTTGGTTTTTAGCGTTCTCTGTTCCGTTCCGAATATCCGACTAAGGTAACTCCATTTCTTTTGTTTTCTATTCGATAGACACATGCATGCGACTTACATATTTATATACACGTACAATCTGAATAAAATATGCGATACGAATCTTGCATGTGAATGTCGACTTCAGTTTAATGATTTCTCTTTTCAAATACACTCCTATAACTGGTCATCGAAATGATTCTTTTTATCTCTAATATATACGACTGATTTGGAAAATACGAATGGACCTTTATATGTATACCTACAACCTGGTTAAAAATGAGTAAAATGAACAACATATATACGCTGCATGAAACTTACCTACATCAGAATTATGTTTTATTTGAAATATGTGTATAGGATCGATACACAAAAATACAAGGATAAGAAACCATAATCTATTTTATTATAGATCAGTAAGATGAAAGTTCTTGAATCAATATATGTACATGTTTATAAACTCACGTATGGAATGGAAAGAAATATTATACTAAATTTCGAATGGGAGAGTGTTGCATTGCATGAATAACAATTTTAGTCACACAGTAATATGAGATATATTAAGATTTGAACATGCATGTTAATAAGAAATACATGGACCTAATTAAAGATGCTAATCTATATGAAATAAAATGGGGTAAACATGATATTACGTATGTATATAAAATGGATGCATGTTTCATTTCCATAGTCATGTTATGCATGTGTACAGAAATGTAAGATTATATAGTTGCATGAGAATGCTGTCGAATGCGTATTTATATATATGTCGTGTGTGAACATGAAACGGTGTCGAGTTTATAACGAGTCATGTATTGTCTATTAGAATTTTGGGTCGTCACGGTCTAAATAAATTATGATGACGGGGTCCAAAATTATTATCTTAATATTAGTTTATTAAAATAAAACTTAGAATAATTTTATTTGACATTTTAATATTTAATCTTTGATAATTTATATTTTGACCCTAAACTTTCCTAATTGTCGTAATTAACCCTAATTTATTATATTGGTCATTTTAAACCTTAAATATTTAATCGTCAATAATAACCTTAAAGTATTAAAGTACTAATTCGGGAAGGTTACTAAATATGGGAACTTACTAATTTTGGAATGTTACTAAAAACGGAAAGTTCTAAAAATAGAAAGAAACAACAAATGTGTAATCTGATTAACTATAAGCATTAAGTAATAAGACGATCATTAATTCGTGTAGCTTCGCTGAAAAAGGAGTAACTTTCGATCCTCGTGTTCTCTGATATGGTTTCATTTGCTGTTTGAGGTACATATATTCTACCCTTTCTCATTAAGGGTTCTGATCTCATGACTTTTCGATCCTTGACTTTGATTCGTTTGCTATGATATGATTCATTGATATAAGCCTTTGCTATGATCCCTTTGCTATGATTCGTTGCTATCCATTTTGTTGATTACCTGATTACTATCTCCTAGTTGAGATTCTGTTTGATTATGATATGATTCGTTTGTTATGGATATGCTTTGTTTGATATGATTCTGTTCTTATGCCCGAGTTGTTATTTTACTCATGGAGGTACCATGGGTGTGTCAGTGATGGCACCACTGGCATGACACTTTCTGGGGAGGTGTGATAGATCCCTGGCATTCCCTTCTGTTTGATATATGTGCACTATGGCCAATTAGTTATATATGTGTCCAGTCATGAGCTGGCATGTGTATTTTGTTTGATTCAGGGAGTGTATGGATGCATCCTAGGTTCTGTTTTGTTCTGAGAAGACAGTGACTGGTTGTACGTGCCTTGTACCCCTTTCACTTCTGGTACATTGGAGTTAGCTACTCTATGTACACCCTATGAATTGACGGATATATGATTTTGTGATTAGACCTATTCGAGTGTCTCTGGTAGGTCGGCTCGTGGCTTTCCTTTATTTCTTTTGTCCATTCGATTGTCTCTGGTGGACAAGCCTTTGTTGATACGTGCTCTTAATTCTCTTATGGTTTTTTTCTTATGCTTGATATATCTATGATGCTTCGTTTCGTTTGACTTATGATATTTGTTTAGTTGTTCATTGATCTCTTATGCATTTGATAGATGACTTTCTCTTTCAACAGCAGTTTATGCTTTCCGTTTCATATGCTTATTTACATTTCGATTATCCATTTGTTTTCCTATATATCTGTTCATTGGGCTTTTTAAGCTCAGCTGCATTTCCTTTCCTGCGGCAGGTTATAGGTTGGAAGCTGGGGTTGGGTGAAGAGAGAGCATAGAAGCTTTAGTGGACTACCCCAATGATTAGAAGCCTTTGACACTTGGATTAGACTTGGACTTGGATTCGATTAGATTTTGTTTAGCTTTGGTATTCTCATTCTTGTATAGAGTTAGTATTTCCTTTGTAATCTTGAGAATATCCTTTGTAACTTTATGTTTATAAGTCTTCCGCTTGCGTTGTATGTTCTGATATGCCACCATAATGTGATACTTCTACCCTTGTCGGGTTGGGGTGTTACAATTATGGTATCAGAGCCCTGGCTGCGACTTGTAGTACATAAGTTATGGCCTGTGAACATTTAGACCCTTAGGTTTGCACCTTAGAAGCTTATGGAATAACCTTAGAAGGATGTACTATAGGTTCTTCCCTTAAGAACTTTAGTTATGACTGGTGAGGATTGGGTAGATTATGATTAGTTATCTTTCTTCCGCATCACTCTGATTTTTCCTCTGCTTTTAATTAAGCTCTTATAGGATCTTATGTTCCGGAGATTTAGAAGATTTACCAAGATATGCAACATAAGTTAGAATGCTTGAGACCTTGTAGTAATGCCTTATAGGTTCATTTTCTGAAGTTATCACATTCTTTTGAACTTTGATCCTTGATTCGTTTGACATTCGTTTAGATACCTTTTCATTCATTCAGAGAATTCGTATATGTATGAATCTAATATGTTCGACACATTCCTTGGTTTCCTTTTTGCTTTGATAAGCACCTTAAGATTTCTTTCTTCATTATTGGTTTTGACCCTACATATTCTATTTTTATGATAAATCTTGCGATTATCTATCACGAGTATCCGAATTGTTCTATGCGTTTTGAAGATATTTGAGGATAAGTTCGTTCTGCTAATCTATTCTCGTTGGAAACGTTTGATTCGATATTATTCTGGATGTGGATTTGTTGACTAAGCATTGTGATGTTACCAACTATCATATTATATTTGTTATCTTTGGCGATTTGAGAAACTCGAAATTCTGTACCATGGTTCCCAACCTGGTGGATAATTATGATCATCCTTGTTTTGGAAACTCTTACGTTAATCCTTCGTAGTTGTGAAGATACTTTGTTTAATGGAACTCGCCTCGAGAGTTGTTCTGATTGCTTGATATGTTCGTTGTGTCTCTTGATGTGCTTTCGTGGAGAAGATGAGGATAGCATGAAGATGTGGGTTGATTTTTGAAGCTGAATTGTATCATGTTTCGTGTAAGGGAGCGAGATATTCCTAGTATTGCTTTTTGCATTCTTTATAATCTCTATGAGCTTTGTGATGCCAATTGTATTGGTTAATACTCCGACCATTTTTATGGACTTGATAAATCGTGTCTTTCATGAATACTTGGAGAATTTTTCATTGTATGACATATTGGTACGTTCGAGGATGAAAGAGAAGCACGAGGATCATCTTTGTATTTTTGTGTTGACATTTCTACGTCAGAAGAAGTCTATGTGATATTTTCTCGAAGAATAACTTTTGTTGGAGGAAGCTTGAGAGGATGATTTTTAGAAGCTGAAAAGAAATTTGTTCTACTCAAGGAAGAAGACATGAAAAAGCTTAGTAGGAAGACGGTAGAAGATCATGTATGCTAGGAGACTCGAAGGAAGCAGTCGATCGAAGCACACAGTTCTAATTACTCTATCCATCTTAGTAGTACTATGATGAATAGAGACCTGAAGCAGGAGTTGAACGGGATGGTATAAAGATGACGGTGACTACATTGGCAGCGAAGCATTTAGCGTTGAAACATGTGGGAAGGAAAACACTAGTGGCGTGATAGTGGAGCATTGAATTGGATGGCTTGATTGGAAGATCAGCAGATATTTCTTTCGATAGAATATTATTCAAGCTACATGGCGCACCGGCAGTGATCGTGACAGAGAAATACGTTAGCACGCTTCCAGAAGAGGTATAGAAGAGTTAGAAGTCTTGGCATTTGAGGAAGTTCTAGTTCGCGACACGTTAGTTATTTGATTCACTCTGATCCGTACGATTACTCTACAATTCTGTTATACCTTCTGATACGTTTTGATATTCTGAATTGTGAGTGTTGAATCTTCAGTACGAATATGTTACCCATCTCTTTATGAGACTCTTGATATTTTTGATGATTCGATTTGTGCTCCTCTGACTTTGGCAAGTTCCTTTGTTCGTTCAGAATTTAGTAGGAGTTGATGAAGTTTTATCAGTTAGCACTATCTCCGTGTTTGCCTCGTAGGTATATGTGTTTCATGTATCTCTTAGTGAGATTTCAACTGTCATCTGTCATCTGTCATCTGTCATCTGTCATCTGTCATCTGTCATCTGTCATCTGCTACGTATTTGTTTCGTATTCGTTTGAATCAGATTTGTTACGATTTGTGTTCTGTGGATAGCCTGGGGCTATCCAAATTGTCGGGATCGAGTCATGAGAAAACATTTTGGTGGTGAAGATTCTGTATTGGAAGGAACTCCCCGAGCGTGAGGTTATTTGCGACGTTTCTTTTGTTATTTGCTACGCCTCCGTTTAACTTGTGCGACGCCAATTTCGCGGACGAAATTTTTCTTTTCAGAGGGGAAGAATTATAACAACCTAAATTTCGTTATGACATTTGAACCGTGAATATGAGTACAACCTAAAATATGAACGACATTCAAATATATATGATACGAGATAACATTCGAACCTTTGAATGCGAATAATTAAAACTACAAAATAAAAATCCTAGACCTAAGTTTACACTACATGTTATGAAAGTAATCTACAAATAAGAAACCCATATTTAAAGTTAACACACAGTCGACATAAACCTTTTTCCTAAGCCTCATATCACACGCCTAAATAAGTCCATTTTGGGTCAAATTCTTTTTAAAGTTGTACACCACTAATATACATGGAAGATATGTTAAAAGTTTGAATGTGGTGAAGGGAATAAGTCTCCTAAACTTTTCCCAAAGACTCGGATCTTTTCAGCTAATATCTCCCACTCATTTCTCATTATACCCATCTGTATATCACGTCTCTATCTCATTCACAACAAACCCTAATAACACAAGAGACAGCAGCTTCACTTTTGCTCTCATTTTCCCTCAAGAAATTTAGGTGGTACGAAGGGTAAACAAGATGGTGATCGACATTGGTATACAAGCTGTGGTTAGTGGCGATTAGCTTTCGTGTGATCGTGTGTTTTGGAACTCGAAGGATTTTTGTTTTGGTTTTTAGCGTTCTCTGTTCCGTTCCGAATATCCGACTAAGGTAACTCCATCTCTTTTGTTTTCTATTCGATAGACACATGCATGCGACTTACATATTTATATACACGTACAATCTGAATAAAATATGCGATACGAATCTTGCATGTGAATGTCGACTTCAGTTTAATGATTTCTCTTTTCAAATACACTCCTATAACTGGTCATCGAAATGATTCTTTTTATCTCTAATATATACGACTGATTTGGAAAATACGAATGGACCTTTATATGTATACCTACAACCTGGTTAAAAATGAGTAAAATGAACAACATATATACGCTGCATGAAACTTACCTACATCAGAATTATGTTTTATTTCAAATATGTGTATAGGATCGATACACAAAAATACAAGGATAAGAAACCATAATCTATTTTATTATAGATCAGTAAGATGAACGTTCTTGAATCAATATATGTACATGTTTATAAACTCACGTATGGAATGGAAAGAAATATTATACTAAATTTCGAATGGGAGAGTGTTGCATTGCATGAATAACAATTTTAGTCACACAGTAATATGAGATATATTAAGATTTGAACATGCATGTTAATAAGGAATACATGGACCTAATTAAAGATGCTAATCTGTATGAAATAAAATGGGGTAAACAGGATATTACGTATGTATATAAAATGGATGCATGTTTGATTTTCATAGTCATGTTATGCATGTGTACAGAAATGTAAGATTATATAGTTGCATGAGAATGCTGTCGAATGCGTATTTATATATATGTCGTGTGTGAACATGAAACGGTGTGAGTTTATAACGAGTCATGTATTGTCTATTAGAATTTTGGGTCGTCGCGGTCTAAATTGAGGTCGGGTATACATATAAATAAATTATAATGACGGGGTCCAAAATTATTATCTTAATATTAGTTTATTAAAATAATACTTAGAATAATTTTATTTGACATTTTAATATTTAATCTTTGATAATTTATATTTTGACCCTAAACTTTCCTAATTGTCGTAATTAACCCTAATTTATTATATTGGTCATTTTAAACCTTAAATATTTAATCATCAATAATAACCTTAAAGTATTAAAGTACTAATTCGGGAAGGTTACTAAATATGGGAACTTACTAATTTTAGAAAGTTACTAAAAACGGAAAGTTCTAAAAATAGAAAGAAACCACAAATGTGTAATCTGATTAACTATAAGCATTAAGTAACAAGACGATCATTAATTCGTGTAGATTCGCTGAAAAAGGAGTAACTTTCGATCCTCGTGTTCTCTGATATGGTTTCATTTGCGGTTTGAGGTACAGATATTCTACCCTATCTCATTAAGGGTTCTGATCTCATGACTTTTCGATCCTTGACTTTGATTCGTTTGCTATGATATGATTCATTGATATAAGCCTTTGCTATGATCCCTTTGATATGATTCGTTGCTATCCATTTTGTTGATTACCTGATTACTATCTCCTAGTTGAGATTCTGTTTGATTATGATATGATTCGTTTGTTATGGATATGCTTTGTTTGATATGATTCTATTCTTATGCCCGAGTTTTTATTCTACTCATGGAGGTACCATGGGCGTGTCAGTGATGGCACCACTGGCATGACACTTTATGGGGAGGTGTGATAGATCACTGGCATTCCCTTCTGTTTGATATATGTGCACTATGGCCAATTAGTTATATATGTGTCCGGTCATGAGCTGGCATGTGTATTTTGTTTGATTCAGGGAGTGTATGGATGCATCATAGGTTCTGTTTTGTTCTGAGAAGACAGTGACTGGCTGTACGTGCCTTGTACCCCTTTCACTTCTGGTACATTGGAGTTAGCTACTCTATGTACACCCTATGAATTGACGGATATATGATTTTGTGATTAGACCTATTCGAGTGTCTCTGGTAGGTCGGCTCGTGGCTTTCCTTTATTTCTTTTGTCTATTCGAGTGTCTCTGGTGGACAAGCCTTTGTTGATACGTGCTCTTAATTCTCTTATGGTTTTTTTCTTATGCTTGATATATCTGTGATGCTTCGTTTCGTTTGACTTATGATATTTGTTCAGTTGTTCGTTGATCTCTTATGCATTTGACACATGACTTTCTCTTTCAACAGGAGTTTATGCTTTCCGTTTCATATGCTTATTTACATTTCGATTATCCATTTGTTTTGCTATATATCTGTTCACTGGGCTTTTTAAGCTCAGCCGCATTTCCTTTCCTGCGGCAGGTTATAGGTTGGAAGTTGGGGTTGGGTGAAGAGAGAGCATAGAAGCTTTAGTGGACTACCCCAATGATTAGAAGCCTTTGACACTTGGATTAGACTTGGACTTGGATTCGATTAGATTTTGTTTAGCTTTGGTATTCTCATTCTTGTATAGAGTTAGTATTTCCTTTGTAATCTTTAGAATATCCTTTGTAACTTTATGTTTATAAGTCTTCCGCTTGCGTTGTATTTTCTGATATGCCACCATAATGTGATACTTCTACCCTTGTCGGGTTGGGGTGTTACAGCTGCAGTAGCCACCACTAGCTCGCCGGAAAGAGTCACTGGTGCCGCTGCTATCACCGGAAAGTTTCTGTTTATATAAACATTAATTGGTTGCTTTGTTTTATATAAGTTTCATCTATTGAAATATCATAGGCCTAGGATTTCGTTGAGTTGTTGTTGTGGTCAAATAGTGTTCGTGAAATGTGTCTTAAAGGGTTGTATAATTCTTGGTTAGAATACGGAAAAAAGGGCATATCTTATGGCGTTAATTATTTCTACTTCTTTTGGGATTTCTATTTGGATCATTTTTGTGTTAATTGTTTGACTTCGGGGTCTGGTGTTTGTGCCGGCATGTAGCAAAAAACTTCTCGGGTCTAATATTGTGCTGGAACTTTAAATAATTTTGTTAAGAGTTTGGAACTAATGCTTCTTTAAGGTTAGTTTACTATAGATCTAAATAATGTTTATTACGGTTTGAACAAAAAAATGTTTATTATGGTGGTCTAAGGGCGCCTTTTATTTTGCTACATTTATCTCAAATGATGCAAGTTTAGAGATGTAAACCAACTAATGAATATCAAAAACATGATTCAATTAATATAGAGTCATGGTGAATGTGGTCTAAGGGCAGCTTGTGATCCTTTAACCATGGTGAATGTGTCTTTTTATTTTAAAGGCATTGTGAATGTGTCTTTTAAAGATTTGTTTTTAGTTTGGCTTTTTTCCTATGGTTTTGTTTGTTTAAAGTTTGTTAATTTTTGGTTGTGAGTTGTGAATGGCGTTCTATCGAGGTCCATTATGGGGTGTAAGGGGACAAAGATCTAGGACCTTCTATTGAAGGATGATGTTTTGTATTATCAATAGAAATTCTGGAAGATTCAAATTTGTAGAAATTTTGAAATTTAGGCAATTCTTGCTTGATTCATAGTTTTTTCAAATTTGACCGGTCATAACAGTTTGAGATTCTCTTTCAAATTCAAGTGGGCGTGAAAGAAAAAGAGTACATTGTCCGAACAACTGGTAAAGTGTCCTCCTTGATATGATATGTCATAGTCATACTAGAAAAGAATATTATTCTGAAAAAAGTTAAAAGGGGATATGGGTGTATGGCTCAATGACGCCAACTATTACTATATATATAATTTTGCGTCGTGAAATGACGTACCACATGTCGTTTTGGGCTCGCAGGTTTTTGGGCCGGTCCATTGCTATTGTCCACCTTAGCTACACAAGTATCTTAGCCCGTTTATGAAACTGATAATTATCTCTCTCTTCCACAACCTTCGACACAAAAATATTCCCCAACCGCCTTACCAATTGCTGCCTGCTTCTGATTTTTACGCCAGGTAATCAGTTCGATGGTTTTAATTATGTAAATATCAATTTATTCAACATAAAATCGTTTATTGATGATCAAGATGAGCTTAAATTCGCTTCTTTAATTTTCTATTAGGTACTTTAAAAGTTATAAGGTATGAAGGAACTCGATGATAGAGCTCGAGTTACCTACTCCGCGATTCGGGTGAGCTGTACATGATTGTGGTTTTAATGTCAGTGCTATTTACATATTACTATCCTTTGGTTTTCGATAGTAGTATAATGTATTATTAGTTTTAGGTAGGGCTTCAGTTTTGGGGCACAAGAGTTAATGCTCGACTCATGTTTAATCTCACCGGGAGTTAGTGTTTCAGTTTTCTAGAGGTTTTTTGTGCTTGAAGAATAATAAAAAAGGTATGCAAATTGGTTGTTGGTCTCTTTTATTATTAAGTATCTATATCGCAAGTGTCCACGGTTTTTTTTTCTTTGAATTCAAATGAGTTTTAAATCCAGGTTCGTTAAAGGTATTTTTTTTGTTAAAGATTTTAGGTGTTATTGTCTTATGCAAGTAAGATGATTTTTTGACGTGGGTATTCGTTAGTTTTTAAAATAAACTTACTTTCGTGTGTTGGTGTTGTTTCAATGGTGTAAACGTTCAGTTTTTTGGATTTTAATATGATTTTTTTGTGTTACTTATGGCATGTGATTTGTGTACACAGATTTTCCAGCTGTGATTGCTCCACAAGGCAAGTTTACGAGGATGGAGAAAAAGACGTTGTGCTATCAGTCGTCTCCTGTGATCGATTATATTTTCGAGTTAATGAATTTGGTTCAGTTGCAGTAATTTTTGTTGAAGCCTCAAGTTTTAATAATCCGTATGTTCCTGTGAAACCATGATTTTCCTGTTGGTAATATCTTTAACAATTAGTATTTATTTTGTTTCAGGGGATCCAGCATCTAATCTTTCAACAATGATAGGTCAATCAGGGCACACGTTCATTGTACACAGTAGTTGTTTCCCTTAATTTACTTCATACGTTAACAAAAATTATTTTGAATCAACGTTCGTATTCTGTCTTTCATACCTTATTCTACAGACATCTCATATCTCTTCCTTCTGTCTCTCATGTCTCCGCCACGCAGAAGATGGGGAATCGGTTTGGACAAACAAATCCAGAAACACAAAAAAAAGGTGCCAAATTCTTTATACAAAATTCATTCTTATTTTTTTTTCAGGTTTAATAGTTGTTATAGCTTATACATATTGAAAATGTGTTACAGTTCAACTGAGATAAGTGCCTGAGAAATTATGAGAAGGATTGAGCAAGAGGCTAGGCGTTCGGCTACTATTTGTGAGGTTCATTTTTAGTTTTTTTATAGAAAAAATATATGGGGGTTTTTTAAATTGTGGTATGAAGTAAAAATTTCGTGTCGATTAATTTACGGGTTTTTGAAATAAATAAGCTGGTAGTGTGTCCATTATTTACCATTTTGGGTGATGAATTAAGAGTGTTTAAAGTGTACAATTATGAAAACATATAGCTGATGCTTCACCTGATACTGATACGGCGACAGTTCACAGGTATCAATTAAGGAAAATGATGAAGTCAGAGCGGGAATGAGTTACTTCCATGAAACAATCTATTCTTACATTGTTTTGGAATTTGTTTATACAAATGTTGAACACGTATCTCTGATCCTCTTAACTTTATTTTGTTACAGCTATTAGCAGGTAGAGGCTTCTTATGTCCTGTACCGGTGTCATCGTATAATGTTAGATTGCGTCATTTTCGGTGTGTAAAGTTCATAAAGAAACTGTATATAATGATTTTGTTTGGTATGTTTTCATTCATAACTAATACTTTCTTATTTTTATATGTAACTATTAATTAAATCAGATTTTAGAAATTTCCCACATACCATATAGGGTATTCAATCAAGATCATTACATCACATTTTGTTTTTAAAATTGGTATAAAGCATAAGTACCTATGTGGCATAGATGTGCAAGGTGCTTAGAAACTTGATTGCTTACCCTAAAAACTACACTGACGCTTGATATTGATAAACAGGCCCTCTCCTGATCAGTTTGGCTCAGTACACTTACTGGAATCTAGCATGCCACAACTCTGGCACCATTCTCGACTATTCGGTACAAATATCTGGAAAGCAAAGAAAATCAGAACTTCAATTCATGGCGTTGGTAAAGGAATTGGTTATGGTTACGTGCTTGATTGCGGAGAGGAAAATCGGGCTCCAGATTTTATTGGCGATTTGGGTCTCCGAAGCAGGTTCAGATTCATGGATTTGGGGTCTAAATTGCAGTGCGGTGATTGTTCTTTAATGATAATCCACGGCGGTGGTGTGATGGTGTTGTGGATCCACATAGTTTATTAAAAGTAAAGGTAAGCGGGTGTTTGTATTATTAGTGGGCTTATGAGGTTTAATTCATTAGAGCAGTATACCTTTGTTTATGGCAGATATACCATTGATTGCGGCTGATATTCAAGAGGTAATTAGAAGTGCCATTGCAATCAAGATTTTGAGCAATGGTGTCGGGCCTATTTGGGTTGGTGTCCTTATTGCACCTTTGGATTGGTAATATATCTATTTCCAATTTTTTTTTAAATACAGTACAATTTTAAGAGAATGTGTGTCGTTGCAGTTTAAAACCGAATGTATAATTATTGCGTATACAAGGGGTTGCGTATTGCTTACTATATTTGATGCAATACATAAGTACCCTTGATGTTTTTAGGATATTCACACTCCGTATATGATCATTTGTTGGTGAAATAGTTAACTTTGAATGCTCATGTTATTCTGATTCACTGTGTTATCTTCATGATTTTATATTTACCATGATAATTTTTAAGACGAACGTGAATCATCCCCTAATCATAAGATACCATCATTAACATAATATTGCTGTTGTGTCCTACTAGAAGTGTGTATGAGTTTCTGTATGTGCATATATTTTGGAGCCAGAATATATCTTGCTTGATTTTCATGTATTTCTTCAGGAAAAAATAAGTTAAGATGCATAAGGTGACCTATGGCACTTCAACAACAAATTCAGATGTTAAAGGTATAATTAATATGCATAACTAAGTTTGTTTGATCTTTTGATATTTACAGCCATTTGACCGATGCATACTATTCATATTACAGGATCAAATATCCATATTAATAAAGCTGAACGTGGTGAATGTATTGCTTGCCGAGTTCGTAGCATAGCATGATCCGGTACCTCACAATTCTCAATAACAAGTTTTAAAAATGGGCATCAGAATTTTTTTGAATGATTCGATGAATTGATATTAGTTTGCAGCGATTCTGGACTAAACATCTTCTATTGTTGTAACCTTAAATAATACTATATCAACTTTATGTTTAATTTTGCAAGTTGAATGCATCATAGATCTACATGTTTATGTGTTGATATGTATTATGTTACAATCTGAACAAAGCGGGTTAAACTTATGTAACTGAAAAAAATTAAATTGCACTTTATAGAATCAAACAACCATAGATCTACATGTTTATGTGTTAATATGTATTCTGTTACAATCTAAACAAAGCGGGTTAAACTTTAGAATCTGAACAAACTTCTCTTTAAAAGGCTTTATGCTAATAACTATAGGTTTATGTAACTGAAAAAAATTAAATTGCACTTTATAGCATCAAATGTTAATCATTGTTATGATTATTGCTTAGGGGTTACCAGAATAACCGGGGCAGTTTAATAGGTAAGTGCTATGAAAAAAATGTCACCCACTCGAAGGGATAATCGGCACCCCGCCGCAACGCGGCGGCCTGTAGCCAACCTTGTTATATGTAGTTTGTATAGACAACATATTGGTCCAATAAAACAATTTATATGTAGTTTGAAACTTTGCATAGATCACATAATTGTCCAATAAAACAATTTTGCATAGATCACTCATATTGTGCTTCGTTTGTTTACTTATCTTTTTGGAAGTTTTTGAAATACTAAACATGTTTGCCTTTAGTAAGATCAATCAAGTGTTTATATGTAAGACGTTATGATGATTGGGAAATCAACCAATTAATGAAATTAAATATTTAAAACATTACGTAACATTTTAGCTTATACTTGAAAGCTAAAATTAATAAAATATGGGTGTCTAAACTAATTAAAGTGAACAAAATGGCTGCATTTTGAAAGACAAACTCTAATGTCGACACGACCATAATTTGTTGAAAACGATTGACCGTTGTCGCTAGGCACGGATACCCGGCTACATATAATAGCCAAGAAAAAATCCGCGGGTCCTCGGCTACCCACACGCACAAAAAAACCATTTACACGTACAAATACAACATTTCAAAAGATAATTATTCCTGCCAAAATTTTGTCAAATATTAGACACTGTTGCCACTAGAAACCGCTGCCGTTAGGCGCGGGTACTCGGCTAGTCTCCTCTTAAAGATCTTTAACATCATTCTCAATCTTGATTGTTTTCTCACAACATTTACACCTACGTGCATGGTCATGAGTTGAAGCATCAAGTTTGGGAGGGAGAGGGTACCCCGTTTTGTACCATATGGGATCACTCCACAAACATTTGATCACATAATTCCTAAGTATTTAATTATCCATACATGATGGAGTTTCCCATTCATAATTAGGTTCTTCATCAATCACAATGGACTTACCCTTGTAGTCATTGCTTGAAGCATAACTCATTTTAGATATGAGAATTCTTCTAGGAGATTAAAGTTTTTAAAGAAGAGCAAGAAGTATGTGAAGATGCAAGAAATAATGTGATTTATATAGGATGGAAGAAGGGTGGTAGGTATGACTAAAGAGACTAGTCATTCATGTTCATGATGAGTTCTACTACAAAGATGCTTGAGGATATGGCAAAGACATCTAAATCATGTACAAATATGCTTAGATCACATGGCATTGGGAAGAGATATTCAACAAGAGATGAGTGATCTAGCTAGACAAAGTAGACTAGATACACATGTTAGTTACTATCAATTCCCATGCATGAAACTACAATCAATTAATTATTACAAGATAGCATTATTCAATTTTATTTAAGCATGCAACATGTAGTTTATCACATAACGTAAACAAGAAGAGCTAGACATAAGATATTCAACGCAAGTGTGAGTTGCGATGAGTATTATATCTAATCTTGGAGGCAATTCCGAAATTAATATTATCGATATTAAGCAAGATAAATTGTGTCAACTTTTCTTGTTCAAACACATTGTATAGACATGTAGAATCTTTGATAATTATCAATCATAGTTTGAATAATGAATTGATGCCTATCTTTCCTCTTGGAAGACATATGTTTGATCTTCCATCCATGCCTCCACATAAGTCTTAATCACATAAGCTCTAATAGAACCTATAGATTGTTCTCCTAAGATGCATGTTATAGCATCAAAACCTATCCCAAAACAATTTGGACTTTTGAAAAATGTCATCCCAAAACTTAGACTTGTTTGTTTTGTGACCTAAGTGTCCTTTTATTCAAGTCACCAATGACTTGTTGTATAGGATGACCCCTCGCTTCTCTCAATTCCTTAGGGTTTCCTTCATCTAAATCATTAACTTGTAATGATGGCGACCTTTCTTGATCTTGAACTAAAGGTTCGTTGATCACATCATCTTCTACCGAAGGAGCTTATTTAGGCTCGGGCATGCTCTCATCAAAGATCACATTGAGATATTACTCAATCCTCATTGTTTCCTTGTTAAGCACTATGTATGCTTTACTAGTTTGAGAGTATCCTAGGAACACACCTTCGTACGACTTTGGGTCAAATTTAGTGAGATATTCTTTGGTGTTAAGTATAAATACTTTGCAACCAAATACTCTAAAATACTCTAGGGACGGTTTTCTATTCCTAAGTATTTCATAAGGTGTTTTATTAATTACTTTTCTTATGTATACTCTATTAAAGATGTGACAAGCGGTATCTAGGGCATGACACCAAAACTTTTGTGGAATGGATTGCTCGTCAAGCATTGCACGACTCATCTTTCTTAACTTACGATGTTTTCTTTCAACAATCTCATGCGATTGAGAAGTGAACGGGCCCGATAAGTTATAAGATATTCCATGTTCACAAAAGGTTCCAAATTGCATTTTATCAAATCCGCTTCTATGATTTGTTTTAATTGAAACAATTGAAGAATCAAGTAGGTTTTCATGTTTCTTTCTTAAAATGTTTAGTTTATTCAAAACACCATCCTTGTTTTCTAAGAATAATATCCAAGTGTAATTTGAATAATCATCTATGATCATTAAAGTATAGAAGTTACCTCCATAACTTTGGATCGAAGATGGACCATACAAATCCAAATGAATTAATTCTAAAACTTTACTAGTAGTCACAACCTTTATATTCCTATTATTTGTTTGTCCTTGACTCCCTAGACATGTATCACAATAATGCCTTTCAAAGCTCAACTTTGGCAAATTCCGTACTAGCTCGTTAGAAGCTAAGTTTTGGACTAACCTCATATTGGCGTGACCTAACCTCCTATGCCAAAGCGTTGAGTTGTCCACCATGGATGTAAGGCATATGTGTTGCTTAGAGTTATCACCCAACTTGCAAGTATATACATTATTTCTCCTATGACCTTTTGCTAACTCAACACCATTTTTACTAATAGTGCAATCTACCTTAGTAAACATGACCTCCCAATCATCATCACCTAATTGACTTACACTAATCAAATTGAAACTAAGACCCCTAACATGCTCAACATTGGAGATTTGTATGGAGTCATGAAGGACATTACCTTTGCCGACAATTTTTCCGTTAAGTTTGCTTCCAAAAATGACTTGATTTCCATTATACGCCGTGTATGATGTGAGCAAAATTCTATTCCCGGTCATGTGTTTAGTGCAACCACTATCCACTACCCACTCATCCGGTTGAAGATCACTTTTGAGGCAAACCTACAACAAAAGTACAACTCATGCCTTTGGTACCCATTGTTTCTTGGGTCCATTTTGGTTAGCATTTAAAGTGCCCAAGTTAAACATTCTTGGGTCTTGAAGCAAGACACATAATTTCTCAATACAAAACTTAGAAAAGGTGGACCAAGGATTGTTTTGATAGTCATTTTGAGTTTGATAACTTGGTCTATAGTTATGATATGTTTAAGATCTAAAAAAGTTTTGGTATGAATAGGAGTTGTCTCTCCTTTGGTAATTGTTGTATTGGTATTGAGAAGATCTTTGACCATAGTTAGAGAAATTTCTTCTTTGGTTATTTTGAAAAGATGGTCTTTTATTGTAAGAGGTAGAAGATCTCATATTAGGTGTAGGCAAAAGTGATCGATGATTTACTCGAGGTTGTGAGTATCCAAGTCTATTGCAAGAGCTTGAGTTACAAAATTGTTTTAGATTTTCTCTTCTTGCAATGGGAGCTTGATTACCTCGAGTACTTACAAGAGGAGCTTGAGGAGTAATTGGTTTAATGTTATCGTTTAATAAAGGTCCAACTTTCCTCAGAGGCCTGGCGCGCTGATGGCGCGTTGACTCGGCAGCCAGCGCGTCATTCTCGGGGAGTATTGGAGCCTCATTTTCTTTAGCCTTCACAAATGTTATTGGTTTTGTTAGGCTTATGGGAGTGGTTATTCCTTGTTTGAAAAATCCAAGACCTCCCTTATCTTGAGACACCTTTTGTCGACTAATTAATTCATCTAAATCATTTGTGCTCTTTTTAATTCATCTAAAATCCAAGAAGCTTAATGACCCCTTTTGGAGTTCCAACACCTTTTCATTCAAATAGTTAACCTCAAGTGTGAGTACTTCACAATTTTTACAAGGTTCTATCATCCCTTTGAAATGTTCTAGTATTTTCACTTTACTTTCAAGTTCATAAATTCTTTCTTTAGATTTAACATTTTCTAGTTCAAGAAGACGTTTTTCTTTGAGAGCTTTATCGAGGGTTTTTTTTAAATCATCATTAAACTAAACTAGTTCCTCATTCTCTTTTTCCAAATTGATAATATCTAAGTTATTATAAGAGGAAGGGTTTAGAGATACCTCAAACTTTTCTTGGGCCATAAGACACGTAGCGTCATTTGTTGGTTGGTCCTCATCTTCACTATCACTCCACGCTCCTCCAACGAATGCCTTGTTCACTCTTGGCTTAGGACATTCATTGATGAAATGACCCTTTTCACCGCAATTGTAACAACCTTGTGTGCATCTTGAGCTTTCACCAACCTTGTTGTAACCACTTTGGTTCCCCCCAAACCGATTTCTCCTACCAAAGTTACCACCTTTCCTAAAGAACCTCCGAAAGTTCTTGGCCATGAGATTATACTCTTCTTCATCCATATCGTCTTCTTCATTACTATCCTCTTGACCATCACTATCATCACTAGCTTGAGTATTAGTTACTTTAGCTTTAAGAGCCGAAGACTTAACCTTCTCCTTCTTGTCTTTGGTACTTGCTTTGTCATTCTCAAGAATCATCTCATAAACTTTGAGATTTCCTATGAGCTCGTCAATAGGTAGTTCCGCCAAATTCTTGGCTTCTTCTATGGCCGTCACCTTTGGCCTCCACTTCACCGTAAGTGCTCGAAGAAACTTTCTTACATGGTTCTTATTATAGAAGCTAGGATCAAGAGCTGTGAGACTAGTGATTATAGGATTGAACCTTGTGTACCCATTATCAATGGTTTCTTCTTCCGAGATCGAGAACTTCTCATATTGTTGTATGAGTAGATCGATCTTGGAATATTTCACTTGCGAGTTGCCTTGATGAGTGATGTTGAGAGAGTGCCAAATTTCCTTGGCGGTCTTGCAAACATGAACCATCTCGAATTCCCTTCGAGGTAGAGCATTATAGATCAACATATTGGCTTCATCATTCTTACCAAGCTTTCATCTTTCATCATCATTAAGATCCATATGTGATTTTTTCACCAACAACTTTGTTTCCGAGTCTTCCACCATAAACTCAAAATTTCCATTTTGGATGATTTCCCACAAATCAAGATCTTTAGACCTAACGTAGGTCTCGAATCGGGTCTTCCAAAAGCAAAACCCATCGGTTTCTAGCAAAGGTGGTCTTTGCATAGAACATCCCTCTACATAGTTCTCTTGAGCCATGGATCTATACTCTACATTACCAAAAATCTTTAGTTAGGATTTTAAATTTTTGGGAAAGAAGTTTTTGACTTAAAACGACTTCTCGGGAAGGCTTTAATGCTCAAAACTTTGAGTATACCGCTCTGATACCAATTGTAGAACCGTAGAGGGGGGCTGAATACGGTTTCTTTAGCTTTTTAGATGTTTAAAAACTTTAAGCCACAAAGAAAACCAAGTGGTTATATAATTAATCCAAACAACCACTTACACAACCAAAGTATATAAAGCAAGAAAAGAACACAACGATATATACTGGTTCGGGATGGGTGGTTTATACCATCCGTACGTCTAGTTGCTAATCCGCGACTCTGATACTATTCACTAGTATAATCCTTTCGGTGGACTATAAACCGTTACAATTCACTCCATCGGTATTCCGCCCTCGAAAACATCCCAAAAGAATCTCACGATTCGACTTCACCTAAGGATCACAAAGATCTCTACCAAGACTTCCACCCGGAAGTATCAAACCCTAACTAGATCCCCAATGATCTAGGCTTGGTCACCAAGACACAAGACTTCCCTTACAAACAAATAGATGAAAGAATAAATGTTTGTTCAATCAAGTCCTAACCTAACCTAGAGACTCGATTGTAGTAGAAAGGGTAAAGATAAGAAGAACCTCCACACAATCACAAGAGTGGATTAGATTCTTGTGATTCTTCCCTTGCAAAATAGATGTGTTCTTCCAAATATGTTAGTATGAATTCAAGAACACAAGATTAGAGATAGAGAGATTTGAGAGTGTTTAGAGAGAAAGAATCAAGAGAGAAAGAATAATGACAAGGGGTGTGGAATACAAGAGGCAAGGGTGGTATTTATAGGCCAAGAACCCAAACTTGGGAAATTATACCGAGGCTGACGCGTCACCCGTGCGTGAGCGCGCGGGCTTATTCTGTGTCCCATTTGCTTATTGTTATGGCTTATTAAAACTACTTATTGTTATCTTTTGGTGCTTCTGTTCTTAACCTGGTTTGAATTGAGTTCATTTGAACTTATTTGAGTGTTAGAAATCTGTGAATTTAGTTTCACATAGTTTGGACACAATTGCTTATTAATAAGCACTTGTGTTAAGCTGAATTAAGCTCTATAAGCACTTCTACAGCTTATTTTCATTTCAAAATTTTTCCTCAAGTTTCTTTTAATATTTTAGAATTTTTGTAAATTTTTCATATTTTTCTGAATAAGTTTTACTATTTTTCTCATTTTATTTTAGATTTAAATCAATTTTTAATTATTTTTAAATAAGGAAAAATCAAATAAAATTAGAAAAAAGTCTGAAAAATTCCAAAAATATTTTAGATAATTCTTCTCTATTATTTTAGATTTTTCAAAGTTAATTTTGTATTTTTCAAATTTATTTTTACATTTTCTCTTATTTTTAATTACTTTTAATAATCCAAAAATAGAATTTAATTCATAGAAAATAAATAAAAACTTAAAAAAATATTTTTCTTTTTCTCAAAATAATTTTTAGTAGTTTAAGATTTTTAGAAATTAATTTTACATTTTTAGAAGAATTTTTCATTAAAAGTTACGTTTTAATATTCGTGTTTGATTTTCTGTTTTTAGATTTTAGACATTTGTGCATAAGTAGCTTGTACCTTTTGCATATATTATTATTTCTTATCTCTATTTTAGTTTCTCAATCACAATTTTCACTTTTCCACTTTTCACGACACGATTTCACGAATCGAAATTTCACGATTCCATTCACTCCTTCACGGGATACGACTCGGGTTATCCGTATTTCTTGTGGATTTCCTTGGAATTATAATATATATATAAAATTGTGAATCCTTCTCCACAAGGAATAGTGTCGCTAGGATTAAACCTTAATTAAACTGGTTCTAGAGGTCAGGGATGATTCTTTTTGTATTTTTATGGTTTTTTAGAAAGCAAGTACAAATCCCGGGTTTTGGAAGAGTGGGTGGAATTAGTTGCTAGTCAACTAACCCAAATATCTACTAATGCAATGAAAATAAAATAACAAGAAAGTAAATTAGGAGAAAAACAATAATAAGAGAAACATGTTTACTTAGATTTCACTACTTCCTAGCTATCTTTTACTAGTTGATTAGTTTGTTACAATTGCGTGGATGACGGGTTATATTCCTTAATACCATTCGTAGGGCCGTGTACGATCTTCTCTAACTCTATAAACTTCTACCTCTTCCTATGTCGAGCCGACAACTAGCTCCTAACATGGCCTCCTTAGTAGTCACTCATGCATTAAATATAACCAATTAATAGTAGTACACATCCGATTCATTTTTCTTAAGACGTTCAAGCATGTTACCAATTGGATGTCTGCCAGTTTTCTTAAGCCTAACTTCAATATCATTCATCCATTACAATTAATAACAAACAACCAACTAATAATCAATAGCTAGGTTTCATTACATCTAAGCAAACACAAAGAAAACCTAATCTATCATGTTAAAATAAAGACAAGCCTAAGATAGAATCAAACAACACATAGACATATTGAATGATTATTGGAAGACTTATCTTTATTAGAACATGGATGATAAAAGAGTGAAAAACCCTATAAAATTTGACCCAGGTTTCTCCACAAGTTCTCCCAAAAGTCTCTCTAAAGTTCGCCCTCTAATACACGAAAATTAGAAAACTATATATATATTTTGAGGTCTGACGGCATCACACGTTGATTCTCACGCCGTCAACTCGCCGCCAAAGAAATCCTCGTATTGCCTAGATCCAGATCTGACGCCGTCATGTGTTAATCTTCTCATGGCCGTCACATGTGTTTTAGATATTGACGGCCTTGGTGTCGCCGTCATGTGTTATCTCAAAAAACATGCTGGCACGTCTTGTTATACTTTTTATCCACCTCTTTTCCATCACGTGACGCCGTCCCATGCAATACGTGATGCCGTCAGGTACTATTTCCAGCTTGATTTGGAGACTTTGCTGTTTTCTTCACTTTTTGCTCCAAAAACGTCCAAAATGTTTCCTTTTCCAGATTTCTTCTTAAAAGTACCTAAAATGATAATAATCTCGACTTTGGGCTTAAATGACCCCCTAAAAGCAGTACACTTTTCGTCTCATCAGGGGGATGGAGAATTAAAACGCTTATTTGTCCTAAAATTAGAATGCTTACTTGTCCTAAAATTTTAAAAATATGCTTAATCTATACTTAATATATCAAAATGAAAAATTTTTAGCATGTTTTTGTTAAATCTAAGTTGCATAACCGCACACATCACTTTATTTGCTAAAATATTTTTTGTGCGTGTGACTAGTAAACTTATAACTTGGCTCTCATACTATTTGAATCCACCATAATGAGCGTAATTGTTATAAGAGGAATGACCTTTCTAACTCGGTAAATTTCTAGGATTACACCAAATAGCCTTTAATATGTTATGTTTATTAACTAACTACACTGGTTAGTTAACCCACGTGTAAAACCCTTTGTTACTCTCATTTTTAGAGTAAGATACTCCTAGAAAAACCCTCAGAACCATTCCTTTCGTTTCATACACCCTTTGTTTATTGTTTCATTACACCTTAAACCTTAGCCTACCCGATAGATTAATATCCGTGGTTAATTGCTTTAAGGCAAAGTGTGTTTCCTTGTGTTACCTGTGTTCGAGTACGTAAATTCATTATATTTGGTTAGGTCGGGAAATTGCACAATGAAATGGAGTGAAAGTACATATTGTATAATTTTTGTGTCGTGTTATTTTTCGTGTGTTTATTACTTTCACTATTGCCGTTATATGTGAAGTTATGAAAAGTATGAAAAAAAATTATCCAGAATTATCGTTATAAGTGATGTGGTAAAATTTTACACATCGTAGTTTATTTATATGTTGATGTCAAAAAAAAAGTTAGAAGTTTGTTGAACCAACTAATGTAAAGTTCTGTATTAAGTGGTTGATATCGCCACTATTTGTTGTTGTATTATATTTATGGATTGATTGGTAGTTGGCCGTTATGGGAACGCCAACTAAGGTTTATTCTTTGATTAAGAGTTTATTGAGTATAACTTGTGTCTACCTAAAGCGTGAGTTACAAGTGTCAAAAGCGTGAGTTATTCAATGATATGAGTCTTATTCATGGGATGGTTTGGAAAGTGATTAACCATAGTAGGACTTAATCTATCTGTTTGTTTATTTTTATTTTACACCCATTTTTTATATCCTAAATTTTATCCCTACCCAATCGTATTGTTGTATTCGTTGTTAGCTCTCGAGCATCCGGATATAATGATGGCCAAGTGAGAATATTAAATGTGTGAATAAGGTAGTGACCATCCGAGTATTATATTAATCGGCTAATGCGCTAGCGATCTAGTGTATGAATTAGTGACCATCCGTTATGCAAATAATGTGCCATCGATCCAAGGAGAACATTAGTGACCATCCGTTGGTTGAAGCGTCGAGGACTTGCGCTAGCGATCTACTAAGTTTATGCAGGAGAAGTTTGAACGAAACTAGGTTTAACCCTATAGCCTCAAAAACCCTTTTTACCGATTTAGACTTGTCATTCCTTAGCTTTAGTAGAGGAGATGTGTATGATTTCCAAGCCTATGATAGAATATTCGTCACAACTAAACAATGAGATGATTAGATCGGTCTTAAATTGAAAATTTTAATTTTGTTTCTAATTCGTTAAGTGTTTGGTTGTATGATTATGATAAAACGAATACGTGCTTAACGATAAAAATAAATCCTAATACCTTTTAGAATACATTTTCATAATTTATAATCTAGAGTTTACTTGGGGACAAGTAAAGTTCAAGTGGGGGGATATTTGATGAACTCAAATAAGTGCATTTTATTGTCGTCATTTATCCTATTTATTTGACATGTTTTATTATATTATTTATGAGAATTGCTTAATTATTTACTTTAGTAATTCTCAGGTAAAAACAAGCAATTGGTGAAACATAACGATTTTAGATGAAATATGGAGCAAAACCAGCAAGATGTCAAAAGTCTACTGAAACCAGAAGATGCACCAAATATCTCTCAACTGATACGCCAGAATATTATACTTAGATGAATTCAAAGACTATTGTATGACTTTGAAGAATGCGCCGCATGCAATTCTAGCATGCGCCGCATATGAAACTTTGGTCAACGAAGAAGATCAAGCTTGTTCTACTCCAGATACGCCGCATCATATTTCTGACATATGGCGTATCACTATCAAAACTTCACCAGATATAATCCAAGACACTAAAGAACGTGCGCCGCATACAAGAATAAAGTTACGCCGCATCTAAAGGCGGTGTACGAATATTCCAGAATATATTAATCTTGGACCCCACGTAAAGTTAAGTCAATGCGTCGCATCTCATTACTTAATGCGCCGCATCGAACCGTCAGACAGAGATTATAAATACCCCAAGACTGTACGAATTTGTGTGCAACATAACCCTAAGGAGATGAATTCAGTCGAAGAAGCTTCACTAGACATACTCCAAACAAAGATATTAGAGCTGTAAGAAGGTCATGTATTTAATTCATTTAGTAGTTTTGTTTTATTGTAATAGTATGTTTTAATTCATCAGGATTGATGGGCTTGTGATATGTGACTACGGAACATCGTACACTCCCTTAATATTGCTTTCCCATTAATTAAAGTTTATATGTTGATGTCTTTGGTGACTTATATTAGTGCTTTGATAACCTCTGTGTCTAGCTGAGCCCGTGGACTGCCATATCTTCCCTTCGCCTATTTAATCTAACGTCTTTGGATAAGTAGGATAGACATAAGTGATCATTAAGGGTTTATGCGCCGATATATTGCGATCAAACGAGAGAGAATAGATTACGATACACTTCATATAAAACTACCAATAAAATAAGTTACAAGCTACTTAATTATCAGGATTGGTCTTCTTGTAGTCTTTATTATCTATATGTGTACGCGTTGCTATTTGCTAATTCATTCTCATTAGTTTAATTTACTGTTTAATAAAACAAAAATTGTGCTATTCTCTCAGACTAAACCCCCCTTGCGTTAGATTAGATTGTAAAACTAACTTAGGATATTAAAATACTAATAGATTAATTAAGCTTTACGTTCCACTCTTAGTGATCATCTTCATAGGACTTAGCAATAGTTTCTTTAAGAAGCATCCTATTAAGTTGATATTGGATATCTTGGTCTTCATCAGATACTGTGGTCTTTAGTTGAACAGTACTTTGT
Source organism: Artemisia argyi (assembly GCA_030686995.1). Classification (NCBI taxonomy): domain Eukaryota; kingdom Viridiplantae; phylum Streptophyta; class Magnoliopsida; order Asterales; family Asteraceae; genus Artemisia; species Artemisia argyi. Next base: position 467,802 of record JARVZY010010789.1, on the reverse strand, counting down.
GGATCAACAGTACTTTGAGGTTCAAAAGTACTTTTCTTCTTATCACTGGGTTCTTCATCAAAATCATCTTCAGACCTTATATTGACTCCATGAACAATGTATTGTGATTCTTCTTCATTGTGAACAACTTGATTTTCTTCTCTTACAGGTACATAATTCATGGATGAAGCAATAATATCAAGATCAAACATCCAATCAGGACCTTTTCCTTTTTGATTTTCATGATCTTCTAGAAATTCAACATGAATACATTCTTGAACCTTTTTGGTAGCCCTGTTGTACACTCTGAATCCTTTGCTATTGGTACAATAACCCAATAAGTATCCTTCATCTGACTTACCATCAAACTTTCCCAAATTATCAACAGTATTCAAAATAGTCAAAGGACATCCAAAAGGTTTCATAAACTTAATGTTTCGTTTCTTTCCCATAAGTAACTCATAAGGTGTCTTCATCTGAGGTTTTGTCACTAATACTCTATTCAACACATAACAAGCAGCACTTATAGCTTTAGCCCGAAATGGAACAGGTAATTGGGAATCTGCAAGCATTGTCCTTGCTGCTTCTATCAAAGTTCTATTCTTCCTTTCTGCAACTCCATTCTACTAAGTAGTTCTGGCAATACTAAATTCTCTCTTAATTCCTTTCTTGGCACAAAATTCATCCATTAGCTGATTCTTGAATTCAGTCCCATTATCACATATAATGGATCTAACCTTGAGTCTTAACTGATTTTCAAGTGCTATTATAAGATCATGAATAGCATAAAAAGTCTCATCTTTAAATCCTAAGAAAAAGACCCAGCTAAATCTGCTACAGTCATCTGTTATAACCAAACAGTACTTCTTCTTGTTTAAACTAACAACAGAGACACGTCCAAATAGATCCATGTGCAGCAATTCCAAAGGCTCTCTGATGGTTCTTTCTTCAATCTTTTTACATGAAGCCTTGTGTTATTTACCCTTCTTGCAAGCCAGACGTGAGTGATCATTCTTGAATGTTTTAGAAGGTAAAACTCTAACTAAATTTCCTTTGACCAACTTGTTGATGTTCTTGAAATTTACATGCCTTAATCTTCTGTGCCATTGATGTGCTTCTTCCATTGTTGCCCTTGCTATTAAACATGTTGCTCTTTCAGTAGAATTGATATTCTTCAAATCTATGCTGTACACATCATTGGTTCTTGGTGCTCTCAGCATCACCAAGTTTTCATCTTCTAACTTAAACTCAGGGGAGAGAATAAGACATTATGTGTCAAGAAATAACACAGGATATTTCTTGTCACAAATCTGAGAAACTGACAAAAGGTTGAATTTAAGCTCCTTCACATATCTAACAATCTCAAAATCAATTGATCCAGCCTTAATGGTTCCTTTGCCAATGATTCTCCCTCCATCAGGATCATTCTCAAATGCAACTCTTCCTCCAAAATAAGCCTGAAAATCTGACAAGAGCTCATTTTCTCTTGTCCTGCTGCCAGAGCAACCACTATCAACAATAAGATGATCTTTAAGGTCCTCTTCTGGGTTGCCCTGCATAAAAATGAAAAAGGTTAGTTTCTATTAAGAACCCAAGCCATTACTAACTTGTGTTCCCCTTGTGGAGTGACATACTCAAATTCTTTGAGTATGTAATCACCACTGTTTTTAAAAGCACTATCAAGAATTAATGTTTTTGACTCCAAAACTTGTGTTGGAATATTATCAACACTCCCTTTTTCACCCTTATTTTCTAAAAGTACTTTTTCACCCTCAGCAGTACTTTCTTTCTTAATCCATTTAGTTGTAACTGTTGGTGTTGGGTTCTTTGTTCTAGGTACTTTTCTTGAGTTGTAAGGCCTTCTAGGTTTGTAAGAATTGAATCTCCTAGGTCTTACACTAGAGTTTTTGCTAGCAGTACCTTGATTGGGGGAATTCCTAACAGTACTTTGAGAAGGTACTGTTTGACCAGTACTTTGAGAAGTAATTCTTGAAGGTACTGGTGGTTTAGAGAATGGTCTTTTCTGGTGAGGGTACCTATAGTCTTTTGAGAAATTACTATGGTTAACCCTATTTGAGTAATTCCAAGCTGGTTTATTCTCCCTTGGTTTATTCTCCCTATGCTTATGGTTTGCAGATGTGGTCTTTGGGTATTTGCTTAAGTATTCTGAATGATAATCACAGTCCTTAATCAAATGATGAGGATTATAACATACATAACATAACTTTGGTCCCATACTCCCAAATCCACTCCCAAAAGGTTTTCTATAATAAGCAGTATTTTGTAAATATTTCCTTGTAGGTAGTACTGAATGATCAGCAGTACTTTGAGAAGTTTTTGGAAGTACTGCTTGTTTTGAAAAGCCTTTTTCATTCCCAGAACCCTTATCATTATCCCTGGGTTTCTCAACAATTTCCTTTAAGTACTCAGGACTAGATTGACTTGAATTCGATTGACCTTTAAGCTTTTTCCTGAATTCTACATTTTCTACTCCAAAACAAGAAACATCTGTCCTAGGTGGTTGAAAACTACCTGTGGTTGGAGGAACTTCATTATATCCCTTGTCTTTCTTAAATTCAGGAGGTGTTGAGCAAGGGGATTCCTCATCACTAGATGTGTTTTCCTCCAAGCTTATGAATTCTTCATCACTAGTTGAGGTTTCCTGAGAAAGACTTAGTTCTTGGTTCCTAGTTGAGATTTCTTCTGAACTACTAGCATAACCTAGGCCAGTTTTAATGTTTGCTGTTCTTTGTTTTTCAACAAAACTAACATGTGACAGACCTGATTCTTTCCGAACAGTAAGTTTTTCTACCAACTTATCTCTTTCTTTAGTGACCTTTTCTAGTTCAGAAACCTTACATCCTAATTTCCACTCACTTAACTTTAACTGATAATCCTGTTGCTCATATTTTTCTGCCCAAGCTACTTCATTATTTTGTAGAACCCAAGAATCACCTTCTGGAGGACGAGGTTGATCAAAATACAACATTATTCTAGAGAGAGAAGGTGAGGTGAAACAATGATACTTTTATTATGATAAATTATGTTGCACACCGACACCCCTCAAGTGAAGCCTTGAGGGGTATTTATAGGCCTTACATAAGGAAACTATTACAATATTACATTAGTAGTCCCTGTACTTTATGCATTCTAGTTGTCTACTCCAATTCACATAAATATCGCTCAGCTTCATTTCTAACAATCTCCCTCCAGTTGGAGATATACGCGAATTGGTTACAATGATTCCTAACAAGTAAAATAAAACAATCAAAGTAAGCGCATCAATGCTGAGGAGGACTTCATAGCTCTTTTCTTCACAAATATCCCCAACAATCTTTCTTTACTTGTAGACGAATCGCTTGCTAATCTAATTAGGTTATTACTCCCTCCCAATTAGTAAGCCATTTTCTTTAACATGCTCCCTCCCAAATATACAACCCGTTTGATATAACCTTGATGCTTGTTGAAGAAGTATCTTTGAATTCTGCCCATATAATCTTCAGTCTCATGCACAGCGGAAAATGAATCTTAGACTGATAATATGTAACTTCTTCACAGGTTTGTTTGGGGAGCATCATATTGTCATCTTCAACTCACTTAGAATGCTTCCAGTTCTTCAATAAAAGCCCCGATGTACACATTTCTTGCTCCTGGATGATGACGATCTCTCGGAATCATCATAAATATGTGTACATAAACATATCAACTAGAAGCAACATACAAATCAATACCCCATGAGTGAAATGGCAATAACTATTCTCTCTACAATTCATCTCAGATCAACCTATTTTCACTTCCATTGGCTAATAGTAAATGACCACGTGTGGAGACAACCCAATATGACAAACTTGAGTGTGAAGTAAAATTCCCCAGACTTGTGACTTACGCTTGTACTATCCTGATTAAGAACCTATATGAGCACAACAACGTTACTCCTTACAATATAGGTAGTGGCATATACCCAACCATCCATCCTTTATTGTATATCCATCTCTTGAACAATCCACAACCTTTTGTGACACTGAGCACTACAACGTAACTCCTTAAAGTGATAGCAATTATGAACATTAAGAACCAACTTATGCGTTTATAGATCTCACACATTAACTAGATGTCCAAGTCTTAATCACTATCCCATGAATGCTCAAACAAGGATCCTCAAAAGTCTTCATCCAACCAACCCCTAGACTTTGAGATACTAAGTGCACGAACCCGTGAAACGTCACTTCAAGCTCAAATAAGTAATAAAAAAATTATCCCCGTAGTCACCTTTTGATAACTTTCAAAATTTAGCCATTGATCTTTGGTGTGTTTTTGGTGAAGCTAGAAATTCAATCACGTTGATTCGTAGTGATTTCGGATTTTCCCTCCAAAAATAGAATTGGAAAAATTTTCGCGCCCATAATTTGGAAATAACTACGAAATGCAATGCTAAGGTTACCAGAAAAAATTGAGTATTAAAAATTCTTACGCAAAAATTTCACCGAAAAAATTTGAATTTTGGCCTAAAAATTTGAATTTCGGGCCAAAATTTTCAACGTTATACCAAAATTTGAATTTCGCATAAAAATTGAACGTTTAGTCGCCTCACAAAAATAATATATATATTTATATATATTAATTTTTTTTTGCTAACTCGATAACATCATCCTAACTCGGTAACCTTGGCATACTCGATAATCTCCTCGGAAAAATTCTTGTAACTCGATAAAGCTCCGAAACTCGCAAACTTTGCAAAATGTCCCTAACTCGGTAACCTTTGCATAATGTCCCTAACTCGGTAATTCCCCAAACTCGGTAACCTTGATCAATTTTGGCAGAGTTTCGTTTATGTAGCAAACGTGAAAAACCTTACCCGATAAACGATAAGGATTGTTAGCTAACTCGCTAACTGGATAACTCGCCAAAACTTTCTAACTCGCAAAACAATTCCTAACTCGATAAGCAGTTCTCAAACTCGATACCCAAACTCGGTATACCATTCCTAACTCGATAAAAAAATATTTCTTAACTCGAATTTTTTTCCTAACTCGACTAAATCCAGTCATAACTCGGTAAAATACGTACGATCAGCTCAAAAACTCGAGATTTTCACCCAAAAACATGATTTTTCACCACAAAACACCACGATTCGCCCCCGGTTAGCTCTGATGCCAATTGTAGAACCCAAGAATCACCTTCCGGAGGATGAGGTTGATCAAAATACATCATTATTCTAGAGAGAGAAAGTAGAGAGAAGGTGAGGTGAAACAAAGATACTTTTATTATGATAAATTATGTTGCACACCCACACCCCTCAAGTGAAGCCTTGAGGGGTATTTATAGGCCTTACATAAGACAACTATTACAATATTACATTAGTAGTCCATGCACTTTATGCATTCTAGTTGTCTACTCCAATTCACGTAAATATCGCTCAGCTTCATTTCTAACACCCTTCTATAGTTATCTCTTTCAGTTTCATATTCTTTGAGCATCTTTTGATAAGAGTTACTACATTTGGAACATACCTTAGAGATAGTGGATGAACTTGGTGAAGTAGTGATGCATGGGAATTGCACCAGGCTTTACCTCTCGAGGGAACTCGAAAAGCTTACAACCCCCACCAGGCAGTGTACCTGATCGTTGTAGTATAGTATAGTGACAAGGATTAGAAGGCCTAAAAACTAAGTCTAGAGGTGAGGGATGATTCTTTTTTTATTTTTATATTTTATGAAAGCAAGTAAAATATCGGGTTTTGGAAGAGTGGGCGGAATTAGTTGTTAATCAACTAACCTAAAAACTAAGATGCAATCAAAATAAAATAACAAAACTGTAAATAAACTAAATTAAACTAATGGTGTGAGCAATATGTGGGAGAAATGTGTTTCCTTAGATTTCACTACTCCCTAGATATCTTTTACATATTAATTACTTGTTACAGTTGCGTTGATGATGGGTTATATTCCTTAATACCATTCATGGGGTGGCGTACTTACTTCCCCAATTCTATAAGCTCTTACTTCACTCCTATGTCGAGCCGGCTAAGAAGCTCCTTACATGGGATCATTAGAATTCGCTCATGCATTAAATACAACCATAAAAACCTAGTACACATCAGTTCATGTTTCCTAAGACGTTCAAGCATGTTACACAATGGAGATCTGCCAGTTTTCTTAAGCCTAACATTGAAATCATTCATCCATTACAACCATAAACAAGTAATCAACACATAATCAACATCTAGGTTTCATTACATCTAAGCAAACACACAAAAGATCTAGCCTAGCATGTTAAAATCAAGACAAGCATAAGATATATTCAAACAACACATAGAGATATTGAATGAATTGAAAGCAGACTTATCTTAATTGAACATGAAAGGTTTCAAGGGGTGAAAGCCCTTGAAAATACTGTAAAAAACGACCTAGGGTTATTAGGGTTCGGCCCTAGAATTCTCCTCACTTCTTCCTCCTTTAATGAATGAAAAATAGAAAAGTATATATAGATTTTATGAGGTGACGGCTTCAAGAGTAAATTTCTGACGCCGTCATCTCGCCGCCAAATAAATTCTCGGTTTGCCTAGATCTGGGTTTGACGTCGTCACGTGTAATCCATCTTCAGGCCGTCACAATTTTAAATCTTGACGCCCTTTTCTTGACGCCTTCAGGTTTTCTCTGGGTCGTCATGGATTTTACTCCGGACGTCGTCACAATTTCCTTCTTGACGCCGTCAGGTACTGTTCTCAGCATGGAAAATTAAGTCTTTGCCGTTTTCTTCACTTTTATGCTCCAAAAACGTCGAAAATGCTTCCTTTTCCAGAATTCACTCCCAAAATACCTAAAATCACAAAAGGAACGATTTAGGGCAACATTTGATAAGATAAATTCAATTCCGGGCTTAAATGACCCCTTAAAAGTGGTTCATTTTCGCCTCATCATGTACCCTTACACTTGAGATTTGCTTGTCCTCAAAAGACAAGTTAGAGGTCATTTAACACTAATATAAAAGTAATTACAACAAATAATTGTTCCACTAAAGAACAAAGACAAGCACGGAGGTCATACACTAGCACCTCACAAATAGTGTTTAGATACTCACATCTCTCGGGTGTAACAAAGTTATATCACAATATGGAAATTGAAAACATCTCTCACTACCTGTCATCGCAAAATAGATTACCATAGGCTTGGGAAAGCATCAAACCTCCACCACATGGCGTAAGCACCTAGGATAAACTATCAAAGAGGTCTTTCAAAGGGTTATAACGTTAGGTATAGGGATATGAAATACACGGTTTTATTGGATATAGGCAATCTTTACTGGTGGCGAGTTAATAATCTTGGTTAATTACATGTACAAAATGGCGTTGCTAAGCCAAGACTAGACTCGACTTAAGCTAATAAATGAAAAATAACAAAAACATAAAATAAACATAGAATGAAATGGGATGGTAGTCCGTATGTTTTTTCTCTTTTCTTTTTCTATTTTTTTTTTTATTTCTCTTAATTTTTTCGATTTTTTTTTTTATTTTTTTATTTTTTTTTTGCATAAACTCTTACCCTACCATCCAAAATAATACATCATAGGGAATGAAAATTCCCCTTACACTTGAATTTTTACATACTTTACAATAAACTAATCTAATGACTCGAATCAAGATAATCAAAACACTTGGAGCACTTTTAAAATTAACGTACTTATGGGGGTAATATATGATGTTCTTCCCCATTACTCCATAACACAAGTACTTTACCCATGAGTCCCAATCGTCCCAAAACAATATGTACACGGATATGACTCGACTTAGCAACCATGTAATCAATTAGATAATTAACTAAGGGTTTAAACAAATGACAATAATGCACTAAAGATGAGTGCATACAAGGAAGGCTAAGGCGATTTGGTTGTACATTTAAGTGGGGTGTAACAAATTCTTCCTTTAAGTAAGATGCTTAAAGTTAGAAACGAAAGGATAGGCTCGGAGGGGTGTACTAGGGGTTTCGTGTACTAAAAATGAGTACAACGCTAATGGTGTGGGAAAAATTAGTTGACTTAACTAGCCAAACAATATCACTTAAATGGTCAAGTAATTATGATACGGGTTTAACACAAGGGTGATCCTAATGCCTCTTATCATGTAGTAAATCCTACTACACGAATGTAGTCTCACTAGCGGTCTCGGGATGCATCACTAACGCAAGTTCTAGAATCTAAATGCTACCGGTACACTCATAAGCACTAATAGTAAATGCATTTCCTATCAAACCTAAAGGCGAACCTCACATATTTGGGTGGAAAATTTTTCTGAATAGTACGGTTTTGTGCTAGTTATACAACTCCTATCCATGAGACGCTTGCTAAGGCTAAAGCTTCACTCCTAAATGTTGTAAAAAAATTTAAATTTGGCGCTAAAATTACACTAACAAGTATTTCTCATAGTTTTATTACACACCTACTATTAAACAAAACAAACTCAAGTGAAAGTGTATCCTATAAGGTATCATCATTTACCCTCCCCTTACACTTAGGATGAACATTGTCCCCAATGTTCAAGTAAAGACATAAAAGTAAAACAGGTAAAAGAATGAAATCAAATACTCCCCTGATTCGCTCGGTATGGATAGTATGGTAACCAGGTTAGATCTTCCTCCAAGAAAATGAACAATCAAAGCATCCCTTCCAGAATATAAATAATCTTCTTGTCATACCTAACCTGTTAAATCTGAGAGAACAAACAAAGCAACCTCGCGTAAAATCGGTGGCAATCTATATACTAACAAATCCTAGAAAACAAGGTAAGATATAATGCTTGTGGAATGATGTTTGCAGATTTCATGGAGATTATAAAACTAAAGAATTAACAAAAACTTAAAGACTCCGTTAGAAAAATAAAACTGGTAAAATTTCCATATTTTTACACGTGACGCCGTCAAGAAGAAATTCTTGACGCCGTCAAGAAGAAATTCTTGACGCCGTCAGAAGTGACCTGCAGAAATTCTTATGATAAGTTTCCAGAAAATTTTTGAAAAAACTTTGTCCTACTTTCTAGAAAATCCTGCAAAACATCATTATGACTCAATACAAGCATTTGACTCTAACAAATACGAATATACATGTTCATTTAATATTGTGGAGAATCATGATCGAGTTTGTTTCTTAATAAACATATTTGGGGTTTACCCTTACACTTATCTTTTGAAATATACCCTTGGATGAATTTAAGACTAAGCCAAACAACAAAATAAGGTATTTTCATCATTTTAGTATGAAACATGATCTACCAACAATAAAAATAAAACATGCATACGGAAATAAATAACATGAAACAAATAAACATCAAACAAATAAAAACACAGAAAGCATGGGTTGCCTCCCAAGAAGCGCTTGTTTTTGTTCAAGTCACGAGCCTGACTCTACCCTTATTTAACAGAAATAGGGGAGGTTTTCCCTACACTTAGGATTAAGTGCGAGTGGAAGTAGCGATACACACCCTTAGGGTGGAAATATGCCTTGTGAGGAAAGTGTGGTGGATGAATTATATGCTCAAAGGGGTGTGCTCCTATCATCATAACCTTACCAAATTCAATCGGGTTAATGGGTGGATTAAGATTTTCTCCTAGAAAGGGATCATTTTCTATCAACTTCAAGAGACTACTAGTTGGGGATCCATCTTGACCTAATAAACCCGGTTTAAACCCATAATGTTTCTTGTGATCAATCATAAATGGGTGATGTAAGCATGTAAGGTTATTTTCCACTCCTATATTGGCTTCCTCTCTACAAGGCTTAGATTCCACTACCTTTATCCTAAGACTACCCGGACTACATGGGTTGATGGGTGGGTCGGCTCCTCTTTTGTCTCCTAGATGTATATCTAAGGATGGAAAGTTGTGTGAAGATTGAGGTTCCGGTTCATCAACACTAGGTAATTCCCTAGAACTAAGAGTAAGGTTATCACTACAAGTATTCAAACCTATATCCTCTAGTGGTGTTTGGTACAAGGGTTCTACCTCTATTGGGGCTCCTATAGTCTCTTCTACTTCTTCCGGGTAAGTCATGGGTGGTGTGTATTCTTCAAGTGATGGTGGGAGTTGTGGGGTACTTTGTAGGTTTGTGTTATTTACCTCATCCTTCCTTTTCTCAACATCACCTATATCCTCATCACGTGTTTTAGTAGAATCTAGCCTAAACATGTTCCTAAGTATCTCAAATCCTTCTCTAGCCATTTCAAGTTCTAAGTCTGATTCATAAGAACCTTCCTCAATAACTTGATTACAATGTTCAATTTTCCTAAAGGATTCATCTTTTTGCTCAATATGATCATGTTCGGCTAAATCATCCTTAATTGTTTCCTCAAGTTGCGATGTATACAAACCCATCAATTCATTGAACTCATGGTTCACGGTTAGGAGGCTTTCCTCAATTTTTTTCCAAAGGGTCTTACTAAAAGGAATTGATCCTAACAATGATTGTTTAATATAGGCCACACATGCGCATAACTCATCAAACCTATCAAACTTTGCACCCATCTCCTCTTGTATATAGCTAAGATCACATAAAAATTCATTGGAACAACAGGAAGCAAATCTATCCAAGTAAACTAATTGTTCCTCTATTGTTAATGATCTAAATGGAATCTCATCGGCCATGAAGACAAATGAAAATGGTTTTACAAACAAAGGTCACAAAGAAAAAGATAGACTAAAGGAATCCTATAAAAATAAAAATAAAAATCTCACTAGAAAGGATTCTAGTAAGTAGACCTAATAAAAAGAAATTCTAACCTAGACAATAACTATTCCCCGGGCTGCGGCGCCAAAAACTTGATGTGTGGGAATTGCACCAGGCTTTACCTCATGAGGGATCTCGAGAAGCTTACAACCCCCACCAGGCAATGTACCTGATCGTTGTAGTATAGTATAGTGACAAGTACCGGGGGATTGATCGTTCAACTCATGAATAGTGTCGCTAGGATTAGAAAGCCTAAAAACTAAGTCTAGAGGTGAGGGATGATTCTTTTTGTATTTTTATATTTTATGAAAGCAAGTAAAATATCAGGTTTCGGAAGAGTGGGCGGAATTAGTTGTTAATCAACTAACCGAATAACTAAGATGCAATCAAAATAAAATAACAAAAATGTAAATAAACTAAATTAAACTAATGGTGTGAGCAATATGCGGGAGAAATGTGTTTACTTAGATTTCACTACTCCCTAGATATCTTTTACAGGTTAATTACTTGTTACAGTTGCGTGGATGACGGGTTATATTCCTTAATACCATTCATGGGGTGGCGTACTTACTTCCCCAATTCTATAAGCTCCTACTTCACTCCTATGTCGAGCCGGCTAAGAAGCTCCTTACATGGGATCATTAGAATTCGCTCATGCATTAAATACAACCATAAAAACCTAGTACACATCAGTTCATGTTTCCTAAAACGTTCAAGCATTTTACACAATGGAGATCTGCCAGTTTTCTTAAGCCTAACATTGAAATCATTCATCCATTACAACCATAAACAAGTAATCAACACATAATCAACATCTAGGTTTCATTACATCTAAGCAAACACACAAAAGATCTAGCCTAGCATGTTAAAATCAAGACAAGCATAAGATATATTCAAACAACACATAGAGATATTGAATGAATTGAAAGCAGACTTATCTTAATTGAACATGAAAGGTTTCAAGGGGTGAAAGCCCTTGAAAATACTGTAAAAAACGACCTAGGGTTATTAGGGTTCGGCCCTAGAATTCTCCTCACTTCTTCCTCCTTTAATGAATGAAAAATAAGATAAATTCAATTCCGGGCTTAAATGATCCCTTAAAAGTGGTTCATTTTTTGCCTCATCAAGTAGCCATCATATCAAGCTGAACAGGTTCTTCTTCACTCTCCATGCTCCAATCAAAGCTTCCTAGACCATCTCTTGACTCCAAAGGTGCATATCCTGGTTCCTCATCAAAAGCTGTGCTCCAATCAACCTCTTCCAATGCAACCATAGAGTAGGTCACTGGTTCATCATCAAATTCATTGCTCTAGTCAACTTCTGATTGATTTTCTTGAGCCACCAAAGCTTGTGACTTTGGCTCAGCAATAGGAACCTCCTTTCTTTCAACCTTGGGATTTTCAATCATTCTGTTTGCCTGATACTTTGCAAACTTGCATTCCCTTGCAAAGTGACCAGTCCTTTGACAATTGAAGCATTCAATCTTAGACTTATCAAATGCTATCCCCTGCTTAGCTTTGAAATCAATTCCTCTCCCTGTCTTGTTCATAAACTTCTTGATCCGTGAAGTGATAATGGCAACCTGCCATCTTATGTGAATTTCTTCCATAGCATCTTCATCAATTTGCAGGACATCTTCTTGATAGGTAACATGTATAGTGGCTTGTTGAGCAAAGAATGAAAATAGAACATCATCTGAATTGGTGGTATGTGGTGGTGATGAAGTGGTAGTGACCATGTTTGTACATGGATACTGTTTCTCTGTAACAGTACTTTAGACAGGGTAAGCAGTACTTTTAGTGGAAGTACTGCCTCTGTTTTCAAAAGACACAAAAGAAATACTGTGAGAACTTGAACCTTTGTTACCCTTCATCTCATGCTCACACACCTTTAAATTGTTGTAGAGATCATCAAAGTCCATAGTGTCCAAACCAGGTTGTCCTCTAATCATGGTAGCAACCACATGCCATGCAGATGGCAAACTCCTCAAGAACTTCAAGTTTGCATCTTCAACAGATGCCTCTACTCCATACAACTCTAGCATACTGAGTAGATTTTGATATCTGTCATAGGTAGAATCAAGGCTTTCTCTTTCACCAAAAGTGAAGGTTTCAAACTGTTAATTCAATAGGTTCCTATGCATCTTCTTAGAAGCATCATTACCTCCAAATATTGTTTTAATAGCAGCCCATACTTGTTTTGCATCCTTGGCATCATGAAACTTCAGGAATGGCAGAAAGTAGTATGTTGAGAGCCTTATCTTGATTTATTTTGGTGGCAGCTAGCAAGGTTGGCTTAGGTGGTGTAGGTTGTCCTTCAATGGATACAGGTTCATCTATGGCAACATTACTATTGACAATCACATCCCATAAAGCATGGTCTGTGATGGCAATGTACTGCCTCATCTTCATACTACATAGATCATATTCTCCCTTCTTGACAATGGGAATTCTGACTGTTGTGATGGATGGAACAAGTACAACTTCTGACGACATCTTTAAGGGTTTGTAGTAAAATCGGTTTTAAGGGTTTCTTATTAATCAGAGTTTCCACACAAGCTTTGATACCACTTGTTGGATCGATATACTCTGATTAAACTACTTTGTAGCTTGTAAGGTTTTAACAATCTTGAATAACTCAAAATAATTAATAATGAAACACTGATGTTATTTTGTAAAGTATGTGGAATCTACTAACACAAAGCTAAGAAGAACTTTGAATTATACTAAAACCAACTTTGAACCAACTTTCCATAAGTGTTCCAATTTGGTACGTGGATTACGTACCAAATTGGAACAATTATGAAAAGTACATTGCTATTCTACAACTTAAAAAAAGTACACGTACCAAATTGGAACACTTATGGAAAGTATGTTGCATTAAGTGGAACAAAAAAAAGTACACGTACCAAAATGGGAAAAAACTAAAAGTACGTTGCTATTGTATGACTTAATCCCAATATCATATTCTAGTAATCGTATTATGAATGCATACGTCAAATACCATCCTAAGGCTCCTTTTATAGGCATAAGGAAAACGTTAAGTCGGTTTACAATATTTACTTGAATGACAAGTAAACTATCCCTAACTAATTCTAGAACATTTTTATAATATTACATAATAATCCTTAAACAATATTGCATATTAGTCCTTATTCTTAGAAGTACTTTGCATAATCTTCAATCACGAGCCGTACTTTAACCTTGAACATCACTTTGATCTTTGAGCAGTTCTTTGACATAGTAGTACTTTGAATATCCAGTTGCAAAACAACGCATCAAGATTATGGTGCCGTTGCCGGGGAAAAGTTATTGTTTAGGTTGAATTTTATTTTTATTAGGTCTACTCATTAGATTCCTTTCTAGTGAGATTTTTATTTTCATTTCATTAGCGTTCTTTAGTCTATCTTTTCTTTGTATCTTTGTTCGTAAAAACCTTTCCATTGACTCTTCCGTTCACCATTATGGAGAACGCAAATCCACCATACTACCGACCACGAAATCCATTGATGAGGCAAAAAGTGTACCGCTTTTAAGGGGTCATTTAAGCCCAAATTCGAGATTATTTGATCCATTAATGCCCTAAATCGTTCCTTTTGTCATTTTAGGTACTTTTGGAGTGAAATCTGGAAAAGGAAGCATTTTGGACGTTTTTGGAGCATAAAAGTGAATAAAACGGCTAAGTCTCAAGATTCCTTTCTGGAAAAGTACCTGACGGCGTCAAGGTTCTACAAGTGACAGCGTCAAGAGTGGCAAAAGAGGTGGAAGTGGAAAATACACGTGACAGCCCAGAACAGGTTTAGTGCAAAAGGCCTGACGGCGTCACCAAGGCCGTCAGGATCAAAACATACATGACGGCCCATAGCTCATTTACACATGACGGCGTCATAAGTGGATCTAGGAAATACGAATTTCATCATGGCGGCGAGTTGACGGCGTCACAAGCTATAACGTGACGCCGTCAAGGTGTAAAATCTATATATAGTTTTCTAATTTTCATTCATTAGGGTGCAACTTTGAGGGAATAAAATGCTAGACGAATTTTCCTATTATTTGAAGGGTTTCAACCCTTTGTTTCTTCCATGTTCAATTGAAGATAAGTACTTACTCAAATCATTCAATATGTCTATGTGTTGTGTGATTATATCTTACGCGTGTCTTCTCTTTAACATGCTAGGCTAGGTTTTTATTGTGTTTGCTAAGATGTAGTGAAACCTAGATGTGGATTATGGGTTGATTGTTTGTTTATAATTTTTATGGATGATTGTATTCGATGTTAAGCTTAAGAAAACTGGCAGACTTCCATTGGTAACTTGCTTGAACGTCTTAAGAAACATGATCGGAGGTGTACTATGATTTTTGGTTGTATTTAATGCGTAAGAGAATTCTAATGATCCCATGTTAGGAGCTTCTAACGGCTCGACATAGGAGTGAAGTAGGATCTTATAGAGTTAGGGAATATTTTACACGGCCTTACGACTAGTATTAAGGAATATAACCCGTCATCAATGCAATTGTAACAAGCTAACCAACCTGTAAAAGATGTCTAGAGAGTAATGAAATCTAAGTAAACACAACTTCTCCTGTAGAAAACTAGAAGGGGGGGGGGTTGAATAGTTTTACGTCGTTTTTAAATTGTTATAAAAATTTGTTTAAAAGTTTTCTTTGTTTTCTAAAATATAGATTCGATGCTATATGAAATCAAGTCATGCACAATATGAACAACAATAAGTATGTACGATAAAGCAATAATAATGTAAGTAAAGAAATAGATAAGGGTTGGAAAGATCAAACCGAAAGACAAGAGATTTATAGTGGTTCGGCTACAAGGTCACCTTCCTTGCCCTACTCCACTCCCCGAGCACCTAACTCGAGAGTTTTCTTCACTATATCAACAAGCTCCCTTATGGCGGAGAAAACCTTACACACCAATTTACACACCACAATAACTTCACAACTTAATCACAACTTCTACACAACTAGTTCACACCTATTCACTATTTGATCACACCACTTCTTCACACCAATCTTCTACACACCAATCTTCTTCACACCTATTCTTCTACACACCAATCACACTATATATCTAACTACACTTTCTTCTAACAAATATTCACAACTAATCACACAATGAAATAATAACAATGATGATTCACTAACAACTTAGATGTGGAGATCACAACAAGTTGTAATACTTCTTGTCTTGAGGGATAGAAGTATTCTTCTCTTGCACTTGATGGGATGATGTTTGGATCACTTTGAAACAAAGATTTAAGAATGTATGATCAAAGGATTTATAAATTGGAAATGGAGATCTAGAACAGAAAGTTTTGGAGTGCAAAAGGTGAGGAAAAAATTCAGGGTTAAGGTGGTATTTATAGGCAAAAGATTCTGACAGAGGAGCGTGGCCGGCCCCATTAAATCAAGGCCAGTCCCCTTAATTTTAAGGGGACCGCCCCTTATAATTAAGGGGCCCGCCCAGCTGAAACGGCCAGAAACTTTGTCTTTTTGTGGGGAAAGTTTATTTGGTGAAAAACTAACTGATTTTGGTTAAAAATTTGAATTCATATATTTAGTATGAATAAAACATTTTTCTTTATTACCAAAAGTGTTTTTCAAAAACATATAATATGTTTATATAATTAAATAAACTTTGCAATAGTTAATTAAATACCCCTTTGATCATAAATTGCACTAAACACTTTGTTTATTCATACCTTAAGTGATTTTGATGTAAAGGGAAATATTAATCACTAATACTTGTTTATGTCACAAGTTTTAGTTCTATGAGTTTATATTTTGTGATAATCAAAACATAGAGATATTGATAACATGTTAAAAATGTTTTTAGGCATTATTTATGTCAACAATCTCCCCCTTTTTGATTATTACAAAACCTTAAACTCAATATATCTAAAACTTGTTTTTAGACAAGTATTATAGAGTTTACATTTCTCTTCTCCCCCTTTTTGTAAAATTAAAAAGGTTAAGCCGAGTAAGCTTCGCGAGGGAAGTTTAAACGGGTAGAATGCTCCCCCTCATTTGAGAGCACCAAGGGAACGAGCTATGGAGATCTTTGCTGCAAAAATATTTGAAGAGAGCAAGATACACATATATGCAAGGCAACAATTATGCAACTAAACATAGATTCATTCGAGCATTATAAAAATGATAAGCATTACAACATTCAATATGCTTGAAGCATATTGATAAAAATAACACAAAAGAAAAGATATAGTCCTATATTGCCTAAGAGAGCACTTGGACTTGCTTGCAACCCATGGTTGATTGTTTTATTTGCTTGAATGGAAACATAAGCATAAAGCTTAGATGTTTGATTGAGAGGGATATGGAGTGGAGTATGGAGCGGAAGAGGTGGATCTCACGATGTTGTATCGTGTTAAGGTTGGTATTGGATGATTACGAGTGAGAAGATATTCAATCCAAGAAATATCTTCACTCAAGTAGAGGATTTGTTTTTGAAGGAATATGCAACAAGGGCAAAAGTGAGTGTGGTTTGTAACTTGATCCAAGTTGAGAGAGTGGGGAAGACAATTTGCATAAGGTGATGATGGAGGTTGCCCTTTGTTGCGTTGTGCAAGATGCATAGCAAGGAGATCACTAAGATCATGGATTTGGTTTATTTCATCACAGAACTTTTGCTTTTTCATGGCAATGTGGAGATGATCATAGGTTTGGTATGGATGTGTTGGATTTGTGTATTTGGAATTGTAGTTTGATGGTTGATCAAACTTGTATGGATCATTATAAGTGGTTGGAGGTTGAGATGTGTAGTTTGGCTTGAAGGAAGATGTTTGGCCAATGTTGTATGGTTTGTAAAGAGGATCAAATGAATGACCTTGTTGGTTTGATGCAAAGTTTGGGAAGTAAGAAGTTGGGGGTGTGGAATGACTTCCAACTTCATTTATGATGATGGATTTGTTTCGAGGGCTTTTTCTTCGCCAAACGGGTTTTTCCGTCATCCTTGCAAGCCTTGAGGCTTTTGATTTTGGTTTGTTTGGAGACTTCATGATGGGATGAATGGAGAGTTTTGAGGATTGGGGATATTTATAGTGTAAGATTTGTGTGTTTTAAGGATGGATAAGGTTTGTTTGGGGGATTAGGACAAAATGTGTTGGTGAAAAATGGGAAATGTAGGTTGAAATGGGCTAAAAAGCAGAAAAGATTCTATGAACCCGTCCATCAGATGGCCGGTCCCCTTAATTACGGGGCGGTCCCCTTGAAATTAAGGGGGCCGCCCATCTGGTGATTTTCAGATTGCCAGAATTGGGTTTTTGGCAGAAAATTTGCAGAAAGGTTGTGCTTTTGGACTTGGATTCAAGCAAGTTCAATTCCTTTATGCAATATAGCATCTAATCTAAACATTAACTATCATGCATGCAAAAACATTTACACAAAAGAGCAAATAAGCAACACATAATAAGCTAAAGAAGACAAACAAGAACAAGAGCACTAAAACATTCTAAGGCAACAATCTTAGATCAAAGGCAATGGTAACTAGTGAGTGGAAAACTAGTGATGGAGCAAGATGACAACATAATTAGTGAATTTATCCTAGTGTGTGTCTATATGCAACAAATGTGGAGTTGTGATTGTTTCGACTCCTAAATGCAAAAAGAGATAACAATTCTAAGAAACAATCCCAAAAAAAAATCTCCTTGATTCAATTTTTGCTCGATTCATGAATGTCAAAAATATATATTAGATTATATATTTTGACAATTTATGTGAGAGTTTTATGCATGATTTAAGAAAAGGTTTTTAGCTTTTGTCAACAATGCAAGGAAAGTGATTTTCATGTAATTCCTAGATGTGAGAATAGTTTTCAAGAAATTTTGATTGGGTTTTACAATAGGTTATATGTGCAACGAAATAGTTTTTCCCAATCTCCTATTTTTGTGCGAAATAGAATCCTAGACTCAAAGATGAAGAAATGGAGGAAGAATAAATCATATGCAAGTTTAATGTAAGAGAGAAAAAGAAAACGTTTGAGTGTAATAGAATTTAGTCAACTTGTTCCATCATTCCTAATACTAAACGCAAGTGGTTGAATAATTCACGCTTAAGGGGTTTTGTGAATATATCCGCAATGTTATCTTCCGATGAGACCTTTTCTATAGATATGTTTCCTTTTTGTACATTATCCCTAAGAAAGTGGTGGCGTATTTCTATATGTTTAGTCCTAGAGTGTTGCACCGGATTTTTACTTAAATCTATCGCACCTTTGTTATCGCACATAATGGGAACATTTTCTAACCTAATGCCAAAGTCTACGAGAGCTTGTTTCATCCATAGTGCTTGTTGACATGGCTTTCCAGCGCTTACATATTCGGCTTCGGTGGTAGAAATAGCAAGAGCGGTTTGCTTCTTCGAAAACCAAGATGTTATACAACATCCCATAAAAGTGCAAATACCGCTAGTTCTTTTTCTATCTACGTAGTCTCCCGCATGATCCGAATCCGCATAGACAATGGTTTCTATGTCGGATCCCATAGGATACCATAATCCTAAGTGTATAGTGCCTTTAATGTATCGGAAGATACGCTTAACCGCTTCTAGGTGAGAGGTTTTGTGATCCTCTTGAAAACGTGCACAAAGGCAAACACTAAACATGATATCGTGTCTACTTGCCGTTAAGTATAGTAAACTACCTATCATTCCTCTATACTTGGTGTTATCTACGGACTCACCTTCATCATCCTTTGTTAGTTTTACTTCCGTAGACATGGGAGTTTTCATGGGTTTAGAGTCTTCTAGGCCAAATTTCTTAAGCATTTCCTTAATGTACTTAGATTGGTTAAAAAATATTCCATCTTCTAATTGTTTTATTTGTAATCCTAGGAAGAAGTTAAGTTCACCCATCATGCTCATCTCAAACTCATCATGCATGATTTTGGAAAATTCATCACACATGTCTTGACAAGTCGATCCAAATATGATGTCATCAACATATATTTGAACAATAATGAGATTTGGGTCTTTCCTTTTAGTGAAAAGAGTGTTATCTACCATTCCCATGGAATAATCATGTTTAATCAGGAAAGCTTTTAATCGATCATACCAAGCTTTGGGAGCTTGTTTGAGTCCATACAAAGCTTTATTTAACTTATAAACATAATCAGGTTTTGCGAAGTCAATGAATCCTGGAGGTTGTGCCACATATACCTCCTCATTGATAAAACCGTTAAGGATTGCACTTTTCACATCCATTTGGAATAACTTAAAATCTAGGGTGCAAGCATAGGCAAGTAGTATCCTAATAGATTCTAGTCTAGCTACGGGGGCATAAGTTTCGTCATAATCAATTCCTTCTTGTTGATTATAACCTTGGGCAACTAACCTAGCTTTATTCCTAGTAACTATTCCATTTTCATCTAATTTATTTCTATACACCCATTTAGTTCCTATGATGGTCATATTCATTGGATTTGAGACAAATTCCCAAACATCATTAGTCTTAAATTGATTTAATTCTTCTTGCATAGCTATAACCCAACTTTCATCTTTTAAAGCCTCATTAATATTCTTAGGTTCTATTGCTGAGAGGAAACAAAAGAAATTATTTTTATCTTGAGCTTGTGACCTAAGGGTTCTTTGGTTAAGATGTCCTATTATATTATTTAGTGGATGTGATCTAGATTCTTTAACATTTATAATTTCGTTATTTTCTAAGTTAACATCTTCATTATCATTTCCTATGGGTTTCGTTTTACTAACTTCAATATCTTCTTCTTCGACTAGGTCAGCATCTTCTAATGGTAAAGTTTTAGGAAGTGGTGTTTCATCAAATGTTACATTTAGTGATTCTTCTACTTTCATGGAATGTTTGTTAAGTATTATATATGCTTTACTATTTTGTGAGTATCCTAAGAATATTCCTTCATACGATTTTGGATCAAACTTAGTGAGGTAATCCTTAGTGTTTAGAATGTAACATTTACTTCAAAATACTCTAAAGCAGCTTAAGTTTGGTTTTCTACCTCTTAGTAACTCATAAGGAGTTTTTCCTAGAATTCTCCTAATTGATACCCTATTAATAATATATGTTGAAGTATCTACGGCGTGACACCAAAATTTTTGTGGGATGGATTGTTCATTTAGCATTGCTCTACTCATTTCTTGTAGTGACCTATTTTTTTCTTTCTACTACGCCATTTGATTGAGGAGTACGAGGAGCGGAGAAATTGTGAGATATTCCATTTAAATCACAATATTTTCCGAATTGTACTTCATTGTCAAATTCCCTACCATGGTCCGTCCTAATGGCTACTATTGTGCATCCTAATTTATTTTGAATCATTTTACTAAATATTTCGAATTTTTCAAAGGCTTGGGTCTTGTCACTTAAAAACCTAGTCCACGTGTATCGTGAGTAGTCATCTACTATTACTAAGGTATATTTGTTTCCTCCATAGCTCCGCACTGCGGATGGACCAAAAAGATCCATATGTAATAGTTCTAGGCACCAAGTAGTGGATACTATATTCTTAGCTTTGTGACTAGCATGAACTTGTTTTCCAATTTTACATGCATCACAGAAATGTTTGTCATATTTTAGATTAGGCAAGTTTCTAACTAATTCCTTAGAGGCCAAAGATTGTATTTGTTGCATGTTAGCATGTCCTAATCTCCTATGCCACAATGTGGAGTTTTCGTCTAGGGTCGTTAGGCATATCCTATCTTCAGGTTTGTTTCCTAGTTTCATAACATATACTCCTCCTTTCCTAATACCTCTACCTATAATTTTTCCATTCTTAACTATTTCGCTATCTTCTTCGGAAAAGATAACTCTACATTTATTATCGCATATTTGGCCTACACTAAGCAGGTTATATGTTAAATTATTTACATGTTCAACATTTTCAATAGTAAGTGAGTCTTGAGAAATCGTACCTTTGCCAATAATTTTTCCACGCAAGTCACTACCAAAAATAATGTTACCTCCGTTGTATGCCTTGTATGTAGAGAATAGCTTTCGGTTTCCCGTCATGTGCCTCGAGCATCCACTATCCTTGATCCATTCGTTAGGCTACAAGTCAATTCCAAGGCATATTTCGTCGGTTGCTTTTGCCATAAAACACTTTTCTTCTCTTGGTTTTTCCACTTCTTCTTTGTCACTATCACTCCATGTTCTACTAACAAATGCGCCTTGATTATCATAACCCGGCGGCTTTAGACATTCACCAACGAGATGATTTGGACTTCCACATCTAAAGCATTTTCTTTTCACGTAATTATCACTTCTATTTCTTTGGAATGATTTTCTTTCATCATGTGGTGATCTAGTGAATCTTCCTCGTCTCTTGAAGAATTTCTTGAATTCTCTTACGGCCATTGCATATTCTTCATCTTCACTCTCGTCACTTGAGTCACTATCATCACAAAGTTCCTTTTTGGCTTTTAGAGCAACGGATTTGATTTGTTCTTTCTTGACTTTGACCGTTTCTGAATCTTTTCTTATAATTTCTTCATGGACCTTCAAGTTTCCAATTAGTTCATCTGGCGACAACATCATCAAATTCTTTGATTCTTCAATAGCCGTGACCTTAGCTCGCCATTTCGGATGCAATGCCCTAAGAAATTTCCTAACACAATTTTTACTAGAAAATGTCTCGTCAAGTGCTTTTAAACTTGTGATAATGGTGTTAAATTTAGCAAATGCATTATCAATTGATTCCTCTTCCGGAATCATAAATTGTTCATATTGTTGAACAAGAAGATCTATTTTGTTATCTTTAACTTGACTATTACCTTGGTGGGTAATTAGTAAAGAATTCCAAATTTCTTTTGCGGTTTTACACATAAAAATTCTTTCATATTCTTTGTGTGGTAACGCATTATAAATAACCATTTTAGCCTCATTATTTTTTGCTAGTTTCTTTTTCAAATCATCATTTTGTTTTTCAAAAGATACAATTTCATCCATTTTAGTTTCAACATTATATTGAATAGGAGGAAAATCACCAAAGGTAATAATATGCCAAAGATCAAGATCTTTTGATTTCACATAAGTTTCGAATCTATTTTTCCAATATAAAAATCCATCACTTTCAAATAGTGGTGGTCTTTGCATAGATTGCCCTTCTAAATATTTTACAGATTCCATAGATCGTTACAAGTTTTAAAATACAATATATTTTAAAAGTCTTGTTAGATGTGGCTCCTGATACCAATTGTGGAAAACTAGAAGGGGGGGGGGGGGTTGAATAGTTTTACGTCGTTTTTAAATTGTTATAAAAATTTGTTTAAAAGTTTTCTTTGTTTTCTAAAATATAGATTCGATGCTATATGAAATCAAGTCATGCACAATATGAACAACACTAAGTATGTACGATAAAGCAATAATAACGTAAGTAAAGAAATAGATAAGGGTTGGAAAGATCAAACCGAAAGACAAGAGATTTATAGTGGTTCGGCTACAAGGTCACCTTCCTTGCCCTACTCCACTCCCCGAGCACCTAACTCGAGAGTTTTCTTCACTATATCAACAAGCTCCCTTATGGCGGAGAAAACCTTACACACCAATTTACACACCACAATAACTTCACAACTTAATCACAACTTCTACACAACTAGTTCACACCTATTCACTATTTGATCACACCACTTCTTCACACCAATCTTCTACACACCAATCTTCTTCACACCTATTCTTCTACACACCAATCACACTATATATCTAACTACACTTTCTTCTAACAAATATTCACAACTAATCACACAATGAAATAATAACAATGATGATTCACTAACAACTTAGATGTGGAGATCACAACAAGTTGTAATACTTCTTGTCTTGAGGGATAGAAGTATTCTTCTCTTGCACTTGATGGGATGATGTTTGGATCACTTTGAAACAAAGATTTAAGAATGTATGATCAAAGGATTTATAAATTGGGAATGGAGATCTAGAATAGAAAGTTCTGGAGTGCAAAAGGTGAGGAAAAAATCCAGGGTTAAGGTGGTATTTATAGGCAAAAGATTCTGACAGAGGAGCGTGGCCGGTCCCCTTAAATCAAGGCCGGTCCCCTTAATTTTAAGGGGACCGCCCCTTATAATTAAGGGGGCCGCCCAGTTGAAACGGCCAGAAACTTTGTCTTTTAGTGGGGAAAGTTTATTTGGTGAAAAACTAACTGATTTTGGTTAAAAATTTGAATTCATATATTTAGTATGAATAAAGCATTTTTCTTTATTACCAAAAGCGTTTTTCAAAAATATATAATATGTTTATATAATTAAATAAACTTTGCATTAGTTAATTAAATACCCCTTTGATCATAAATTGCACTAAACACTTTGTTTATTCATACCTTAAGTGATTTGGATGTAAAGGGAAATATTAATCACTAAATACTTGTTTATGTCACAAGTTTTAGTTCTATGAGTTTATATTTTGTGATAATCAAAACATAGATATATTGATAACATGTTTAAAATGTTTTTAGGCATTATTTATGTCAACATCTCCCATTATTGTTTCCACCACATTAGTATAATAGTTTTATTTCCATTTCTTTTATTTTATTTTGATTGCATCTTTAGTTTATTGGGTTAGTTGGCTAGCAACTAATTCCGCCCACTCCTTCAAAACCCGAGATTTTACTTGCTTTCCATAAAATATAAAAATACAAAAAGAATCATCCCTCACCTCTAGACCTAGTTTAGTAGGGTTTCTAATCCTAGCGACACTATTCCCGAGTTGAACGATCAATCCCCCGGTACTTGTCACTATACTATACTACAACGATCAGGTACACTGCCTGGTGGGAGTTGTAAGCTTCTCAAGATCCCGTGAGAGGTAAAACCTGTTACGAGGGCGCAATTCCCACGTATCTTGATGTTCATACAATATCGTGATGAACCCATATATGATGCATGGACTCGTTTTAAAAATTTACTCTGAATAGTCCCTCATCATAGTTTCGATTTATGGTCCCTAGCTAAAATCTTTTACGATCGTGTCAATCGATATGACCAAAGGTACGTTGACGCTTTTGTCAATGGGGACCTTAGGGAATTAAATGCTGAAGAAGCATGGGATGCCATAGAAGATTGTGCCCAATATTATTATAGAGTAGACAACCCAACAAACAACATCACAATTCAATCAATAACAAGTTTGAAGGACCAAACAGAAAGTTTGTCTTGGGATGATTACTCAGGGATACCTAAGTGGATGTCGCCTAATATCATATAACAAAACAAACACATAGGTAATCTAGATACAATGAAGGATGAGGTGAAAAATCCAAGACCACAAAGTACCCCACAAGTATTACCATCATTTGAGGCACACACACCCCCCGTGACTTACTCGGAAGAAGTAGAAGAGACTTTAGGAATCCCGATGGAGGTGGAACCTTTGAACCAAACACAACTAGAGGATATAGGTTTGAATACTTGTAGAGATAACCTTACTCTTAGTTCTAGGAAATTTCCTAGTGTTGATGAACCGGAACCTCAATCTTTACACACCTTTCCATCCTTAGATTTACATCTAGGAGACAAAAGAGGAACCGACCCACCCATCAACCAATATTATCTGGGTAGTTTTAGGATAAAGAAAGCCATTCACTCACCCCTTTCACCTCACGTGGCATATTTCCACCCTAACGGTGTGTATCGCTACATCCACCTGCACTTAATCTTAAGTGTAGGGAAAACCTCCCCTATTTCCGTTAAATAAGGGTAGTGTCAGGCTCGTGACTGGAACAAAAACAAGCGCTTCTTGGGAGGCAACCCAGGCTTTATTTGTTTCTTTTATTTTTATTGTTTTTGGCTCATGTTTCAAAGTAAATTGTGGAAAGGCTTTATTTAGTTTTTAACTTCGTCTAGACTACATATAAAGGTATTTTGCAAAGGATAAGTCTAAGGGAAATCTAAATTTGTTTTTAAGAACGAGATTGAATATGAATCACAACAATATTAAATGAATATGCATATTAGTATTTGTTTGAGTCAAATGCTGGTATCGAGTCATAATGAGTATTTTGCAGGATTTCCAGGAATTAAGGCGTAAGTTTATCCAGAAATTTTCCGGGAAATTAACATGAAATTTCTGCAGCTCACTTCTGACTGCGTCAGGATTATAACCTGACGGCGTCATGTGTAAAATTCTAGAAAATTTTGCATGTTTTGTTTTTCTGCCGGAATCGTAAATTTTTTGTTAACTCTTTAGTTTTATAAACTCCAGAAAATGTGCAAATATTCATTCCACAAGCATTATATCTTTATCATCTTTCTAGGATTTTAACGTATATAGAGTTTGCTGCCGATTTTACGCGAGGTTTGCCATGATTGTTTTCTCAGGTTTAACAGGTTATGTTGGACATGAAGATGATTTATATTTCTGGAGGGAAGCTTTCAACGTTCATTTTCTTGGAGGAGGATCTAACCATGTTAACGCGTTATCCACACCGAACGAATCAGGGGAGTATTTGTTTCATACTTTTACCTACTTTACTTTTACATCCTATTTATTGAACATCGGGGACAATGTTCAGCTTAAGTGTAAGGGGAGGGTAAATGATGATACCTTAGAGAATGCAATTACACTTGATTTTTGTTTGTTTAATAGTAGGTGTGTAATAAAACTAAGAGAAACACTTGTTAGGGTAATTTTAGTGCCAAATTTAAATTTTTTTACAACATATAGGAGTGAAACTTTAGTATTAATAAGCGTCTCTTGGATAGGAGTTCTATGACTAGCACAAAAAACCATACCACTAAAAAATTTTCCACCCCAAATATGTGAGGTTCGCCCCTAGGTTTGTTAGGAAAATATGCTTATGACTGTACCGGTAGTATTTAGATTCTAGAACTTGTGATAGTGATGCATCCCGAGACCACATGTGAGACTACATTCGTGTAGTAGGATTTACTACATGATAAGAGGCATTAGGATAACCCTAGTGTTAAACCCGTATCATAATTACTTGGCCAATGAAGTCAATACACTTGACTAATAAAGTCAATTAATTTTCCCACACCTCTGCATTGTACTCATTTTTAGTACACGATACTCCTAGTACACCCCTCCGAGCCTATATTTTTCGTTTCTAACTTTAAGAATTTTACTTAAAGGAAGAATTTGTTTACAATCCACCCCCAAATGTACACCCAAATTGCCTTAGCTTTCCTTGTATGCACTCATCTTTAGTGCATTATTGTTACATGTTTAAACCCTGAGTTAATTGTCTAATTTATTACATGGTTGCTAAGTCAAGTCATATCTTGTACATATTGTTTTGGGACAATTGGGACTCATGGGTAAAGTACGATTGTTATGGAGTAATGGGGAAGATGTCAATTATTACCCCCATATGTGAATTAATATCTTAAAAAGTACTCCAAGTGTTTTGATTATCTTAATTCGAGTCATTAGAATAGTTGATTGTAAAGTATGTAAAAGTTCAAGTGTAAGGGAATGCAAATTTCCTACGATGTATTATTTTGGATGGTAGGGCAAGAATGTATGCAAAAAAAATAAAAATAAAAAGAAAAAAATTTGAAAAAATTGAGAAAAAGAAAAAGAGAAAAACATACTGACTACCATCCCGTTTCCTTTTATGTTTATTTTATGTTTTTGTTAGTTTATGATTAGCCTAAGTCGAGTCGAGTCTTGGCTTAGCAATGCCACATTGTACATGTAATTGACCAAGATGATTAACTCGCCACCAGTAAAACTTGCCTTTATCCAACAAAACCGTGTTTATCATATCCCTACACCTCACGTTACAACCCTTTAAAAGACTCTTTGATAGTTTATCCTAAGTGCTTACGCCAAGTGGTGGAGGTATGATCCTTTCCCAAGTAAATGGTAATCTATGTGCTATGACAGGTAGTGAGAGATATTTTTCATTTTCATTTGTGATATATAATTTTATTACACCCGAGAGATGTGAGTATCCAAACACTATTTGTGGGGTGCTAATGTATAATTTCCGTGCTTATTTTGGTTGAAGTGGAACGATCATTTGTTGTAATTAGTTTTATATTAGCGTTAAATGACACCTAGCTTGTATTTTGATTAGAATAAAAGCGCATTTGCTTGTGGACAAGCAAATCTCAAGTGTAAGGGTATTTGATGAGGCGAAAAGTGTTACACTTTTAGGGGGTCATTTAAGCCCTAAGTCGTGATTATTTGATCAAATATTGCCTCAAATCGTTCCTTTTGTAATTTTAGGTACTTTGGAGAAGAAATCTGGAAAAGGAAGCATTTTGGACGTTTTTGGAGCGAAAAGTGAAGAAAATGACAAAGTCTCCAAAATCAAGCTGGAAACAGTACTTGACAGCGTCACGCTCTATAGGTGACCGGGTCATGTGTTGGCAAAGAGGTGGATATGAAGTTTACACGAGACGTGCGAGAAATATTTTTGGGTTTAAAGAGTGACGGCGTCATCCTTTGTGACGCCTAGGCCGTCACGTGCAATTTAAAGGGTGACGGCCAAGAGAAGATTTTAAAGTGATGGTGTCAGATCTGGATCTAGGCAATCCGAGGGAATCATTGGCGGTCAGTTGGCGGCGTCACATGTATAACGTGACGCCGTAAGATTTTAATCTCTATATATATAGTTTTCTAATTTTCATTCATTAGAGATAGAACTTTTGGAGGAACTTCACCATAAACCCTAGGAAAAATTTTAACCTTCTTGTAAGGGTTTCAAACCCTTCTTTAACCATGATTAATTGAATATAAGTCTTCCAATAATTATTCAATATGTCTATGTTATGTTTGATTCTATCTTATGCTTGTCTTTACATTAACATGCTAGACTAGGTTTCTTTGTGTTTGATTAGATGTAATGAAACCTAGCTATTGATTATTGGTTGATTGTTTGTTATTAATTTTTGTTGGATGGATGATTTCGATGTTAAGCTTAAGAAAACTGGTTAATCTCCAATTGGTAACTTGCTTGAACATCTTAAGAAACATGAATCGGATGTGTACTACAATTTTAATGGTTGTACTTAATGCATAAGTGACTACTAAGGATGCCATGTTAGGAGCTAGTTGTCGGCTCGACATAGGAAGAGGTAGAAGCTTATAGAGTTGGGGAAGATCGGACACGGCCCCACGAATGGTATTAAGGAATATAACCAGTCATCCATGCAATTGTAAAAACCTAGTCAATTAATGAAAGAGAGTTAGGGAGTAGTGAAATCTAAGTAAACACGTTTCTCTCCACATAAGGTTTTTCTCAACATTTATTTTCTTTTTATTTTAATTTTATTGCATTTGTAGTTATTTAGGTTAGTTGACTAGCAACTAATTCCGCCCACTCTTCCAATACTTGAGATTTTTACTTGCTTTACATAAAATATAAAAATACAAAAAGAATCATCCCCCACCTCTAGAGCTAGTTTAATTAAGATTTGATCCTAACAAACACTATTCCCCAAGTAGAATGATCAATCCTCCTGTACTTGCCACTACACTATACTACATCGGTCAGGTACACTGCCTGGTGAGGATTGCAAGCTTCTCGAGATCCCTTGAGAGGTAAAACCTTTTTAAAGGTTGCAAAACCATGCTTCATCGATTCAAGCTAGGGAATAATGATTTCTAACAGAAATATGGTTCAGCTTTCAAAAGTCAATACAAGTCTCCTGCTCTCATCCTTCTTCATTGTGAATAAAACTGAAGCACTCCAAAGAGATATACTAAGACAAACAAACCATTTTATAGCTTTTGGTTTCCCCTCCTCCTATTCTCTCAATTTGGCTGGTGCTGTTCAATATGGAGTTTCAATATCAGGCAAAACATCGTTTTTATACGGATAGGGTTCTAACTCATCAAACTTTTACTATTCTCGGGCACTTCTCAAAGATATCCCATGATCCCCAAAAGTTCAAGTTATATGATGTAATTATTATTACTTTGGTCAGGCATCATAATACTTGCATGATATAAACATGCATTTATGGAGAATCATATTCAACTTTGAGTCGTGACTAAACAATCTCTCAGTGCTAGGTCAAAGCAAATTCACAACCTGGTGTAAATCTTGGTGGTTCATTCAGGGATTACATTGGAAAATTTGGGATTGCCAATTGACTCTCAAGTGAGATTCATCCCATGGAAACAAGAATAGATGCTAGGAAAACATCACAACCGCGAAAGTAACGCACAAGTTTCTAGGGTAGTAAGGATAACAAAAGTTTAACAATCGGGAATCATGGAAAAAATAAATCACAGTGGTTCAAATGCCAATGGTGAAACGTAGTATGACAGTAGTTACGATCTTGATGCCCGGTCAACTAATCCATACTAGAATAACATCGAAGTTAACTTTCCAAGGAAAGATATATCAACATAGCGAATTTTATCATTCATAAATGAGGGAGATATTCCTATTCTCGTGGTTAATCACCACAAGATTTCCCATAGGAATAGAATGGATAAGGCAAAAAAAAAAAAAGGTAGCAGTGTAGGGAAAATTTTAAATATGCTTATAGAAAGCAAGAGATTTCACAAAGTGTGTCAAACACATCATGATCATAGAAATTCTCAGAATGATTGAAGAGACATCTAAATGGTTGAACAATGAAACAAATGTTGAAATCAAAAGAGGATGAAGCTTTTGTTGTGTAAAACATTACCGCATCATTCTCATGTCATTCTAAACTTACTTGGTCACTAATCTCATGTTGTGCAAAATAATGAGTTTCAAATCTCCGGGAGGAGAAATTCCTTAAAAGGCTAAAAGCAAAGCACGAATCAAAGTGATGTGGAAGCAAGGATACTTGTCTACTGAATCCTCACCGCCCATAACTTAAGTTTCAAAGTGGAAATCCTAAAGCAAGTTCTCAAAGGTTGTTTCATAACTCCTATATGGTGCAAAACCTAGGGGGACTAATACACACAGGTCATAGCCTAAGCTCTACGGGTTTTGTATCCGCCAATCAAACCTGTCTCTGATACCAAAATTGTAACACCCCAACCCGAAAAGGGCTAAAGGGTAACATTATGGGGTCAAATCAGAACATAATCAAGCAGAATACATTAATAATACAAGGTTTACAAAATAGTTCTAAAGAAAAGATAAAGGACTAATTCTATGCATTACAACTTCCAAATTTATTTCAAGCTAAGAACCAAGAAGGAAATCTTCTAAGTCTATCTCTAATCCAATGGAAAGCTATCAATAGTGTAGTCCACTAAGAGCTCCTAAGCACTTTTCACCCAACCCAGGTTCCTTCTAAAAACCTGCCGCAGGAAAAGAAATGCGGTTGAGCTTAAAAAGCCCAGTGAGCAGATATAAACAAACGAAAACTAATAACAAAAGGAAAACAAAGGTGAATACAACATAGGTCTAAGCGAACCTGCTGAGATAGAAATCAAGAATATGGAAACATGGAATATGATCAAAGGAATATGGATAATGGATATCAAACAATCAACAAAATGAAATGAGTCATAAGTGTAAGCAAAATAAATAAAGCAAGCATAAGTTAATCACATTAGAGATGACTGATGAGTGCTCAAACACTCATCATTTTATACCCATTTTAGACCGTAAAAATACTGAAAACACCCAAATATGCTTAATTATACTTCCAATACCCTTGCATTGTGTTTTTATGTATTTCAGGTACAAAAGGATTGAAAACAGGTTAAAACTGAGCAAAGTATGATGAATTGGCATAATCAGTCCCTGAACTTTCAGAAAATGGCAGAACTAGCCCCTGGAGGAATGAATTAGATGGAAAGTCAACATTGGTCCTTGAAACTTCACAAGTTGTCACAATTGGCCCTTTGGTGGAAAGTTTGAAGGATTTGCAAAATTGGTCCTTCAACTTTGAAACTTGGTAGTTGTAGTCCCTGGATATTTCAAAAGTGGAAAATTGCACTCATGGTCCTTGGATTATTGAAGCTTAGCAGGAAAGGACCTTGAAATATGCTTGGAAAAATACCAAATCCAGTCCCTCCAAATTCAGAAAATTGCATCTTTGGTCCTTATGTTAATTCAAAACAAACGGACCCTTATGTTATTTGTAATCCAAATCCAATACACAAAACAAGCCAAGCCCATCCTAATCCTAAGGCCTAAAACTCCCCTAGCCCATTTTCCATTTTTAATATAAAATGTATCCCACCCAGTCAAACACAGTCAAACCATCTCTCCCGTACCTCCCTTTCCCTAATTTCCCTCCCCTTGCTCCCTCCTGAATTCACTCACTGTAGGATCGTGGTTTTGATTGATTATTGTGATTCGGGAGGTCAGTTACAATGAAATAATAAGATATCCATGGTTAGTGAGAGAAAGTAGAGAGAAAAGGGAAAAACTTTATGTTTATTTATAATGAAAAGTAAAATACACAAATGAGTCTCACCCTCCATGGAAGTATGGAAGGGGTATTAATAGGTCAACAAACACAAAACTTTTACAATAATGACGCTTCTAGTCCATGGGTTTGTTCCTTTCAAGATAGCTAATGTAATCCCGTAAATGTCATTCCATTTACGTGTTAGGATTATAAACTTTGATCCTAACAATCTTCCCCCAATGTGGCGACATAAGGGATTACTTACAACATTTCCTACAAGTACAAATAAAAATAAAGAAAGGTCTTCATCGGCTCTTCAAGTGCTGAGGATGACTACAGTTGACGCTCTTTGTCTTCATCTTGTACCTCGGCTTGAGAACTTTATCTTCACTTGTAGGAAAAATGATGTAATATGCATGAAATGGATTAACTTCCCGCCAATTCATGCTGCATGTCTTTAGCGGCTTCTTCGTATACTTCTTTTTGGCAAAGTTTCTGAATTAGCTTCCCCCCAAACTGACAACCATCTTCAGCAAATTCGAAACTTTGATGTAGTTAACATGTCTTCTACCTTTTGAAGTTTTGAGTACGCAGCGGAATTTATAGATAACATCATAAACCACACCAAGCAAATCTGACTAGTCACTTAATGGAATTAGCTTCCCCCCAAACTGACACCCACTCTCTCTTCCCCCACGATGTCTTCGCGGAATCGGAAGCATACACACTATGTTTAAGATGGAAACGGAGGCAGCGTAACCCCATATGTCAAACTAACCGAATATGTGTTAAGTATCGAAAATAGCCCGTGAGAATCAACTGCTGATTACATCTCTACTCTTTTATACTGCTCTCAGCTAACTCTTTACCGACCCCATTATCATTCTGACGGATTTTTGTAATGACTACTGATGGAGAAAACCCAGTATGACGAACTTGAGACTGAAGTAAAATAACTCAAACTTGTGGCTTAAACTTGTACTAATGTATGACAAAGATCGGTGTAGAGAGTTCGCACCCCATCGAATCCCTAAGTACTCTATACTCATCAACCAACCAACCATCAAGTATAAGACGTACATCACCTCTTGACTATCCACAACTTCGTGTGACACTGAGCACTACAACGTAACTCCTTAAAGTGTAGTTATTTTGTTGTATAGAAAGAAAGAATCACAAAAATAACTAGATATCCAAGTCTTCGTCATTTTAAAGGTTAAAAGCTCGAACAAGGATTTCGAAGAATCATGCATCCAACCAACCCCGATAACTTCAGATACTAAGTACACGCATTTGTGATATTCTACTTCAACTTCAAATAAGTCATAATGAATAAACTCCGTAGTCACATCGTGCGGTTAAATGCTCAAAACTAGCCTTTTATCGGTTAAAATGAACTTTGATAATAGTTTCCCGATCTTGTCAAAAAATTTATCCCCATGAAAAATTTGTAATCAACCAAAATACCATTTGCTAACAATTATATCAAAAAATTGGTAAAGTCCTTAAACTACCAAACTTTTGTATGATAACATAAGAAGCCCATATAATCTTGATATAACTTAAGCCCAAACGAATTTAATTGCATTTTGGCCCAAGCGAAATAATCAGTCCGATCGAATCACAATCCTATCCATCTTGAAGTAAATCGGTCAAAATATAAATTGCTATAAGTCACGTATTATTAGTGTAATACTTCACTTAAACCTAACCCTAAAAGCACTCTGCTTTAATACTCCTCCCCCAACTTTACACCAAACGAAAAAGCAGTCTCACCTCAAATCCATCATCACTCGAAGATAAACACAAATGAATACTATAAACACAATATCTACCGAACCTAAATCATTTCATTTTCAGCACGAATTGAATCAAGAATGCATCTTTAAAGGCTTCAAGATCCTCAGTGGTCTCGGGTAGGTGATCTTTGTATTCGTTGGTGTTTCAGTCGAATCAAAGAGAGATGATAACATCATTGTTATTGTCTTGTCTTTATAGTCGGATAAATAAAAGAAGTTACACTTCTAATACATCGATGAGGATACTTTCTTTCGTGTTTTTGGCCTTTGGTCTTTCATTACTTAATGTAACCCATGAAAAGAAATCACTGAGATCATTGTTTATCATTTTAATTTTATGTTTCGTCATGTGGAATTTATGGTGAGTAGAGGAGGATGTAATATAGTTTAGGTTGGTTTTGTTGTCTATGGTGATTAGGATAGTCTTGGATTTTATTGTGGTTGAATGTTGACGTTGTCTATCTTGATCTCGTTATTACTTCCTCTTCATTATCTTGTTTACTGTGTGACTGTGAACGAAGGAAGACTATAATAGGTCAGAGGTCAGTGAGTGGTAAATTGGTTTTGTGGTCATCGTCTTCTAGTCTTCTCTTCTTCATCTTTTTCCTTTTGGTAACTTTACGCATAACTTTACGCGTAGACCTGGCTATATGACTTTTGTGTAAGATACTTTTTGCGTAAACATGATCTTACGCGTAAATGAGATCTTTTGCGTAGACCTTAGCTTTTGCGTAAGTATTACGCGTAAGACTAGGGTTTTACGCTTAAGATGAACCTTACGCATAACTTTTCCAGGTTATGTGTAGAAAATTGAAGTTTCGTGTAGAAAGATGGTTTTGACCCGTTGACCATGTTCCGGTGTCCTTTTCCGACTAGATTCCGACCTCTTTTCCGGTTGCTTTTTCTGACCAATATTATTTTGACCAGTTTCCGATGTGTTTCTGACCCATATTCAGACCATGTATATGCCATTCATTAGACCACTGTTTGCTTTCATTTAGACCACAAAGTTTAAACGGGATATGGTACAAAAACTGTCATAAAGAAAAAGGTAAGTAGTACAAAAAATGCAAAGTTGGAGCAGATTTGTACAACTGTAAATGAAAGTTTAAAGCTTTATGACCATTTGACACCAAAACAATACACATATAAACTGTTAAACCAAATAATATGTGAAATAGTTAACTCGTGGTTATAACAGATAAAAAGTGGTGTTTTTGACAAGATAATACCACAAAAATCAGCCAAAAACTAAAAAGCAAGGCTCTGATGCCACTTGTAGGATCGTGGTTTTGATTGATTATTTTGATTCGGGAGGTCGGTTACAATGAAAGAATAAGATAGCCATAGTTAGTGAGAGAAAGTAGAGAGAGAAGGGAAAAACTTTGTGTTTATTGATAATGAAAAGTAAAATACACAAATGAATCTCACCCCTCCATGGAAGTATGGAGGGGGTATTAATAGGTCAACAAACACACAACTTTTACAATAATGACGCTTCTAATCCATGTGTTTGTGCCTTTCAATATAGCTAATGTAATCCCGTAAATGTCGTTCCATTTACGTGTTAGGATTATAAACATTGATCCTAACACTCAACTTCCACCAAATTGTCCCCCGTCCTCACTACCAAGCCACCCTATATAACCCCCCCCCCCCCCTCCATGTGATAATTCTCACCTTCCCAACACTCCAGGTCACAATTCCACTATAACAACTTTGGCGCCAAAATGGAACCAAAGGCTCTGATCATTACAACTTTAATCCTATGGGTGAGATTTGGTCAAGGGTGCACCAGGAACTCATTTGGACTGATAGTACTCACAGAAGAAGCACATGGATGCAATGAGACCATATCATTCCATTTTAGTATAAATATAGGCTCATTGTAAGCCTTATAAGGCAAGTAGTTATAATATAGTTCACTTAGCTAATTAATATCCTCTTTGTAATCTGTTTTCTCAGTTAATGAAATTTATTTCAGTTTCAAATCTTGTATTCCAATTTTCAGTTTCAATAAGCATTTCAAGTTTCTTCTTAAAAGACAATTAGTTGTTATAAGCTCTTGAAAAGCTCACATAAGCTAAACTAGTATCTTAAAACATAAAAAGAAAACAAAAAGAAACATAAAATCAGGATCAAATAATTACAGGGTACCTTTGCAATTCGAATGTGGAAAGCTAAGGAAGTTGTCGAAATGGATTGGCAAGATGGACTTTACCTAGCTTATCTTTAATAAGCTAGGAGCTTGTTGCTGATAAAGAGGCTCTAGTAAAAGCTAGAACCAGGTTTCAAGTTCTCAGTGCTTAATTTTCATATTTTTAGAGTAAATCTTGCATAATGTGTGATTGTAGTTGTTAGTGCTATTTAGTTGCTTGTTTTTGCTTAATCTAACATATTATTGCTATTTAGATAAGTTCTAGTTCATTAATTTAGTTGTATTTCAAGTTTCATAAGTATTGACCTTAAATCTATTTTCAAAAGGGTGTTTGGATTTAATTGGTTTTGTTTGTTCAAAGGTGTTAGAGTAGGATTTTAAGCTTGAATCATACTGCGTTAGAACTATACAGACAATCTAACTCATAAAACACACCTCTCTTTTCATAAAAAAGTCAAAATCACCTTGATCACCACCTAGTAACTCACTAAGGAGGTTGTGTCTTAGCAGACCATTCAAATCATCTCACAAATAGTTAAGTTAGCTTAAATTAGTCATATTATAGTTTAATAAACCCTTTTTAGTCCATAAATCAAGATCAAAGTTCATATAAGTCAAAGTTTCAAGAAAACATAAAAAGTCAATTTGCATAGTTTCAGAAAAATCCATTTTTTGCAAGAATTTTCATGATTTTATTTTTCAAGTTTAATATCTGATCTTTTTGGAGGTTAAGCTCCACCAGTTGAACTTGTGAAATCCTTTCTCATATTATTTTTAAGATTTTTTTTAAGTGCTTATTTGGCCTCTTGAAAAGATCTGCAGGGCAGGTTAGTACCCTGCACTAGGGCATTTGGATTTTGACCCATTTTTCAATGGCCTCCCCCGAGTTCATTTGGAAATCTAAGGCCTTAACATTTGTTTTTTTTGGAAACCTCATCAATATGGCTTTTTAGCTCAAGGTTTATTTTGGATCTCAGTTTTAATCTTATTAGCTTATTTGTGTTTTAAAGTTTCCCTAACCACACTCAGTATACTGAGTGGTCAGTATAGACCACACTAGTTCAACAGGTTATAACTTGCTTAATAGTGGGCCCCACCTTGTGATCCTTGGCTTTTTGGAAACTCCAATAAGCCATCTATCTAAATCAGGGCATATTTTGGATTTGTGATTTCATTTGGACCATCAAATCAAGGACTGCAGCTTTGCCAAACTCACCTAAGTACACTGACCATCAGTTTTCTTGTGCTTATTTCAAGGGCTTGTATCTAGCTTATTGGTGGACCATTTGGACTGGTTATTAGCTTATTTGAAAGCCCTTCAGCTTATCTTAGAGAATCAGGTCTTAGATTGGACCCCTGACCCTTTTTATGGACCCCACAGAGGCCTGCACATTGGCCTATTTGACCTGTCTCATAAGCAGGTTTTGGACTTTTGCTTATTGGCTCATTTGTAGCTTATGTCCAGTGCTTATCTCTTTTCTTTTTTCTTATTTCTAGTTAATATAACCTGTTGTAGCTTATTTTACCATTGTGGAATCATAGTATAGCTTTTTGGTTAACTTTTTCAAGTTTCAAAGTCCTTATAAGCTTAAGTATAAGCTGTTAAGCTCATAAGCTTTCAAACTGCTTATTTTTAAGCTTCAAACATTTTGTCTTTATAAAATTTAGTTAAATATCACTATTAAATAGTTTTGTAAAAAGAAAATCAAGAAAAACCAAATTTAAAAATAGTGATAGCTTCTATTTAAGCCAATTAGCTTATTTTTCAGCTTTTTATTAAGCAATTTTCATTTTTATAATTATCATAAGTTCCTGTCATCTTATAGTATTTTTAGAAAAAGTTTTAGATTTTTCACTGTTCATTTGCTATTTTTCTTAATTTAAATTAGTTTAAATTAATTAATAATTAGTTTTTAATTAGTAATAATTATATAAAAAGTCTAAAAAAATATCTTTTCAGTTTTAAAATTAGTTTTAAGTTATTTTAGATTTTTAAAGATTAATTTTTCATTTTTCTAGTGTAAAATAATATTTAGTAATATTTTAGTATAATTTAAATAATTAAAAATAATCAGTAATTAGTAATTAATAAATAATAAATAATTAAATAGTCTAAAAAATATTTTTCTTTTTCTTAAAATTTTCTTTTATCATTAGGATTGTAGAAATTTAATTTTCACATTCGTAGGACTTTTATTGCTCTCGTTTCACTTTTTATTTTGCGTGTTTGCGTTTGTTTTAATTAAAACGCGCGTTTTTAGGGTTTTGAACGTTTCTAGTTAATTTTATTTCATGTAATTGTACTTATAGCTTGTCTAAGCTATTTCTTTCTATATTTCCCTCATTTTATAAATCATAACCCTTTCCTGTTGTAAATCACCCGACCACAAGCCGTCTAAAATACCATTCACGCCTCGTCGGGACATAACGACCCGGGGAAACACTGTACTCCTTGGTTAGTTGGTCTAAGCCGTTTTGACCTTGTTGACCATTTACCTTGGTCAATAATGTCTGACTGTTTGAGACCAATCAAAATTTGGCGCCGCTACCGTGGAGGTGTGCGCGTATTCTCAGCGTCTTAGAGATTAGTGGTTTTTCAATACCGTCACTGTAAAAATTCCATCACTTTTGTAAATTTTAAATCAAAACATAAAAAAAAAGTCATTAACACTTTTCCTAACCTGTTAAAACACCAAAAAAAATCAAAAACAAACAAAAGAAATCGTAACGTTTTCTATCTCGGGTTTCTTTTAGGTGATTCTAAATGGAATACGATTTTGGTTAACGGAACGATACCAAAAATAATTCCAAAAGTTTTTTCACCCATATACACAAAAACCCAAAAGCATTTTCCTTTTTCTTGTTAATAAATACATAAAATACATTGTCGAGAACCAAGGCAGAATACTACCTAACTGGGGGTATGAACATTAATAAGTTCCCAAACTAAGGATTAAAACTTGCCATTGTATCCTTGTGACTGGTGTACCTTTTTCAAAGAAGCCATACATTTGTGATTATTGGTTTAAGTTCACTGTTGTTTTGCCTCAACTTTGTTTTGATTGATTTTGTCCTTAGTGCATGCGCACTCGTTCTTCTAGGTCTACGAGCCCATTACGTGAGCTTGTGAGAATTCCTCGAAGACATCGTAGACGTTCTGCACGAACAGGCGGATCTGAGATCCGTACTGTTTTCACATCTGTTGTTACCATGGTGGAAGATCGCCCTATGTGTGAGCTTCTCCAAGCACCCATCGAGGGTTACGGAGATGCTATTGTTGTTCCAGCTATCGTGGCTGATAATTTTAAGCTCAAAACCGGGTTACTGAATCTTGTAACCTCAAGTCAATTCTATGGTTTTGAGAGGGACAATCCTCAAGCTCACATTCGATGATTTAACAAAATCACATCAACCATCAAATACAAGAATGTCCCTTCTAAAGCAATAAAACTTCTTCTCTTCCCATTTTCCCTCGAGGGCCAAGCCCGGAATTGGCTTGAAAAAAACCCCCTCGTTCAATTGAAACATGGGCAGATCTTGTCAAAAAGTTTGTGAATGTATTCTTCCCACCTTCTAAGACCACAAGTCTTAAAAACGAAATCACCAAGTTCACCCAAAAATATGATGAATCATTTGGTGAAGCGTGGGATCGTTTTAAATAATTACTTAGCAAATGTCCTCATCATGGTTTCTACGAGTTAATGCAACTCGACACTTTCTACAATGGTGTGAGCCAAACTGATCAGGATTCTCTCAATGCCTCCGCGGGAGGTAATTTTTTTAGTAGAACCACAAAAGAAGCTTTAGCTAACATCGAAAACCAGTCTAAGGTCTGCACTACACGAAGCAAGCCGGTTGTTTCCCAAGTGAGTGTTGGTCCTTCTACTTCATCTCCCGTGAGTCAATCTAGCACCGATGCTAAGATTGAAAAACTCACTGATGCTATTCAAGCTTTGATTCTCTTTAACCAAAAGAAAGTTTCCTTCCCCCAAACTTCTTCACCTGATGAAGTTAAAAAAGTGGAAGTCTGTGTTACTTGTGGTGGCCCTCATGCATATTACAACTGCACTACCACCGATGGTAATTCATATGAAGCTAATGCAATAGCCGGGACTTCCAATCAAGGAGGCAACCAATACCGTCCTCCAATGGACCCGAACTATCGTCCTAACCACTACCCTGGACCACCCGGTTTTAATCAAAACCAAAATGTCCAAAACCGTAACCAAAACCAAAATCGAATGAACCAAGGTTATCAAAACCAAGGGAATTTCAATCAAGGTCAAGGTTTCCAACACCAAGGTTTCCAAAATCAAGGTTTCCAAAACCAAGGAAACTTTAAAAGAAACCAAGGTCAGGGTAATTTCAACCAAGGGTATTATCATGGAAACAACAACCAAAATCAGGGGAATTTTCAACACCAAGGTCCCAACCAGAACAACCGAGCTCAAAATTTTCCTAATCAAACTCAAGGCATTGTTCCAACTGGGCCATCATCTGATGAGTTGTTAAAACAATTCATGAAATCCCAGGAAGAAATGAACAAGTTGTTGGTTAGCATAATCTTTGAAATCAAAAAGTCTTTAAATGATCGACCCTCGGGCTCATGTACTTTATCTAGCAACACGATCGCTAATCCGAGGGGCGATGCAAAAGCGTTCACAACTAGAAGTGGTGCTTCATATAATGAACCCGCGATTCCTACTACCTCTTCTTCCTCTCCTCCAAAGGTAGTGGAACGTGAACCTGAGGTGACAAAGGACAAAGTGCAATCTACTAGCCCACGATGTACCGCACACGTCCATCCTCTAGTTGTACCAGAAAATAGATCTAAACCTGGAGTTATCTTTGAACCACCAGAAACTCCAGTTGAAAACCCTAAATCTAAAACTTCTATTCATTACCCATCATGTTTAAATGAACAAAAGCCCCGTGAAAAAGCTAGTCATCAAATGGAATTTTTTTTTTCAAATCTTTCAAGATTTCATTTTGACATAAGCTTCACGGATGCTATCATCTTGATGCCCAAATTTGCATAAACAATCAAAAATTTGTTAAGCAATAAGGAAAAGCTCTTGGAAATGGCAAGAACTCCATTAAAAATTTGCTATCATTCCTTATATTTTTCTGGGTATGGTTGAATGCTGTGCCTTGGCCGATCTTGGTACAAGCATCAATCTGATGCCATATTCAGTGTGGAAGAAACTTTCTCTTCCCGAACTTACTCCTACGTGCATGACTCTTGAGCTTGCCCATCGTTCAATATCTCGTCCACTTGGCATTGCTGAGGACGCATTCGTGAAATTAGGAAAGTTCCATTTTCCTACTGACTTTGTGATTGTTGACTTTGATGCTAATTTGAGGGTTCCTCTAATTCTTGGAAGAGGATTCCTTTGAACGGACCGTGCTCACATTGATGTCTTTGAACAAGAAATCACATTACGTGTGGGTACTGAAGCAATCACTTTCAACCTCGATGAAACTTCGAGGTACTCCTCAAATTATGATTCTAAGTCGGTTAACCGAATAGATGTCATTGATGTTGCTGCTGAGCAGTACGCTCAAGAAGTTCTTTGTTTTTCTGATAATTCTCCGAGTGGCAATCCCACTCCATCTTCTCAACCTATAATCGCCAATTCTTCTCCTTCCCTCACTCCATTTGAGGGAAGTGATTTCATCCTTGAAAATATTGACGCCTTTCTTAAAAGTGATTCAATTCCCGTTGGAGTTGATAACCAAGAGATTAACCCGGAAAGGGATGTGGAAAACTAGAAAGGGGGGTTGAATAGTTTTATGTCCTTTTTAAATTTATTTCCAATATGTTTTGTAGCTTATAAAAACTCTCGATTCAATATTAGGTGAATTCAAGTAACAACCAATATGAGCAAGTCTAATCTAATAATACAAGTATTGAAATGGAATGAAGAAAAGATAGAGTTAGAAAGATCAAACCACAACACGCGAATTTATAGTGGTTCGGCTACAAGGACACCTTCCTTGCCCTACTCCACTCCCCGAGTACCACACTCGAGAGTTTTCTTCACTATGTCAACAAACTCCTTATGGCGGAGAAACCTTACACACCTTGGCTTACACCTATTAACGACACTAAGCTAAATGTCGAGTTTTAATAGTAGCTAGAACTAATCTCACAACTTCTTCAAGACTTCACACCTTCACAACTTCTTCAAGAAAGCTTCACACCTTTTCTTCTTGTCAACTTCACAACTTCTTCTAAGGACAACTAGATCACAACTACTACACTACTTTACAACACACCTAGTTTCTACAATCAACAAGCTTTCACAACACTTTACAAATATCTAGCACTACTACAATATGAAACTAGCTAATCACAACACTACTACAATTAAATGGATGTAGAGGAGTGTTCTTCTTCTTGCACTTCAGTGGATGAAGCTTTGGATCACTTGGAAACAAAAACTTATGAATTATATGATCAAAGTATTTTTGAGATAGAAATGGAGGTTAGATCAGAAGGTTTTTAGTGCAAAAAGGTGAGAAAAATATGTGGAATGATTCAGTATTTAAAGGGCCAGAAAATACTGTTCTGGAGCGTGCCGGTCCCTTAATTAGGGGGGCGGTCCCCTTAATGATTAAGGGGTCCGCCTAGTATAATTAAGGGGTCCGCCCTACTGAACGTTGGGAAAGTTTTTCTGGATAAAATTTGCCCTTTTTGGTTGGAAATTTGAAATCATATCATTGTAGTTTAATACAACAATACCAAAAATGATTTACTAATATATATAAAATGTTAATATAATTTTATAAAATGTTATGTCTTAAGACAAGGTTTCCTTTGATCATGTAATGCATAAGATGCTTAGTTTATGCATACCTTAAGTAATGTTAGATGTAGAGGTAAATATTTGTTACTAAATACTTGTTTATGTCATAATCTTGACTTAATTTGATTTGAGTTTTGTGATTATCAAAACATGGATTTATTGAGAAATATTAATAACGTTTTTAAACATTATTTATATCAACAATCTCCCCCTTTTTGATGATTACAAAACTTAAACTTATTAACTCAAAAATTAGTTTTTAAACAAGTATTTTAGTGAGTTTATATTTACTTCTCCCCCTTTTTGTAGAATCAAAAAGGTTATGCCGACAATTTTCAAACTTGAAAACTTGACGGGAAGATATCTCCCCCTGGATGTGTACTCCCCCTTGTTTGGGGGCAACAAGAGAACGAGCTATGGAATGCTTGCAAAACAAAAATATTAGAAGCACAAGTATATACACGCAAATATATATAAGGTGATAAGAATGAAATTAAGCATGTTTAAAAAGAAGCATTCATATTAAAGCAAGAGTTGTGTTAAGACACAACAATACAAGTAGCAAAAATAAAGATTACAAGTAGGATAGCTATTACATGAACTAACAACTAGAATTATATTTCATCATGCAAAGGGTACATGGGCTTCATAGAGCTTGCAAGCAAAAGGGTGGTAAAGGCTTTATTTATTAAGCATATCATATGCTTAATTTGTAGAGCATGATGGTGATGGTGGAGGAATGGGTGAGAATTGTGGTGGAGGAATAATTGGAGAGGATGGTGGAGTTGGTGGTGGTGGTTGGTTGGTGAGCAAATGTTCAATATATGAAAACATATATTGAATTTCATCTTTAAGACCAAAGATTATGGTTCGGTTGTGGATGCAACAAAGACAAGTATCACCATGTGATTCAAGTAACCTCCAAGGTACGGGATTGACAAAGAATGGTGGTGTAATTGGTGGAGATGAGATATGAGCATCAAGTGGTGTTATTGGTGAAAGTGAGATGGTAAGATGGGTGCAGATAGGTTCTTGTGTAGGATGTGGTGATGATGCTTGTGGTGACAAGTGTGAATTGATGTAGTCATTGATTGATGAGGTTGAGGGTATGGAGGATGAGGAAGTTCTATGAGTGGAAGGTGTTTTGGATGGTGCATTAGTTGCACTTGGAGATGAGCATTTAGGTGGAGGTGATGGGGTTTTGTTGTCTTCATTTGTTAAGTCAATGAAGAGTTGTTTTGGAGGGATGATGACAATCTTTTGTTTCTTTGAGGCCTTGGAGTTTGAGGTGCTTGGTGGAGTCATGATGATTTAGATGAGGAATGATGAGATGAAGAATGGTGATTATGGAGGGAATTTATAGTATGGAAATGGTTGATTTGGGTATGTATTTGAAATGGTTGAATGAGATTCTAAAATCAGTTGGGTTAAAATGGGAAATGGTAGCTGATACTAGAGAAAGAGTTCACAATATGCAAAAGAAAACAGTAAACCCAGTTCCAGATGGCCGGTCCCCTTAATTGTAGGTCGGCCCCCTTAATAATTAAGGGGACCGCCTAGAAAAATTAAGGGGCCGCCCATCTGGTGTTTTTCCAGTCGACCAGAAACCCAAAATTTGCAGAAATGGGTGATTTTTCAGGAGTGTGTTTCCAGCAAGCTCTATTGGAGGCATATACTCTAGGAATGATGAGATATAAATATATATAAACAAATCATGCATGCAAACAAATATATTATAACCCAAATTTTAAAAGAAGCATAGCATTAGCATTAAAATATGATCAAGATTGTAGCATGATAATAGTTAACGTCTAAACATCATCCAAGAAATAAACAAGA
Source organism: Artemisia argyi (assembly GCA_030686995.1). Classification (NCBI taxonomy): domain Eukaryota; kingdom Viridiplantae; phylum Streptophyta; class Magnoliopsida; order Asterales; family Asteraceae; genus Artemisia; species Artemisia argyi. The sequence goes on along the minus strand of JARVZY010010789.1, from coordinate 423,215 downwards.
TCAGTGAGATTATCAACAAAGGTCGTGGGAGATGGAGTACTAACATGTGAGATGTCTTCCTCCTCCTCATCATCATTACCTCGATGAGATGTAGACCCACGAGGCATAGAAAACATAGGACCACGAGATTTTCCTTTGTCGCTTCGAGAACGACGAGTACGAACACGAGTAAGTTGGTTCAAAGTAGGATGAATTTGCACATAGAAATCTCTCTGAAGATGTGGGTAATGTTCCATGACATAACGATAAAGTCGTGTAAGGAACATATCGTAAGGGAGGTTGGCATTTGGAGTGTTTTTGGCGGACATGATTCGATGAACAAAGAGATAAGACAAATTGTAGTTCTCTTCAGCAACTACACAATATAGCATGTGGGCGATGCTTGCCGTGACATGATCACCGTGACCGCCGGTACCAAACGCATTCTCGCGAATGAGTTCTTCCCAATTTTTCATATCGGGGCTTAGCTCTTGGAGAAGAATTTGATTTGCATGAATATCGACATTCTTCGACTTGATAATCCGACTAGTCGTACGACGTTTTAGTTCAAGCAGTTGACGAATGTCTTCAGGGATAGGAATCTCAGAATAGTATGGGTCATCCTAAGGACGATTTCTTTCAAGTGCTGAAAGATCCCATTCATTTGAGAATACGTCTTGGCCGTTGTATGGGATCCTAAGAATTTGTCCAAACTGAGCAAGAGTAAGAGTGATGAATTGATTTTGGATCACGAAATAAATAAGGAGATGGCCATAGGGATCGGTTTGTACCATCACTTGGCTATAGAAGTCGAGGATAAAACGAGGAATGATTGGTTCGTTGATTTGGTAAAGACATTCAAAATGAATACTGGAGAACATTCGCTCTGTTTGATCAGATTCATAGAAAGATGGATCGACAATTCTTCCTTCGTGAATGTTTCTATTCTCAATGGGACGATAGAAACATGCAACTGAAGGAGACATGTCGGGAGTAGAGGAAACTTGAGGAATGTATTGTTTGGTTTTTGAGACATCACCAACCGTGGTCTTAGGAATTTTCACCTAAACAATATATCAACAAAAATAAAATTAAGACAAAAACAATTATCATGCATATGTTATATATATATATATATAATTATATGCAATACATGTGGAACGGAATTCTACTTCGACAAAAAAAATATATATCCTAGGAAGTAGTTTCACAATGTTCCTTGTTTTCAATTTTAAACTCGTTTAGAATATATGATGTCAAGGTGTATGATATCATAACTCATTTTGAAGTAAGGCTAGATATATATTAGATTATATATCTTGCTTTTTCTTAAGAGTTTGACATAGCATAAATATGTTTAAAAGGTTAAAATATGAATTATGGTTTTCAAAATATCCTTTCCAAGATAAACCAAACGCTCCCTTAACTAGATGAATATAACCTAAAACATCAATATATATATTGATTATATATCTTGATGATATCTATTGACTCTAATAGTTTTAACAAATTTTATGAGCTAGTTTTAAGTTTTAAACAACTACATATAATTATAATTTGTTCATGAACCAAACGCCCATGTTGTCTTCATGAACCATTTTGTAACGAATTGAGAAGTATGTTTTGATTGTTTACAACATTAAACTAATATAATGTAGTAAGTTTTAACTAGTTTTTAAGAGTTATATCAACAATGTGCTTTTTGAAAAATGAAATTCAACAAAGGTTTATGGGCGATTAAAGATTTTGACAAAATGATGTGCAATACTAAGTTTGAGTTGGAATACATCATTCTAATCCTATGGGAAGCATTTGGTTGTTCAATTCCTAGCTTCAATTTCACTAAAATTCGAATTAAAATAAATTTTAATAAAATACCTAATTATTGATTAGACAACAAATTGAATGAAATGTGATGAAATGTATGTTGGAAAACTTACAAAAGATGTTGTTATACGTTTGGTTAGCGTTTGCCCCTTGCGAAACAACCCCGGATTGGTGATTTGGTGAAGGATTTTGATGGTTTTTGTAACACCCCCAAAATACCACAGCGGAAGACTGTGTCATTGGGGTGCTACTTCATAATACAAAGCACAAGATATAGAAAACGACCTCTAAATGAGACGTTTTGAAAAGTTATCATTCGATTAATGAATTCAAAGTTACAAACATGAGATTCCAAAGTATGATACATAAATGTATACAAAATGTTTGAATGGTAAATGACAAAAGCGTAAGTCTTCAGAATATGCAGCTTGACTCTATGTTCCACGCACTAGCTATCGCCTTACTAACCTGAGATAAACATGCTAAAGTGTCATCACAATGGTTGGTGAGTTCATAGAGTTTTTCTTAAAACAAGTTAAAAAGCCTTTAAAGAATGTTCACACAGCAAAGGCATTGTGAATACACTCAGTTGCAAGTCCCACCCATAACAACACTTGCAACCTGTGTGTCCACAACCCACTGCTAAAAGATAGTATGATTAAGTCATATGTGTATACGATATATGCACTCTTAATGTAAAGTATAAAATGCCTACTGAACCTCTTGACAAGAATAAGCTCAAAAGCTTCACAAGAATAAGCACAAATGCTTCAAAGCTGGATTATATTCACCCAAGGCCGAGAATCAAGGGCAAAGGGTGGGGGCGTCTGTAACACCCCCAAAATACCGCAGCGGAAGACTGTGTCATAGGGGTGCTACTTCATAATACAAAGTATAAGTTATAGAAAACGAACTCTAAATGAGACGTTTTGAAAAGTTACCATTCGATTAATGAATTCAAAGTTACAAACATGAGATTCCAAAGTATGATACATAAATGTATACAAAATGTTGAATGGTAAATGATAAAAGCGTAAGTCTTCAGAATATGCAGCTTGACTCTAAGTTCCACGCACTAGCTATCGCCTTACTAACCTGAGATAAACATGCTAAAGTGTCAACACAATGGTTGGTGAGTTCATAGAGTTTGTCTTAAAACAGTTGAAAAAGCCTTAAAGAATGATCACACAGCAAAGGCATCATGAATCCACTCAGTTACAAGTCCCGCCATAAGAGACTTGTAACCTGTGTGTTCACAACCCACTGCTACAATATAGTATAATAAAGACATGTATAAGTTCATCAAGACAATTAAGCAATTAGTAGTGAGTCTCTACTTCATCTCCGAAGACCTCACTTTTATGATGTATCCAACATTCGCAAATGTTAGGATGTATCAAAGACAACTGGGAGTCAATTCCCAAAGACAACTGGGAGCCACTTCCCAAAGATAACTACTAGCCCATAAATAGAATAACGCAATTAAGTATAACGCAGTCATGTATGTAAGCAATCAAGTATAACACAGTCAAGTATAGACGTTTTGAGTATTTGTACAAGTAAACAAGTAGTTGAGCATGTGTCTCCCCCAAAGAGTTAAGACAAATATGAAAAGAGTAGGGGCTATGACTCACCTTAAGTCTATAGTCGAATCGCGAAAGTCTCTAAGAGCAGCCTATAATAGAACGTTGCGACTTAGGTTTGGAGTAACGTCTAAGAATACGGAGAATTGCCCATATATGTCTTGCATAATGTTCATGATGTAGTACTTAGTATATAGTGTAAGTCTTTGAAATATAAATGGCTTATGAAACATGTATAGGTTGTATATCTCTTACTACCGTTCGGGCCGACATAATTCAGAAGTCATGGAGTAAACGTTCGAGGAGCCAGGACACTTTAACTCGTAAATCCACAACTCGTTTCGACGGCTTACTCAATGAACTCCTCACATGAGGCTCCCTACTATTGTAGTATTTGATAACATATATATAAGTTTTTGATCTTTAAAAGTTATATGGTCTTTAGCCGTGGCTTTGCCGTGACCTTGGTCATTGTTACCATGGGTTTGAGACTCAACCTTGGCTTTAGCCATGGTTGTGGTCTTGGCTTTAGGTCATTAGACCTCTTGGTCTTAGTAATTCATAACTATAATATAGTGACTTTGGTCTAAAAATGGGCTGTTAAGAATTTGAAGAACATTATCACTCAGAAAGCATTTTCAGGTCTCGAGCTTCTTTATTCCTGAACGAAAACGTCGTTCCGGACAACTTTCGTGTTTTAACTTTTTGATGAATCGGACCAGAAGTGGGACTTTCAAAATCATAATTTGATCAGAATGGTATTTAGGCAGTTTTGCCGTTTTGGTTTCGCTAACTTCAAATGGTCATAACTTTTGACTCGTGTACTCGTTTTGGGTGATTCAAATTGCTATGTTTTCCTTGTTAAGTCCTCTTTAACAATAAGTAAGTGTCAAATATCAAAGTTATACTATTTTGGTCGTGGTTTTCCATAAAAATCACTAGTTTGCTTGTTTACTTGTCATAAGTTAACATATGTATACCAATACTCGTTTTATCCATTTTTAAACATCATGAACACAATACAAAGACCATATATAGCATGAAAGAAACATAATAAGCATGAAATGATATTGAGCAAGAAAGTGTATAAGGGTTTGCTTACAACTTTTGGCTTTCTAAAGAAAGGAAGTCAAGTATAGAACTAGGACACTAAACCTAAGCTTGTAAACCCTTCACCATAACTCTTGTAACCATTGATAGACTTGATCTAACCCTTGTGAAAACCATTTAACTTCAGCCCTAGTAACCTTGTGTAGCTCCTAATTCAACCATGGAATCACCAAACAAACTTAAGAACTAGGTAGAGAATACTAAGGCCTTGAACTTTGTAGTGTAACTTGTATATTGAAGATCAAAGGATCATGGTGCTATGATATAAGGGTGTGGCGTTTTTGTGGTGAAGAAAGGAAGAGATTAAGCTTGTATTTATACTATGAAGAGGAGGTTAGGAAGGTGCATAGGAAACTACATAAACTTGGAGACAAAGTTGTAATTAAAAATGATCTAATGGCTAAAGTCATGAGATGATGCCACAAGTGTGAATGCCCCCCCCCCTAGTGGCGGTTTGAAGAACTTGGAGAACAAGGTGTGGACTTTTGATGGTATTATCCTAAGTATGTAGCTAGTTTTGACTCCGTAAATCGCTAACCGTAAATGATTAAGCCTCAAAACGTAAAACCGGGTATCGTAAAAATATGAAATTTGAAAGTATTGTTAAACATGTCAATATAGTCCATAATAAAATATAAAATGAGTGATAGGATCTATCGGGTGCTAAAACCCTGCTAAAAACTGGAAACACGGGTCTAAAACGCGCAATTCGCGTAAAACGCTGAACTGGAAAACGTAAAATTCTGAAACTTTTGGAATTGTCCTAAAATGAAAGAAAATCATATTTCTATTGTTTATAATGTTTTATGGATATATCGGGATGCTGGAAGGACGTTTAAACCTAAAAGTAAATCTCGGACACGGCTTTGTGATTTTTGCAGAAATGATCCGACGAGCGTCAAACTCTCGGATTATCGTTAAAATAGTTTAACTTACGAGAATATGAAATAAAAATTTTTGAGATGAATAGTGAAAAGTGAATAGTAAAAAGTGAATAGTAAAAGTGAATAGTAAAAAGTGAATAGTAAAATTTTCGGGAATAAAAGTTAACCTGAAATTGTGAATTGTTACAGTCTCCACCCCTTAAGGAGAACTTCGCCCCGAAGTTCTGTTGATGTTAACTACTTACGGTGTGTCTAAGAGAATTCGGGATCTCTAATATAGTTGTGTTCACTCTGATTCGTCTAAGGTTCTGGTTAAGGAGTTGTATCGGCTATAATTAAGCCCACTTATTTATAACACATTACTTACATAAATAAGCGTCCAAATTTATGTAAGTAAGGTCTCATAGACTTATGGTTCGGTGATTTACAATTTCTTTATTTAACTGAAGAGGCGTCCCAATCCATTTAAATAAGGAGATTCTAAAACATCCTACTTAAGAATTTCCGACACAAAATCCGCCTTCTGAGGCAGATGGTAAGATAACCCAGTCATCAAATCCCTGAAGCTAAGCAATAATATTATTTAACTCAAATCTTGTGTCTAATCAAACAAGAACTGTCACAAGATCAAGTTAACTAATTAGTTATTACTGAGCTCCATGTTTTTAATGACTCGACGAATCTCTGGGGCTCCTTATAATACTAAAGTCACATCATCTAACAGCGTGGAACTAAGCAAACCTCTAACCAAAAAGCATAAGTGTATGTATTGTGTGTAAGGCAAATAAAGAGGAAGGTCCCAACGTATATAGCAGTTATAGTCTAGGCACTAAATGCAACCTAGTTCTCTATAACCAAGGCTCTGGTACCAATCTGTAACACCCCCAAAATACCGCAGCGGAAGACTGTGTCATAAGGGTGCTACTTCATAATACAAAGTATAAGTTATAGAAAACGAACTCTAAATGAGACGTTTTGAAAAGTTACCATTCGATTAATGAATTCAAAGTTACAAACATGAGATTCCAAAGTATGATACATAAATGTATACAAAATGTTGAATGGTAAATGATAAAAGCGTAAGTCTTCAGAATATGCAGCTTGACTCTAAGTTCCACGCACTAGCTATCGCCTTACTAACCTGAGATAAACATGCTAAAGTGTCAACACAATGGTTGGTGAGTTCATAGAGTTTGTCTTAAAACAGTTGAAAAAGCCTTAAAGAATGATCACACAGCAAAGGCATCATGAATCCACTCAGTTACAAGTCCCGCCATAAGAGACTTGTAACCTGTGTGTTCACAACCCACTGCTACAATATAGTATAATAAAGACATGTATAAGTTCATCAAGACAATTAAGCAATTAGTAGTGAGTCTCTACTTCATCTCCGAAGACCTCACTTTTATGATGTATCCAACATTCGCAAATGTTAGGATGTATCAAAGACAACTGGGAGTCAATTCCCAAAGACAACTGGGAGCCACTTCCCAAAGATAACTACTAGCCCATAAATAGAATAACGCAATTAAGTATAACGCAGTCATGTATGTAAGCAATCAAGTATAACACAGTCAAGTATAGACGTTTTGAGTATTTGTACAAGTAAACAAGTAGTTGAGCATGTGTCTCCCCCAAAGAGTTAAGACAAATATGAAAAGAGTAGGGGCTATGACTCACCTTAAGTCTATAGTCGAATCGCGAAAGTCTCTAAGAGCAGCCTATAATAGAACGTTGCGACTTAGGTTTGGAGTAACGTCTAAGAATACGGAGAATTGCCCATATATGTCTTGCATAATGTTCATGATGTAGTACTTAGTATATAGTGTAAGTCTTTGAAATATAAATGGCTTATGAAACATGTATAGGTTGTATATCTCTTACTACCGTTCGGGCCGACATAATTCAGAAGTCATGGAGTAAACGTTCGAGGAGCCAGGACACTTTAACTCGTAAATCCACAACTCGTCTCGACGGCTTACTCAATGAACTCCTCACATGAGGCTCCCTACTATTGTAGTATTTGATAACATATATATAAGTTTTTGATCTTTAAAAGTTATATGGTCTTTAGCCGTGGCTTTGCCGTGACCTTGGTCATTGTTACCATGGGTTTGAGACTCAACCTTGGCTTTAGCCATGGTTGTGGTCTTGGCTTTAGGTCATTAGACCTCTTGGTCTTAGTAATTCATAACTATAATATAGTGACTTTGGTCTAAAAATGGGCTGTTAAGAATTTGAAGAACATTATCACTCAGAAAGCATTTTCAGGTCTCGAGCTTCTTTATTCCTGAACGAAAACGTCGTTCCGGACAACTTTCGTGTTTTAACTTTTTGATGAATCGGACCAGAAGTGGGACTTTCAAAATCATAATTTGATCAGAATGGTATTTAGGCAGTTTTGCCGTTTTGGTTTCGCTAACTTCAAATGGTCATAACTTTTGACTCGTGTACTCGTTTTGGGTGATTCAAATTGCTATGTTTTCCTTGTTAAGTCCTCTTTAACAATAAGTAAGTGTCAAATATCAAAGTTATACTATTTTGGTCGTGGTTTTCCATAAAAATCACTAGTTTGCTTGTTTACTTGTCATAAGTTAACATATGTATACCAATACTCGTTTTATCCATTTTTAAACATCATGAACACAATACAAAGACCATATATAGCATGAAAGAAACATAATAAGCATGAAATGATATTGAGCAAGAAAGTGTATAAGGGTTTGCTTACAACTTTTGGCTTTCTAAAGAAAGGAAGTCAAGTATAGAACTAGGACACTAAACCTAAGCTTGTAAACCCTTCACCATAACTCTTGTAACCATTGATAGACTTGATCTAACCCTTGTGAAAACCATTTAACTTCAGCCCTAGTAACCTTGTGTAGCTCCTAATTCAACCATGGAATCACCAAACAAACTTAAGAACTAGGTAGAGAATACTAAGGCCTTGAACTTTGTAGTGTAACTTGTATATTGAAGATCAAAGGATCATGGTGCTATGATATAAGGGTGTGGCGTTTTTGTGGTGAAGAAAGGAAGAGATTAAGCTTGTATTTATACTATGAAGAGGAGGTTAGGAAGGTGCATAGGAAACTACATAAACTTGGAGACAAAGTTGTAATTAAAAATGATCTAATGGCTAAAGTCATGAGATGATGCCACAAGTGTGAATGCCCCCCCCCTAGTGGCGGTTTGAAGAACTTGGAGAACAAGGTGTGGACTTTTGATGGTATTATCCTAAGTATGTAGCTAGTTTTGACTCCGTAAATCGCTAACCGTAAATGATTAAGCCTCAAAACGTAAAACCGGGTATCGTAAAAATATGAAATTTGAAAGTATTGTTAAACATGTCAATATAGTCCATAATAAAATATAAAATGAGTGATAGGATCTATCGGGTGCTAAAACCCTGCTAAAAACTGGAAACACGGGTCTAAAACGCGCAATTCGCGTAAAACGCTGAACTGGAAAACGTAAAATTCTGAAACTTTTGGAATTGTCCTAAAATGAAAGAAAATCATATTTCTATTGTTTATAATGTTTTATGGATATATCGGGATGCTGGAAGGACGTTTAAACCTAAAAGTAAATCTCGGACACGGCTTTGTGATTTTTGCAGAAATGATCCGACGAGCGTCAAACTCTCGGATTATCGTTAAAATAGTTTAACTTACGAGAATATGAAATAAAAATTTTTGAGATGAATAGTGAAAAGTGAATAGTAAAAAGTGAATAGTAAAAGTGAATAGTAAAAAGTGAATAGTAAAATTTTCGGGAATAAAAGTTAACCTGAAATTGCGAATTGTTACAGCGTCAACCCGATAGTACTATCAATACCTCTCCGTCGGCTCCATCCAGGAGTTAAACAGTGGTTTAAAGAATATAGCGTATAGAATATTTTAACACATTAAGTCACATATCGTAATAAAGCTACACATCATGTTTAAGAGTATAAAAGTATAGCGTAGTATTTGAGTAAATTTGCTTACAGTAAAAGTAAAAGCAAGTAGTTGAGCCTGTATCTCCCCCAAAGAGTTAAAACAAGTATAAAAAGAGTAAAAGTGGGGCCACGAACTAACCTTAAATTATGATATCAAAACGTATAACGGAATCGATGGATTAAGCCAGGAAGTCTCTACGCGAAACCTAGAATATGACGTTGCGACTTAGGTTGGAGTAATGTCTAAGAATACGAAGAATTGCCTATATATGTCTTGCATATAGTTCATGATGTAGTACTTAGTATATAGTGTAAGTCGTTGAATAAAAATGGTTTATGAAACATGTATAGTTTGTATATCTCTTACTACCGTTCGGGCCGACATAATTTAGAAGTCATGTAGTAAACGTTCGAGGAGCCAGGACACTTTAATTCGTAAATCCACAACTCATCTCGATGGCTTACTTTAATGAACTCCTCACATGAAGCTCCCTACTATTGTAGTGTTCAATATGTAAAACATGTATAATAGTTATAATGATTTCGGTTTAGAAAGACTTGAGGTCTTTAGCCGTGGCCTTGCCGTGGCTTTGGTCATGGCTACCATGGTCTTGAGACTCAGCCTTGGCCTTAGCCATGGCTTTGGTTTCGGCTTTAAGGTCATTAGACCCCTTGGTTATACTTAGCTATAACCAATAATATAGTAACTTGGGTATATGAAATAGTTGTTTAAGTAATTAAAGAAATATCATTCATTATGGGTTTTCTGGACTCGTGCTCTTGAGTTTCTATAGAAAACATCATTTCGGACAACTTTCGTGCTTTAACTTTTTGATGAAACGGATCAGAAAGACCTCTTTTTGCATGTTTTATGTTCTGTCACAGAAACATTTGGCAGTTTTGCCGTAAAGTTTTGGTAATTTCAAATGGTCATAACTTTTGACTCGGTTACTCGTTTTGGGCGATTCGAATTGCTATGTTTTCCTTGTTAAGTCCTCTTTAACAGTAAGTAAGTGTCCAATATCATAGTTGTTCTATTTTGGTCGTGGTTCTCCATAAAAATCACTAGTTTGCTTGTTTACTTATCATAAGTTAACATATATATATATCAATACTTGTTTTATCCATTTTTAAACATCATGAACTTAATAACAAGAACATATATAGCATGAATGAAACACAAATAGCATGAAAGTGATAATTAAGCAAGGAGTATGTTAGGGTTTCTTACAACTTTTGGCTTTCTCTTAAGAAAGGCAGTCAAGTATGGAACTAGGACACTAAACCTATGCTTGCAAACCCTTCACCATAACTCTTGTAACCCTTGCTAGCCTTGATATAGACCTTGTGAAAACCATTTAACTTCAGCCCCTAATCACCTTGTGTAGCTCCTAATTCAACCATGGAATCACCAAACAAACTTAAGAACTAGGTAGAGAATACTAAGACCTTGAACTTTGTAGTGTAACTTGTATATTGAAGATCAAAGGATCATGGTGCTAGGAATTAATGGTGTGGCGTTTGGATTATGAAGAAAGGAAGACATGAGCTTGTTTTTATAGCATGAATGAGGAGGTTACATGTTTAGGATATTTTTGGTAAACTTGGAGACCAAGTTGTACATGTGTTAACATCTTAAGGCTAATGCATGAGATTAAGCCACATGGGCTGATTTCCCCCCCCCCCCTAGAGGCGGTTCACAAGGCTTGGGGAGCAAGTGTGGACTTTTGATGATATTATTCAAGCTTATGTAACTAGTTTTGACTCCGTAAGTTGCTAATCGTAAACTGTTAAGCCTCAAAACGTAAAACCGGGTATCCTAAAAATATGAAACTTATAGGAATGACTAAAGTTGTCAATATACTCCATAATAAAATATAAAATCAGTGGTAGGTTCTGTTGGGTTGCTCAAACCCTGCTAAAACTGGAAATACGGGTCTAAAACGCGTAATACGTAAAATGTACGAATATTGTGTAAAATTGAGAAAAGTAAAATGTTACTTTTCTACTAAGATAAAAAAGAAATAAAAAGACTTATAATGTCTAGGCTTGGCTCAGTCTAGTTTCGGTTGGTAATTAATGTCTTTTAGACCTAAAACCGGAAGCCTAAAAATCAAAGAAGGACTTATAAAAAGAATGGTTTTTGGTCAAAGGAGGAGGGAAAAATATGTTGACTTTACCAAATAATTTGAAAACTCAAATTGTCTTAGAAACGCGGTGCAGGTAGAGGCTAAGGTTACGGCTAAGTAAAAGTGCTTGAAAACCTAAATTTATGTTTCTCACGGTCCAGGGTCTATTTGGTAACATTTTTCTTAGTCACGATCAATTCTCTAATTAATCATGAGCGTATCAAACATTTATCTGATGCGGGGAAAATTAACGCGGTCGAGTTTCGCTGTGCGTAGGATTTTTGAATGACGTTTTACACTAAAACGTGTAATTCCTTAATAACTTTCACGAAAATGATCTGATGAGTGTCAAACTTTTAATTTGCTATGGAAATGATTTATCACTCGAGGCCAAGAAACAAAAATCAAATTTTGGGAAATGAATAGTGAAAGTGAATAGTAAAATTCCGAGGATGAATAGTGATCCAAAAATGTGAGTTGGTACAGTCTCTACCCCTTAAGGAGAACTTCGTCCTGAAGTTCTGTCGATGTTAACTACTTACGGTGTGTCTAAGAGAATTCAGGATCTCTAATGTAGTGGTGCTCACTCTGATTCGTCTAAGGTTGTGGTTAAGAAGTCGTATCGGATACACCTAAGGCCATTTATTTATAACTCATTACTTACATAAAGAAGCGTCCAAATTTATGTAAGTAAGGTTTCATAAACTTATGGTTCGGTGATTTACAATTTTTTTATTTAAATAAAGAAGCGTCCCAATCCATTTAAATAAAGAGATTCTAAATCATCCTACTTAAGAATTTCCGACACAAAATCACTATCTGAGACAGATAGTAAGATAACCAAATCATCAAATTGCTAAAGCTAAGCAATAATATTATTTAACTCAAATCTTGTGTCTCATCAAACAAGAACTGTCACAAAATCAAGTTAACTAATTAGTTATTACTGAGCTCCAAATTTTTAAAGACTTGACTAAATTCTGGGGTTCCTTATAATACTAAAGTCATCTAATAGCGTGGAACCAACATCTAACAAAAGCATATGCGTATGTAGTGTGTGTAAGGCAATCAAAGAGGAAGGTCTCAGCGTATATAGTAGTTATAGTCTAGGCACTAAATGCAACCTAGTTCTCTATAACCAGAGATCTGATACCAATCTGTAACACCCCCAAAATACCGCAACGGAAGACTGTGTCATTGGGGTGCTACTTCATAATACAAAGCACAAGATATAGAAAACGACCTCTAAATGAGACGTTTTGAAAAGTTACCATTCGATTAATGAATTCAAAGTTACAAACATGAGATTCCAAAGTATGATACATAAATGTATACAAAATGTTTGAATGGTGAATGACAAAAGCGTAAGTCTTCAGAATATGCAGCTTGACTCTATGGTTGGTGAGTTCATAGAGTTTGTCTTAAAACAAGTTAAAAATCCTTTAAAGAATGTTCACACAACAAAGGCATTGTGAATCCACTCAGTTGCAAGTCCCGCCCATAACAACACTTGCAACCTGTGTGTCCACAACCCACTGCTAAAAGATAGTATGATTAAGTCATATATGTATACGATATATGCACTCTTAATGTAAAGTATAAAATGCCTACTGAACCTCTTGACAAGAATAAGCTCAAAAGCTTCACAAGAATAAGCACAAATGCTTCAAAGCTTGATTATATTCACCCAAGGCCGAGAATCAAGGGCAAAGGGTGGGGGCGTCAACCCGATAGTACTATCAATACCTCTCCGTCGGCTCCATCCAGGAGTTAAACAGTGGTTTAAAGAATATAGCGTATAGAATATTTTAACACATTAAGTCACATATCGTAATAAAGCTACACATCATGTTTAAGAGTATAAAAGTATAGCATAGTATTTGAGTAAATTTGCTTAGAGTAAAAGTAAAAGCAAGTAGTTGAGCCTGTATCTCCCCCAAAGAGTTAAAACAAGTATAAAAAGAGTAAAAGTGGGGCCACGAACTCACCTTAAGTTATGATATCAAAACGTATAACGGAATCGATGGATTAAGCCAGGAAGTCTCTACGCCCAACCTAGAATAGGACGTTGCGACTTAGGTTGGAGTAATGTCTAAGAATACGAAGAATTGCCTATATATGTCTTGCATATAGTTCATGATGTAGTACTTAGTATATAGTGTAAGTCGTTGAATAAAAATAGTTTATGAAACATGTATAGTTTGTATATCTCTTACTACCGTTCGGGCCGACATAATTCAGAAGTCATGTAGTAAATGTTCGAGGAGCCAGGACACCTTAATTCGTAAATCCACAACTCATCTCGACGGCTTACTTTAATGAACTCCTCACATGAAGCTCCCTACTATTGTAGTGTTCAATATGTAAAACATGTATAATAGTTATAATGATTTCGGTTTAGAAAGACTTAAGGTCTTTAGCTGTGGCCTTGCCGTGGCTTTGGTCATGGCTACCATGGTCTTGAGACTCAGCCTTGGCCTTAGCCATGGCTGTGGTCTCGGCTTTAAGGTCATTAGACCCCTTGGTTATACTTAGCTATAACCAATAATATAGTAACCTGGGTATATGAAATAGCTGTTTAATAAATTAAAGAAAATATCATTCATTATGGGTTTTCTGGACTCGTGCCCCTGAGTTTCTGTAGAAAACATCATTCCGGACAACTTTCGTGCTTTAACGTTTTGATGAAATGGACCAGAAAGACCTCTTTATGCGTGTTTTATGTTCTGTCACAGAAACATTTGGCAGTTTTGCCGTAAAGTTTTGGTAATTTCAAATGGTCATAACTTTTGACTCGGTTACTCGTTTTGGGTGATTCAAATTGCTATGTTTTCCTTGTTAAGTCCTCTTTAACAGTAAGTAAGTGTCCAATATCATAGTTGTTCTATTTTGGTCGTGGTTCTCCATAAAAATCAGTAGTTTGCTTGTTTACTTATCATAAGTTAACATATATATATATATCAATACTTGTTTTATCCATTTTTAAACATCATGAACTTAATAACAAGAACATATATAGCATGAATGAAACACAAATAGCATGAAAGTGATAATTAAGCAAGGAGTATGTTAGGGTTTCTTACAACTTTTGGCTTTCTCTTAAGAAAGGAAGTCAAGTATGGAACTAGGACACTAAACCTATGCTTGCAAACCCTTCACCATAACTCTTGTAACCCTTGCTAGCCTTGATATAGACCTTTTGAAAACCATTTAAATTCAGCCCCTAATCACCTTGTGTAGCTCCTAATTCAACCATGGAATCACCAAACAAACTTAAGAACTAGGTAGAGAATACTAAGACCTTGAACTTTGTAGTGTAACTTGTATATTGAAGATCAAAGGATCATGGTGCTAGGAATTAATGGTGTGGCGTTTGGATTATGAAGAAAGGAAGACATGAGCTTGTTTTTATAGCATGAATGAGGAGGTTACATGTTTAGGATATTTTTGGTAAACTTGGAGACCAAGTTGTACATGTGTTAACATCTTAAGGCTAATGCATGAGATTAAGCCACATGGGCTGATTTCCCCCCCCCCCCCCTAGAGGCGGTTAACAAGGCTTGGGGAGCAAGTGTGGACTTTTGATGATATTATCCAAGCTTATGTAACTAGTTTTGACTCCGTAAGTTGCTAATCGTAAACTGTTAAGCCTCAAAACGTAAAACCGGGTATCCTAAAAATATGAAACTTATAGGAATGACTAAACTTGTCAATATACTCCATAATAAAATATAAAATGAGTGGTAGGTTCTATTGGGTTGCTCAAACCCTGCTAAAACTGGAAATACGGGTCTAAAACGCGTAATATGTAAAATGTACGAATATTGTGTAAAATTGAGAAAAGAAAAATGTTACTTTTCTAATAAGATAAAAATGAACTAAAATGACTTATAATGTCTAGGCTGGGCTCAGTCTAGTGTCGGTTGGTAATTAATGTCTTTTAGACCTAAAACCGGAAGCCTAAAAATCAAAGAAGGACTTATAAAATCAAATAATGGTTTTTGGTCAAAGGAGGAGGGAAAAATATGTTGACTTTACCAAATAATGTGAAAACTCAAATTGTCTTAGAAACGCGGTGCAGGTATAGGCTAAGGTTACGGCTAAGTAAAAGTGCTTGAAAACCTAAATTTCTATTTCTCACGGTCCAGGGTCTATTTGGTAACATTTTTCTTAGTCACGATCAATTCTCTAATTAATCATGAGCGTATCAAACATTTATCTGATGCGGGGAAAATTAACGCGGTCGAGTTTCGCTGTGCGTAGGATTTTTGAATGACGTTTTACCCTAAAACGTGTAATTCCTTAATAACTTTCACGAAAATGATCTGATGAGTGTCAAACTTTTAATTTGCTATGGAAATGATTTATCACTCGAGGCCATGAAACAAAAATCAAATTTTGGGAAATGAATAGTGAAAGTGAATAGTAAAATTCCGAGGATGAATAGTGATCAAAAAATGTGAGTTGTTACAGTTTTTGTTGTTTTGGTTCGTACACAGCAGAGGTGAGGAAGGGAATTATGAACAAATGGAGTGTTTGGCAAAAGATTTAAGATGGAAAACGGATTTGAAAGTATCAGATGGCCGGCCCCCTTAAACATTAAGGGGACCGCCCTCGATAACAAGCCGGTCCCCTTAATTATTAAGGGGCCGCCCTTTGAATTTTTGAATTTTCGCGGTTTTAGTTTCTGGAACAAATATGTTTATATGTATATAATTAGATTTAGAATATATCAAAAATACGTAAGCGTTTATTGGCACGATGATAAAATACTTAACAATTTTTAATTACCATTTTGATAATTAAAAGGTACCTTTGACAATTTTGGATAAAATGATCAAAGTGTTAAGTTGATGAGGGATTTGAGGTGTGTTCGGGAATATGTGAATATGTGTATATATGTATATATATATATATATATATATATATATATATATATATATATATATATATATATATATATATATGTACGTATAGATGTGAGTGAATGATGGGTTGACAGATGAGGTTTGAGAGATGATAACAGAGATATAATATAGTTGGGGAAAGGAGTTTGTTTTATCCATAGTGTTCACGTGCGAAGGCGTTCTTGCATGAAACAAGTCCACTTGACTCATATCCCTACATCATCATGAGTCTTCTAAATGTGGACATAATAGAAATTTCATGTTGAACGTAAAATATCAAAAGTAACACGAGGGGGAAGGAAAGGGTTCAATAACGAACAATTTCCTGGAGTTCTAGAAAGTCAACTAATGACGTATCTAGGTTATGTGCAAACATGTATATATATATATATGTATATATATTTAATATAATAAGTATGAGAATATATATATATATATATATATATATATATATATATATATATATATATATATATATGTGTGTGTGTGTATATATATATATATATATATATATATATATATGTGATCAAACAAATAGAGAAAAAATAGTAAGCTATATCTATACACACAAAGCATATTTATCTAAGCATGGAAATGAGTTGTGAAAGAATGGCGTACCCGGCGATCTTCAACAAAAATCTTCAAAATCTTCAAGATGACATATAGACTTTGAAAAAGTCTATGGTGAGAAAACTTCAAGATTGCCTCAAGGAATGTTCTT
The DNA here is from genome assembly GCA_030686995.1 of Artemisia argyi. Taxonomy (NCBI): domain Eukaryota; kingdom Viridiplantae; phylum Streptophyta; class Magnoliopsida; order Asterales; family Asteraceae; genus Artemisia; species Artemisia argyi. The sequence goes on along the minus strand of JARVZY010010789.1, from coordinate 406,135 downwards.
CTAGCTATTCGGTCCCCATTGCCTCTTTGGTCCAAAGTTGTTTGGTCCAAACATGTTTAACATTTGACTAGGATGCATGAAAGGTGGTAGTATACCCCAAGGATTGTAGCTTTGTTGATGGTTCCACATTTTATTACTATTGTTATTGTAGTTTAGCCTATTTTGGTTTCTTCTTGGTTGAGGTGTTTTAGACCTAGGATGAGGGTTATTTGGTTTTCTAGGTGGTGGAGTTTTAGATCTTGTCTTAGGTTTAGAAGATCCTACTTCAGTTTTTAAAGATGGTTTATAAAAAGCTTTTACTTCTTCATTGTTGGCAAGAGGTATTTTTCTATCATTAATAAGTATATACTTAGGATTATATTTTAGAGGTTTTTGTTCGTTAAGTTCATTTTCGAATTTGACATTTTTAATCTCGCTTGTTGAAGCTTCGTTTGAGTTAAATCCTAAACCGGTTTTATCTCCGGATACTCTTTGAAAACTTATTATTTTACTAAGTAAGTGACTACTATTTTCAAATTTATCAAGTTTGCGGATTTTTTCACTGAGTATTTCGTTTTCACCTTTAAGCTCTTGACATGATTTACATTCTTCAAAAATTTCTTTACCTTTTTCAAGTTGATGTATTTTAATTTTTAGTTCTAGTACTTCATTTTCCAATTGATTGTTTATGTATTTTAGTGATTTGTTTTTGGCCATTACTAGTTCTCCTAATTTGCATAATCTATTATATTCATTATCTAAGTCTTTTTCATCTAATGATAAATTTTCATCACTAAAATATTCGGTTTCGGAACGTACCTCATTTGATGTCTTCGCCATAAGACACTTCTCCTCCTTTGTCGTTTCTTTCTCATCTTCATCACTATCACTCCAACCTCCTCCAACAAATGCTCTTTGATTTTGATCTCTTGTCATCATTGGACATTTTCCAATAAGGTGATTTGGATCACCACACTTGAAACATTTCTTTTCATTTTTGTTATTCTTGTCATCCTTGCTCTTTTGAAATGTTTTCTTTTCATCATGTGGTTGTCTTACGAATCTTCCTCGCCTTTTAAAGAATTTCTTGAAATCTCTTACGGCCATGGCATATTCTTCGTCATCACTTTCGGAAGATGAGCTATCTTCGATACTAGATTCCTTTCTAACTTTCAAAGTGATTGACTTGCTTTGCTCTCGTTTTCTTTTGACCATTTCGGAATCTTTCTTTATAATTGCTTCGTAGACTTTTAAATTTCCAATTAATTCATCAAGTTGTAATGTTGACAAATTCTTTGATTCTTCAATAGCCGTCACTTTAGCTCGCCATTTTGGGTGAAGAGCCCTAAGGAACTTCCTAACAAAATTCTTACTAGAAAAATTCTCATTAAGTGCTTTTAAACTTGTGATGATAGTGTTAAATCTAGCAAAAGCATTATCAATTGATTCCTCTTCCGGAATCGTGAATTGCTCATATTGTTGAACAAGTAGATCTACATTATTATCTTTGACTTGACTATTACCTTGGTGAGTTATTAGTAAAGAGTTCCAAATTTCTTTTGTGGTTTCACACATAAAGATCCTTTCGTACTCTTTACGTGGTAGCGCATTATAAATAACCATTTTTGCTTCATTATTTTTAGCAAGTTTTCTTTTTAAATCATTATTTTGTTTTTTAAAAGGTACAATTTCATCTTTCTTTGTTTCGGGGTTATTTTGAATAGGTAAAAAATCACCATTAGTAATAACATGCCAAAGATCTAGATCTTTTGACTTCACATAAGTTTTGAATCGATTTTTCCAATATAAAAATCCATCACTTTCAAATAGTGGTGGTCTTTGCATAGATTGCCCTTCTAAATATTTTTCAGATTCCATAGATCGGTACAAGTTTTAAAATACAATATATTATAAAGATATTGCTAGACGTGGCTCCTGATACCAATTGTGGAAAACTAGAAGGGGGGTTGAATAATTTTACGTCCTTTTTAAATTTATTTCCAAAATGTTTTGTAGCTTATAAAAACTCTCGATTCAATCTTAGGTGAATTCAAGTAACAACCAATATGAGCAAGTCTAATCTAATAATACAAGTATTGAAATGGAATGAAGAAAAGATAGAGTTAGAAAGATGAAACCACAACACGAGAATTTATAGTGGTTCGGCTACAAGGACACCTTCCTTGCCCTACTCCACTCCCCGAGTACCACACTCGAGAGTTTTCTTCACTATGTCAACAAACTCCTTATGGCAGAGAAACCTTACACACCTTGGCTTACACCTATTAACGACACTAAGCTAAATGTCGATTTCTAATAGTAGCTAGAACTAATCTCACAACTTCTTCAAGAATTCACACCTTCTTCACACCTTCACAACTTCTTCAAGAAAGCTTCACACCTTTTCTTCTTGTCAACTTCACACCTTCTTCTAAGCACAACTAGATCACAACTACTACACTACTTTACAACACACCTAGTTTCTACAATCAACAAGCTTTCACAACACTTTACAAATATCTAGCACTACTACAATATGAAACTAGCTAATCACAACACTACTACAATTAAATGGATGTAGAGGAGTGTTCTTCTTCTTGCACTTGAGTGGATGAAGCTTTGGATCACTTGGAAACAAAGACTTAAGAATTATATGATCAAAGGATTTTTGAGATAGAAATGGAGGTTAGATCAGAAGGTTTTTAGTGCAAAAAGGTGAGAAAAATATGTGGAATGATTCAGTATTTAAAGGGCCAGAAAATACTGTTCTGGAGCGTGCCGGTCCCCTAAATTAGGGGGCGGTGCCCTTAATGATTAAGGGGGCCGCCTAGTATAATTAAGGGGGCCGCCCTACTGAACGTTGGAAAGTTTTTCTGGATAAAATTTGCCCTTTTTGGTTGGAAATTTGAAATCATATCTTTGTAGTTTAATACAACAATACAAAAAATGATTTACTAATATATATAAAATGTTAATATCATTTTATAAAATGTTATGTCTTAAGACAAGGTTTCCTTTGATCATGTAATGCATAATATGCTTAGTTTATGCATACCTTAAGTGATATTAGATGTAGAGGTAAATATTTGTTACTAAATACTTGTTTACGTCTTAATCTTGGCTTAATTTGATTTGAGTTTTGTGATTATCAAAACATGGATTTATTGAGAAATATTAATAACGTTTTTAAACATTTTTTATATCAACAAGGGATATTCTTCTCCTTGAGAAATTATTAAACGAAGATCCCTATCATCTTCATGTTCTTCCACAAAAACTTCACAATGAGGAAATCAAATATGTTGAGAAAACTGATGAATTTCCTGAGGTCGAACACAAGGACTTACCACCTCACCTCGAATACGCATTTTTTAGGGTAATGATAAATTACCCATCATAATTGCTAAGGATTTGAGAGATGAGGAAAAAGCTGCTTTTATAAAGGTTTTAAAGTTACATAAACAAGCCATTGCTTGGAAACTCTCCGACATCAAGGGTATTGACCCAGAATTTTGTACACACAAGATTCTAATGGAGGATGACTTTAAACCAGCAGTTCAGAAACAAAGAAGGGTTAATCTAAAAATCCACGAGATCATCAAACAAGAAGTTCTCAAACTTCTTGATGCCGGATTGATTTACCCTATCTCTGATAGTCCTTGGGTTAGTCCCATTCACTGCGTTCCTAAAAATGGTGGCATTACTGTTGTCACAAATGAAGAAAACGAGTTGATTCCAACTCGATTGGTTACAGGATGGCGTGTTTGCATTGACTATCGTAAGTTAAATGACGCCACCCGCAAAGACCACTTTCCTCTACCTTTCATGGACCAAATGCTCGAGAGATTAGCGGGGAATGAGTACTATTGTTTCCTCAATGGATTCTCGGGTTACTTCCAGATTCCCATTGACCCACAAGATCAAGAAAAGACCACTTTCACATGCCCCTATGGAACTTTTTCCTAAAGACGTATGACATTTGGTTTATGTAATGCTCCTGGCACATTCCAAAGGTGTATGATGGCCATATTCTCCGACATGATCAGGAAAACTATGGAGGTCTTTATGGATGATTTCTCGGTCATTGGGGATTCGTTCCAATCATGTCTCTCCCATTTAGAATACATGCTCAAACGTTGTGAAGACACAAAGTTATGTCTAAATTGGGAGAAGAGTCACTTTATGGTCAAAGAGGGCATTGTCCTCGGCCATAAGATTTCCGAAAACGGGATTGAAGTTAACAAAGCGAAAGTTGATGTCATTGCTAAATTACCTCATCCCACAACTATTAAAGGTGTTCGGAGTTTTTTAGGTCATGCCGAGTTCTACCGTCGATTCATTCAGGATTTTTCAAAAATAGCCCAACCAATGACCCAACTTCTTGAAAAAGAAACTCCATTTGTCTTCTCCGATGAGTGCATTGAAGCTTTTCAAATTCTCAAGAAAAAGCTTACATAAGCACCTATCTTAGTTGCCCCCGACTGGGGCCTTCTATTCGAAATTATGTGCGATGCAAGCGATTTTGCCATAGGTGTAGTCTTGGGGCAACGAAAAACCAAGCATTTCCAGCCTATACACTATGCAAGCAAAACTTTGACCAAAACTCAAGCTCATTACACCACAACAGAAAAAGAATTGTAGGCTGTGGTGTATGCATTTCAGAAGTTTCGGCCATATTTGATCTTGAAAAAATGCATAGTGTATACGGATCACTCGGCTCTAAAATATCTCTTTGCAAAACAAGATGCAAAGCCGAGATTGCTCCGTTGGGTTCTCCTCCTACAAGAATTTGATATCATTATAAGTGATAAAAAGGAGCTGAGAACCTAGCTGCTGATCATCTGTCACGTCTAGAAAACCTTCACAAAGATGTGTTCGAGAAAAATGAAATAAATGAAACATTTCCTCTCGAGATCCTCAATGCGGTTTCTTTTCGTGGAGATTCTACTACCCCATGGTTTGCAAACTTTGCAAATTACCATGCGGGTAACTTTGTTATGAAAGGGATGTCGTACCAACAGAAAAATAAATTCTTTAAAGATGTTAAATATTACTTCTGGGATGACCCCTACCTGTTTAAAATCAGCGCGGATCAAGTCATCTGGCGGTGTGTTTATGGTCAGGAAGCTAATGACATTCTCAAGGCTTGCCATGCTGGACCCATGGGGGGCCACCATAATCCAAACTACACCGCCAAAAAGGTGTTTGATTCCGGGATCTATTGGCCCACGATATATAAGGATACCCAGGAATTAGACAAATCATGTGACGCTTTTCAACATCACGGAAATATTTCACAAAAGAATGAAATGCCTCAAAATGCAATTCAAGTTTGTGAAATCTTTGACGTGTGGGGCATCGACTTTATGGGGCCATTCCCGTCATCTCATGGAAACAAGTACATACTCGTGGTTGTTGACTATTTGTCAAAATGGGTTGAAGTGAAAGCTTTACCCACCAACGATGCCCGAGTTGTTGTGAAGTTTTTAAAATCTCTTTTTGCTCGATTTGGAACTCCACGTGTTATAATCAGTGATCGTGGTATGGATTTCTACAATGAAGAATTTGATAAAGTCATTCAAAAGTATGGTGTAACTCACCATCTTTCTACTGCGTATCACCCACAAACAAGCGGACAAGTAGAAGTTTCCAATCAAGGAATTAAAAGAATTTTGGAAAGGACCATAGGTGAAAACCGTGCATCTTGGTCGGATAAGTTGGATGATGCACTTTGTGCTTTTCGTCCAGCTTACAAAACACCCATCAGGTGTACGCCTTATAAGCTTGTGTACAGAAAAGCATGCCATCTGCCGATCGAGCTTGAGCACAAAGCCTATTGGGCCCTTAAGCATGCAAACTTCGACCTCCAAACAGCAGGTGATCACCGCAAAGTTCAAATGAATGAATCAAATGAGCTGCGTGATCAAGCCTACAAGAACTCTTTAATCTATAAGGAAAAGACAAAGAGGATTCACGACTAAAAAATTAAGAACCGCATTTTCAACATTGGTGATCGAGTCCTTCTTTTCAACTCATGACAAAAGATATTCTCGGGTAAGCTTAAAACCCGCTGGACTGGATCATTCACTATTGCCAAATTTTTTCCATATGGCACCGTCAAGTTGTCTCAAAATGACGGACCAAAATTCAAAATGAATGGGCACCGGTTGAAGCACTATTTTGGAGGGGTCATACCACCCATGGTTGTCCCAGATCTCCATACTTTCCCCATGAACCAATGAATGCGGGGATCGAGTCAAGCTAGTGACTCGGTGAACAAACACATTAGCACAACATGGGTTTTCACCCATGTCTCTGACTTCTTTCTATTTTCTAACACCTAAGTACGGGGGAGTTGCCCCAATGTGCTTTGCTTTTGTTTGTTGTTTGCTCATGTTTTCAGGTATCCTTTGGAAAATGATGATTCACGTGCCAGTTTTCAATCCAGCCGCTCAATATCCTATCCTTTTGCTAATGAATATCTAGGGATGTTTTTTTAATCTTTTTTGTGAATAATAGATTTCCGTTTCACAATTAGCTATTAGTATTACCTTTTTCCGCTCTAAAGTATCGGCATAATAGCTGGTACTTTGAATATTGAGGGAAATATTCAATTCTAAGTGTGGGGGGGGAATTCTATCAAATTTGTCACATGTATTGTACCTTCTAGTTCCCTAGTACCCCCGTTTTGGCCAAAATTTTAAAATTTTTGCATAAAAAAGAAAAGTGCTTTGCACACAAAAATATAATAAAAGAAGTTGTTTAGTCTTGATTAGGTTAGAACAAAGGGAATCTTGACTCTTCCAGAGTGTTGATCTAGCTGCCTCCTTAACTCTTTAAACTAACTTCTTAACGAATTGTGCAAATGAAAATGCTAAGCGTAGAGTAGTTGGTTCTCTGTAGAGCTTATATAAGTAATCTCTGGCTTTTTCTCCCAGTAGCTCCTAATCGGATCTTAATACGTGCTGTTTTCAAACTTTTGACCATTAAATGTTTTTGTTTTGTAAAAAAGTTTTTATGCAAGGTTAATATAGAGTACTAGTTCAAATTTTTATTTAAATTTTGGAACAAGCAACTTTCCTAAAATCTGTATAAAATTGCAAAGTGAAGCAAGTAAAATTGCTGAATGATGTGAAAATAAAGTATGTTACGTTGAAAAAAAAATGAATGAAAATGATGAAAAGAAAAGAAAAAAAAATTGAAAAAAATGAAATAAAAAAGATGTGTTGAATAGAATTAGAATAAATAAATAAAAGTTGCCTTTTCTCAAATTTAAATCGAAAGTTGAACTAGTATTCGTTGATGATGTGTAAAGATTAAACGGGAATTTATAGATTGTTGATTTCGAAAGACCCCGAAAGCTCCGATACTATTCTCAAGGGTGTAAAAACCTAGCCTCCTAAGTTTCGGCAAAAAGGACAAGCTGAGAAGAAAGTCCTCACATGGAGTGATCTCATCTTTACGTCTTTAATCTATAAATAATCATTTGTTGTTATCTATTTAAGTTTTGATTTTAACTTGTCGGGGATATTAAAAATCTTTGAATCGAAATCCCGCCAATTCTGGTACTATTCTCTGTGAGGTGTCAAATGCCTGGTCACCTAAAACAAACTGGTTTGGGATGTGCCGAGAAGAAAGCCGCTACATGGAAAAGGCTCTTTTTGATACTTAAATTTCTAAGGTTCCCGATCGGTTATAATTGGGCTTAAATAAATGACAACCATAATGAGCTCCGATTTTTGTGGTCAAACTTTTGGAAATAAGCACACACGCCTAAACTTGATAAATTGCGGGAGTAAAAAGTTAAGACTTGTCTTACACAGATTATTAATATAGGTAATGTTAGAATTTTACAAAAAACAATTTCGCAAGGGTTTTTTGAACTTAGTTGGGAATATAAAAAAGAGAATGATGATTACAATTCCCTGGAGACACACAGTTTGTGTGAATCCCGTTCCATAATAGCGTTTTTAGAAAATTAAGCATTGTGTTTTCTTTGGTTTTAAGTTTAACTGACTCGCATTGAATAAAAGTCGAAACGGGGTATACTTAGTATTCTTTTGACCCTTTCATTACTTCATATGATTGGATTGCTAGGGACTAGCAATAGTTTAGTGTGGGGGATTGATAAGTGCTCAAACACTCATCATTTTATACCCATTTTAGACCGCAAAAATACTGAAAATGCCAAAATATGCTTAATTATACTGCAAATACCCTTGGATTGTGTTTTTATGTGTTTCAGGTACAAAAGGATTGAAAATAGGTGAAAAATGAGCAAAGTATGATGAATTGGCATAATCAGTCCCTGAACTTTCAGAAAATGGCAGAACTGGCACCTGGAGGAATGAATTAGATGGAAAGTCAACATTGGTCCTTGGAACATCACAAGTTGTCACAATTGGCCCTTTGGTGGAAAGTTTGATAGATTTGCAAAATTGGTCCTTCAACTTTAAAACTTCGTAGTTTTAGTCCCTGGATATTTCAAAAGTGGAAAATTGCACTCATGGTCCTTGGATTATTGAAGCTTAGCAGGAAAGGACCTGGAAATAAGTTTGGAAAGATACCAAATCCAGTCCCTCGAAATTCAAAAAATTGCATCTTTGGTCCTTATGTTAATTCAAACCAAACGGACCCTTGTGTTATTTGTAATCCAAATCCAATCCACAAAACAAGCCAAGCCCATCCTAATCCTAAGGCCCAAAACTCCCCTAGCCCATTTTCTCTTTTTAATATAAAATGTATCCCACCCCGGTCAAACACAGTCAAACCATCTCCCCCGTACCTCCCTTTCCCTGATTTCCCTCCCCCTGCTCCATCCTCAATTCACTCACCTTCCACCAAATTGTCCCCATCCTCTCTTCCAAGCCACCCTATACAACCCCCCCATGTGATAATTCTCACCTCCCCAACACTCCTGGTCACAATTCCACTATAACAACTTTGGCGCCAAAATGGAACCAAAGGCTCTGATCATTACAACTTTAATCCTATGGTTGGGATTTGGTCAAGGGTGCACCATGAACTCATTTGGACTGATAGTACTCACAGAAGAAGCACATGGATGCAATGAGACCTTATTGTTGATCCAAGTTGAGCTTAAACGATCTTATATAGAAGTTAACTTGATTAAACACTTAATCTTAAATGCGGAATATAAAAGCTTAACTTAAGAAGAATTACGATTCTCTTTCAACACTTCAATATTATTAATATGAGCACTCGACAATGCTAGGGTTTTACAACCTTGAAGTGTAAACGAAAACTTAAACGATGCGTATGTAAACTAACCCTAGGATCCTCCTTTTATAGACAAAGGAATCCTACTAGGTTTACAATACCTTTCTCTACAAGATAAGAATATTCTAGACGTATATAATATTCACACAATCTATTCTATAATTATCTAAATCGTATACACTCTTATCTCTTAATCAGTAGATTCCACTAGCAGCATTTACCCTTAGCAGCACTTTGACATCAGCAGCAGAATCATTTACCTTAGCAGCACTTTGACATCAGCAGCAGAATCATTTACCTTAGCAGCACTTTCATCACAACAGCAGTTTCACTCAGCAGCAGAATCCAAAACCCAACAATCCTCCCCTAAACTTAATATTTATTTCTAAATCATTAAGTTTCATCAAAGCTCAATAAATCACTAGGAGGATGCTTCCAAACACTTCAAATCTTCTAATTTCTTTGAAAGCTTCTTCAAACGTTTTGATTCAACATCTTTTCATATTTTTGTATCAATTTAACAGCTTGATCATCAGACATATGCTGTTGTTGTTGACACTTGAGAAATCCAGGCCTCACCATCTGTCTAAGTATCTCAGGATACTTATGTAGACCAGGATAGTCTTTCTCCACCAACAAAAACAATGTAATTGCACCAGTCCTTAATTCATGTACTCCACAAGATTGATACAAAAACCATTTATGTACTTTGCTGCATGCAAGTTCATTCCTCTCTTTATCACCAGACTGAGGATCAAACATATTCTTCAAGATGCGATACAAAACATTTTCAAATGCAAGATTTATATCAAGTACAATATCCATCTTCTTTCCATCATATTTCTCTTTGAATAATCCCCATATAGCAACAATATCATCTCTATCCATCTTATAAAAAATCTTTGAGATATCTTTAAAACCTTGAGTTTCATGATTTGATCTGATGAATTCCCAATACCCTTCACTTCCACCTCTTATCTTGAAAGTATATGAGATGATAGGATGTTTCTCAGCTAAAGACTTTTCTGGTTCTTCTATAACAACTAAAGTTGTCTCTTGTACTGTTTCAACTTTTTCTGTTTTATCCATCTCACTACTGCTTTCTTCAGAGATCTTTTGCTTCTTCTTAGTAAAAGTCTTGTGACCAATACTTTTTCTTTTAAGTCTTTGACTAGGAGGAAGTTCAGCTTCAGTCTCTTGTGAATGTTCTGCCTCATTTACTTTATCAGATACCAACTTTTTATTCATTTGAGCAATATGTTCCAAATCTTCAGCACAACCCATAGGATAAAAAATATCAGTTCTCCTCTTAGCTTGTTGATACAAGTCAAAAACCTCTTTATCAGACTTAGGTTTCAACTGTACCAATTTCCATCCAGCCATATTCTTTAGATACCTTTCATGCTCTCTTCTTTGTTGCAATGCAGTTGGACCTCTAAGTATCTTTTTCTTTCTTCTAGTAGCAGCATCTTCTTTTCTTTTCTTAGCAGTGAACTCCCTTACCCAAGATTGAACATCAAAAGTTGGAACTTCATTTTCTTCAACCTTGATCATCTTGTTGAGTTCAATATCAGCATCTATTCTTATCTTCTCATCAACCCATTCCTCATACTTCTTTAAGTCTTCAGACTCTTTTTCAACCTTTTCATTTTCTTCATTAAGCAACTGTTGCTCTTCCATATCAATCAACTCTTGTTCTTTAAGTGCAACAGCTTAATCATGTTCAATTTGTAATTCCTTAGGCCAAGATTCAAAAGGTACATCAGTGAAACCAATGCCTTTATACATTATCTTAGGATTTTCAACTTGCTTGCCCTTGCCTTTATCAGTAGAAGATGATGAAATAATCTTCTTTTGTTGAGCAGCAGGTTCTCTGATAACAATTCCTTTTTGAGGTTTTCTTGGTGCTGATGATATGATTATTGTTGTTGGTTGTTGTGGTAGTGATGGAGTTGGTAGAAGTGTATGTTTTGAAGATGATTCAGATGGAACTTCTGTAATCTTCTTACTCAACAAAACCATTGCCTCAACAGCAACATCATCACTAGACCCAGCAGCAGAGTCTTGTGCATCAGCATAATTCACTTTTCCACTAGCAGCAGGATCAGCAAAATCCTTAGCAGTAGAATCATGAACAGCAGTAGAGTTATCAATCTTGTCAGCAATAGCAGCATTTTCAAGCTCTTTCACCATTGAATCTCCCAAAGTCATTAAAGCTTCACCCATCAACCCTGTTGCCTTCACTAGTTGCTCAGGCTCCAAAGTTTTGAGTTTTTCCACCACCTTTTCTTGAGTAGAAATCACCTTATCCATTACAACCTCATTCCCTGATTGATCAGCAATCACAAAATTTTTAGCATCCTGAAAACTTTCCACATCCATATCTCCAATCTCTGGAACCTCCCCTGAAACTATTTCATCATTCATAACCAGAGCACTATCAACGCTCTTCAAATTTGCCTCCCCTGAACCCATTACATCTTTATTCCTGCCCTGTTTAGAAGCATCCTCTTCTAAATGAGTAGAGAGAGCAGGAGAACTAACAACTTGAAAAGTGCCCATTTTCTTCAATCTTTTTAAGAAGGTTGAAGATCTTGATTTCTTGAAGTTCTTAATCTGTTTTTGCAATTTAGTGATAAGCTTGACTTGATCAGCAACAACAGAAGATAGACTAAGAACTTTGTCTTCCAATGAATTACACTTCACCTCCAAGTTGGTTCAAGTAACCGTCAATTCCTGAATGAGTTTCATAGTAGTCTCATCACTTCGACCTGTGTTACCTGGTCCGAGAGGTGAATCATGGACATTGTCATCATGTACAAGATTTTCCGTCAATTCATTTGTCTCTGTCCTGTCCTCATCACTTCGACCTATGTAACCTGGTCCGAGAGGTGAATCGTGGGACGTAAACTCAGTATCAAACCTAGGTTGATCATCTGAGCCCCCTATGTTTTCCATTTGGCTAGGGTTACCATCCTGACAATTAGATGCAAAAGAATCCTTTTCTCTAGATGTTGCCTTGGTTTGGGTCTTACGTATGTTATCACTGTCCTGCTCTGCTGCTAAGCTAGAAGCAGTAGTGACAGCCCTTGCCAACATGTCCTCTCCATCACCTAGGACAGCCTCATCTGGTACAGCCATACTAACACTATCCTGAGGTAGATCAGTGTTCTTTTTGGTTTTCCTACGGGTATAGAGTATTTTGGGTTGTGTAGCAGATAAAGTAAAATTGGGTGTGTGATGGGAGTCAGTGGGATTTCCTGATCCTTCACCGTGAATATTTTGCACAAGTTGCACCATAGAAGGTGTAAGATTTGTATGTGTGCCTGAAAAACTTTTGCCATGCTTAATCAAGAAAGTAAAAGTATTTGAAACCAATTTTGGAGCATCATAAATAGCAGCATGTGCTCTAAAATTTGTAAGTTGATTTTCAATAAAGAGCTGGATAAACCTTGGATAAAGCAAATAAGAACCAGACTCCTTAACACCTTTAAACATCCCCTCCAAGATCATATTAGAAAAATTAAATGGTTGTCCTTTGCACAGCCATACCATTGCAGAAGCAATAGTAGTACTAAACTCATGCCACCCAGAAGTTTTAGGACTCAAACAATGAAGGAGAAGGTGTACCAAAAACTTGTATTGAGGACAAAGGAGAGCTTTTTGAAATTTTAAATTTGTATGTTTCCCCTCATATCTCAAATCTTTTAAACCAGCAAAAATAGAAGAATTTTCAAGACAAAAGAGAAGAGTTTCCCTTATAAATGATTCAGTTACACGGACCTTTTGCCCATCTACTAAAGCACTGACATATTTTCCCCATTCATAGTTTTGATTTTAGCAGTAAGCCAAAACTTTTTGATGTAGGAAACGAATATAGTAGGATTCACAGTGAGTGCATACCTAAGAGAAGTAGCATTCCAAAATTTTACCATATCTGTGAGACCTTCAGGAACCAACTCTTCATCCAAAACGACCACACTATTGTGCTGCTCTGGCCAGGTACGTACACAATCCATGAATTAGGGTTTAGAGAAATTGGGGATAATTGACTTTGAGAATAATGGAGTGTTAGGGTTTGTGAAAACTTCAATTTGGAACGTGGAAAAACCAATTATGAAGATCAATTAGGTTTTAAACTGATTAGAAGAAGTTACACATACCACCCTCTCACTTACAAACGTAGCAGCATAATCACATCATCCACACCTAGCAACAGAATGAAACAACTAGCAGCTGAGTGAACTTTTAGTCAGCAGCAGAGTTGACTAGACGAATTTGGTCAAAAAGTCAAAAATCCTTAACAATTAATGAACTTTATACTCCGTAATCCCTATAAAAACGGCTAAATCTTTTCCCTAAATCAACACAATCAAACCCTAATTGCAATAAAAAATGCCAATCTCTTCAATCAATACATTCAATTACCCAAATCAAATCAAATCATCATCAAGAACCATGAAATCTTCACCCGAAATCATCAACATCTCATCCGATTCTTCTTCAAAGGATGAGACATCATTTGAAACCTATGTACCTCCCTTCCGTCCTCCTCACAATGGTTGTAGAACCAAGGAGCAAGCCAGAAAGAGAAAGCATGATCTCCATGTCTTCAAGGATCTTTTAAACCTGAATCAAACCCCAAGCACTTCCAGGGGTAAGGAGGTGATGTCCCCCAAGTCTCCATCGTCTTCAGAATCATTAGAAGACCCTGCTTGGATCCCTGTCAGGCCACCATCCCCTGTGCATCATCTTATTTCCCCTTTTATCTACACTTCTTCTGATGAGGATTAGCCTCCAAACGAACCACCTTCCACTCCTGAAAGACCACAATCTTCAAGGCCAAGACCCATGACATCATCAAAGACAAAGAAGACAAACCCTCCTCTTCCTAAGGAAAGGAAGATTGTGCTTGGGCTTCCATGCCCTAAACAGTGATGCTTGTAGTCTTTTATTTCTTATTGTTAAGCAGCAGTCTTTTGTGGTTTCTGAAGTAGTGTATGAATGTACTCTTGTGATTTTGGATACCCTGTACTATACTTATGATGAATGATAAATGTGGACTTCTTGTTTTACTTGCCAATCATCATTTAAACTTGTACCTGCAAAATGTTAGTCCAAACACCAACAAAGTATACAAGCATATGTACTAGCAGTAGAGTTATAAACAGCAGCATAGTACATTCAACACAAACATATGCATTTAAACAAGCAACAAATTTACAAGCAGCACAGTACCTTTACATACTTTTACAAAAACAAAGAGATAAGTTTTTCAAAGATTGATCATACCAATGTTTGCAATTAAAAATTGAAATCTCCCCACATCAAAATGTTTAGTGAGAAGATCAGCAACATTGTTATCAGTATGAACCTTAACAATTTGAATCAACTTATTTTCATAGCAATCCCTTATAAAATGATGTCTTATCTCAATATGTTTTGTTTTAGAATGAAAAACAGGATTTTTAATTATGCAAAGTGTGCTGTTGTTATCAATATAAATTTTGGTATTCATGAAATTGTACCCATAATCCAATAATTGATTCTGCATCCATAGAACTTGTCCACAACAACTTGAAGCAGCCACATACTCAGCTTCTGTTGTAGAGTTAGCCACCACAGTTTGCTTTTTACATTGCCATGACACCAATCTGCTTCCTAGAAACTGACAACCCCCTGTTGTAGACTTTCTATCCAAAGAAGCTCCAGCATAATCACTATCTGAATAAGAGACCAAATCAAAAGGTGAATCCTTGGGATACCAAAGACCCAATTTAGGTTGATGCCTCAAATATCTAAAGATTCTCTTCACTGCATTGAGATTTGATTCTTTGGGACACACTTGAAATCTTGCACAGGAACATACAGCAAACATGATATCAGGCCTTGATGCTGTAAGATACATCAATGAGCCAATCATAGACCTGTACAAGTGAATATCCACTTCTTTTCCATATTCATCCTTCAGCAATGGTTTATTGGTTTCCATGGTAGTCTTAGCAGGCTTAGCATCTTCAAAACCAAACTTCTTCAAGATATCATTGACATACTTATCCTGACTGATAAATATACCATTATCCTTATGTGTAACTTACAGACCTAAGAAGAAGGTGAGTTCTCCCATTTAACTCATAGCAAACTTATCCTTCATAAGCTTCTCAAAACTAACACACATAGCTTTGTTTGTAGACCCAAAGATGATGTCATCAACATATATTTGAACCAGCAAAATATCATCCTTTTGTCTTTTGAGAAACAGAGTTTTATCAATCTTTCCTCTACTAAACCCAGAATTTAACAAGTATGTTGACAAAGTGTCATACCAAGCTCTAGGAGCTTGATGTAAGCCATACATTGCTCTATTCACCTTGTAAATTTTATCAGGATGATCAGGGTCTTCAAAACCTGGTGGTTGAGACACATAGACTTCTTCAGTAATGGTCCCATACAGAAAAGCACTCTTGACATCCATCTGATACACCACAAAATCTTTATATGAAGCATAAGCCAAGAATAATCTAATGGCTTCTATTCTTGCCACTGGAGCAAATACTTCATCATAATCAAGGCCTTCTTGTTGAGTGTATCCTTGTGCTACTAACCTTGCTTTATTTCTTATGACAATTCCTATTTCATCTCTTTTGCATCTGAAAACCCATTTAGTGCCAATCACTCTTTTTCCATTTGGCAACTCAACCAAAGTTCAAACTTCTTGCAGCTTGAATTGTAGAAGCTCATCTTGCATTGCTTCCAACCAACTTGCTTCCTGTAGGGCTTTGTAAGTATTCTTGGGTTCAACCTGAGAAATAAAACATGCAAACAGGCATTTTTGAAGATCTTTATGACTGTTTCTTTGATGCAAAGATCTTGCAAATAAACGTTGATGTTGAAGATCTTTCAGTGCTTTTGTCATCTGCCTAGTTTGAATAGATGATTGTGGATCACTTAAAATTTGTTCTTTGGGATGATCCTTATGTACTCTTGTGGTAGTAGTAGGACTAACAGGAATGTTAAGTTCCAAATTAGTAATGTATGCATCAGCTCCAAATAGCTTACCATCAAGGGCATCATCATCTGTATCATAGTAGATATTTGCAAGAGGAGGCATGTTTGGATCATCAGGATAGTTTGGATCATCAAAGGATCTACCCTGAATATCATAAGTAGGAAACTGTGATGTGGCAGTAGAGTTAGTAGGCTTAGCAGCAAAGTTAGTTGGAGCAGTAGTTGCATCTTTTGGCCTAGCAGCAGAGTCTTCTGAGTCAGCAGCAGATTCTTCTGGCCTTGTTGGAGAGACATCAACAACCACTTTTGGAGCTTCATCAGTAACCATTTCTGCTTCAATAGGTATTTCAATATCTTCATCAGTTTCCTAAGGAATCTATGGAGTAACAACATCTTCTTCAGGACTTTTATCTTTCTGAAAGGGCAATAGAGTAGGACCAATCTTCAATTTCTCAACCAAAACAAACTCTTCTTGTGGTTTGTTAGTGTTAATACTAGCAATAACTGGTACATAATTCATTGTTTTGGTAAGCATATCAACATTAAAAAGCCATTTTGGTCCTTTCCCTTCAGGATTAGATGTGTTCTTAGAGAACTTGATATGCAAATTCTCCTCTACATGTTTGGTTCTGTTATTGTATACCCTGAAAGATTTACTATTCACAGAGTAACCAACCAAATTTCCTTCATCAGCTTTTTCATAAAATTTGCCTAGCTGATCCTTAGTGTTCAGAATAGTAACATGACATCCAAATGGTTTGAGAAAATCAATCATTGGCTTCTTTCCATGAAATAACTCATATGGAGTCTTATTATGAGGCTTGACTACCTTACTTCTGTTCTGCACAAAGCATGCAGTGTTCACAGCTTCAGCCCAAAAAGGTATAGGTAGTTTTGAGTCAGATAACATTGTTCTTGCATCCTCAATAAGTGTCCTGTTTCTTCTTTCTGCAACACCATTCTGTTGTGGAGTTCTTGCTACACTATACTGTCTAAGAATTCCTTTCCCCACACAGAATTGATTCATTACACTGTTCTTGAACTTAGTACCATTGTCACATCTGATTATCTTCACCTTGTGATTGTGTAGGTTTTCAACTCTTGTAATGAATGCCTTGAGTATTTCTGAAGTTTCATCTTTAATTGCTAGAAATAATATCCAAGTAAACCTGCTAAAGTCATCTGTGACAACAAGACAATATGCCTTCTTGTTCAAACTTTTTACAAATACAGGCCCAAATAAGTCCATGTGTAGCAAGTGTAATGGCTCAGTATTTGTGTTTACAGTCTTGGACTTGAAAGAAACTCTATGTTGTTTACCCTTTTGACAGGCAACACAAATCTCACAATTCTCAAAAGTCTTTGTAGGCATCCCTCTGACAAGATTTCCTTTTACCAATTTGTTCATGGTCTTGTAGTTCAGATGTCCCAATCTTCTATGCCATAATTTGGACTCATCAACAGTGGCCTTTGCAATTAGACAAGTTAAAGCCCTCTTAGGAACAATGTTCTTAATATGGTCACTGTATATATTCATAGTTCTAGGGACCTTCAAAAGCACAAATTTGTCATCTGGGAATTGAAAGTCAGGAGAAAGGATCATACACTCAGTGTCTGTAAAGAGAACAAACTTCTTTTTGTCACACATTTATGAGACACTAAAAAGGTTAAACTTAAGTCCTTTCACAAGGAACACCTTCTCAAAGTACAAATTCCTAGTTCTTAGAGTTCCTATTCCAACAATATTTCCACCTTTTGGATCATTCCCAAAAGCAACATAACCACCCTCAAAAGCCTCAAAGTCGTCAAGTTGAGACTCATCACCTGTCATGTGTCCAGAGCATCCACTATCAACAATAACCATATCCTTAAGCTTATCCAGTAGATTACCCTGCACATTAAAAGTAGAGAAATTAGTTTCTCTTGAGGACCCAAGCCATTACTGACTTGGATCTGCCATGTGCATCAACATAATTAAATTTCTTTAAATCACTTGATGCACTACTATTCTTGGAAACAGAGTTTGAAACATTAGATTTTGGTTTCCAAGTCCAGCAAGCTGAGGCCTTTACAACATAAAAGTGATTACCAACAACTGTATTTGTTAAAACTTTTGGCCCTGAAGTAGAAAGTTTTATACTAGCAGCAGATTGCTTACTAGCAGTAGAGCCAGCAAAAGAACCAGTTGTAGTTTTAAAAACACCATTTGTTTTAGCAGCATAAATAGATCTAGTTGCACTGGATCTCAATAACACAGCTCTTGGAACCATATTCCTATTAGGATGAGGGTGAGTTTGTTTTGTAACATATTTGTTATTCACCCTAGTGTATTGATTCCAAACAGGCTTTTGGTGTTCTGGACATCTAACAATCAAATGGTCAAAGCTACCACACTTATAACAAGCCTTCTTTTGTAGTTGAAACTGATTACCTAATCTGTGTGAAACTAGGTTGTTGAAGTTTCTCTAGTTATCCCTAGGCTTATTATTAAAACTTTCCATCTGTTCTCTAGGTATCTCATTGTACTCTACCAATTTCCTAGAGATGTTATTTCCTAACACAGGTTTAACAAACTTAACCTAATCCATTTTAGGTTTAAACTTTGAAGGAATTTATTCCTTTTTCACACTTGGTTCTAGTTTAACCTGTTCCTCATCACTATCACTATCAGAATACCATTCTTCAATAATAGGAGCTTCAGGAAATTTTCTAACTTCAACCTTAGGTGTTTCTAAGACACTTGTACTACATTCACCTACAGGTTTTTCAATGTCTAGCTCACTAATGAAGGATAGTTCTTTTCCTGGTGGAGCAAAAGCACTCTTGCCTGGAGGAGCCACTTCATTATATCCAATACCACTACCTTTTCTCATCAAGGTACTCTCTATAGACTTATTAACAAAATCAGAAGCATACTGTTGTTTTAGAACTCTTACTACATGTTTATAATTATCAGCAAGAGTTGCCTCTTTATCTTTTTCTGCTTCTTCTAATTTATTCTTAAGAAATTCAACTTCATTGTTTTTCTTAAAAATCTCTATATCTCTGTGGTTAATTTGATCTACATATTCTTTCTCACACTATTTGAGATATTCTAATCTTCTTTCAACATTTTGAATACCTACTTTGTAACCTAAGTTATCAAGTTTTAGGTGTTCAACTTCTCTAATTAGGCTCAAATTCCTAGACTTAAGTTCTTCTACAGTGTCAGTACAAGATTTAAAAGAACACACAGATAAGTCTGAATCATTTGATACCTCAGAGTCAGAGCCAGATGATGAACCATAAGCCATAAGTGCAAAGTTATGCACTTTGGGTTGAACAGCAGCCACCAAGGAGAAATTTTGTTCTTCATCAGCCATGTCACTCCAATCATAATCTCCCAATCCATCACAAGACACAAGTGCAGTCTTTGATTCTTAAGCAATCTTCTTTGGAGCATCATCATTCTTCTTTGGAGCTCTACACTCCCTAGAAAAATGCCCCTTCTTGTTGCAATTGTAGCACTCTATCTTTGACTTGTCAAATCCTGGACTTTCTTTAGCCTTGTACTTGACTTCTCTTCCTGTCTTCTTCCAGAACTTTCTTGCCCTCAAGGTCAACATGGCCATTTGCCATTTAAGATCAATTTCTTCAAGATCATCTGGATCAATATGATCCATATCTTGATTGATGACATGTGACCTTATAGTAGTTGTAAGCTCAGCCAAGAATGCACACAAAGAAATATTACTTGTGGAAATCTTATCATTAGAACTAGCAGCAGATACTCCATAAGCAGTAGAGTGAGATTCTTGAGACCCTTTTCCCTTAGAGGATACAAAGGAAAGATTTTGTGTACCAGAAGATGACGTAGATGAAGTAGTCAGTTCTGATTCATACACCCTTAAATTGTTGTAGAGGCTCTCCAACTTCATAGTTTCAAAGTCAGGCTTATTCCTCCAAACAACTGTATGCATACTCCATTCAGGTGCAAGACTTCTTAGAAACTTGAGATTTACATCTTCTTGTGGAACCACATAACCAACAAGCTTTAGGTGACTAACAAGTTGATTTAACCTGTTGTATGTGCCAATTATCTTTTCTCCACTTTCAGCAGTAAAATTCTCAAACTGATGCTTCAGCATGTTTTTCCCGGATTTCTTAGTAGTATCATTCCCTCCAAGCCTAATTTCAACAGCATCCACCAATTCTTTTCCTGATTCACAGTCATCAAAGTCCATTTGGAATTCATTAGGTATTCCCATTAAGAGAATACTATGTGCCTTGATTTCCATCTTCCTTGTTGTGTTTGCTTCAGCAGACTTAATTTGTATCTCTTTACCATCAACACTCTTCTCTGGTACAGAGTCACCATTAACTATCACATTCCACATGTTGAAATCAATCATGCGAATGTACTGTCTCGTTCTCCTCTTCCATAGCTCATACTCAGAAGGATTTAGCATGGGCACCCTTGAAGCAGTCACCATATGTGTTTCATCACCCATCTTTAGCAATTGATTTGGAACAACAAACTTTTAAGAAACAAAATCTTCTTGATAAGAACTTCTAGATCACAAGCTCGGATACCACTTGTCGATCCCAGTTGAGCTTAAACGATCTTATATAGAAGTTAACTTGATTAAACACTTAAGCTTAAATGCGGAATATAAAAGCTTAACTTAAGAAGAATTACGATTCTCTTTCAACACTTCAATATTATTAATTGATGCGTGGGAATTGCACCAGGCTTTACCTCTCGAGGGATCTCGAGAAGCTTACAACCCCCACCAGGCAGTGTACCTGATCGTTGTAGTATAGTATAGTGACAAGTACCGGGGGATTGATCGTTCATCAAGGAATAGTGTCGCTAGGATTAGAAAACCTAAATACTAGTTCTAAAGATGAGAGATGATTCTTTTTATGTTTTTTATATTTATGAAAAGCAAGTAAAATCTCGGGTTTGAAGGATTTGGGCGGAATTAGTTGCTAGTCAACTAACCCAATACTAAAGATGCAATTAAAATAAAATACTAGAAATGAAAATAAACTAAATTAAACTAAGGTTGTGAGCAATAAGTGGAGAAGTTGTGTTTACTTAGATTTCACTACTCCTTAGATATCTTTTACACGTTAATTACTTGTTATAGTTGCGTGGATGACGGATTCTATTCCTTAATATCATTCATGGGGTGGCGCACTTAATTACCCAATCCTATGAGTGCCTACTTCACTCCTATGTCGAGCCGGCTAAGAAGCTCCTAACATGGGATCATTAGAATTTACTCATGCATTAAATACAACCAATAAAACCTAGTGCACGTCAGTTCATGTTTCCTATGACGTTCAAGCATGTTACCATTTGGAAGTCTGCCAGTTTTCTTAAGCCTAACATCGAAATCATTCATCCAATACAACCATAAACAAGTAATCAACACGTAATTAACATCTAGGTTTCATTAGATCCATGCAAACACAAGATAAATCTAGCCTAGCATGATGGAATTAAGACAAGAACAAGATATAGACAACCAACACATAGACATATTGATTGAATTAAAAGAACACTTATCTCAATTACACATGAAAGGGTTCAAGGGCTGAGAACCCTTGAAAAACCTGTAAAATTCGTGCTAAGTTCGGCCTTAGGGTTTCTCAAAAACTTCTCTCTTTTATGAATGAAAATTAGAAAACTATATATAGGAAATTGAGGCTGACGGCGTCAAGACCAAATTGGTGACGCCGTCATCTCGCCGCCAAAAGAATTCTCAGACTGCCTTGATCTACTTCTGACGCCGTCATGTGTTATGTGTTTCCAGGTCGTCATGCATTTTACTCTTGACACCCTACTTCGTGACTCCTTCAATTCTGTACTGGGTCGTCATGGAAATTACTCTTGACTCCGTCAGGATTTTCTTCTTGACGCCGTCACCTACTGTTCCCAGCAAGGAAAATTAAGACTTTGGCGTTTTCTTTACTTTTATGCTCCAAAAACGTCCGAATTGCTTCCTTTTCCAGATTTCTCTCCCAAAGTACCTAAAATCACAAAAGGAACGATTTAGGGCAATATTTGATCAAATAAATTCAATTCCGGGCTTAAATGACCCCCTAAAAGTGGTTCATTTTTCGCCTCATCATATACCCTTACACTTGAGATTTGCTTGTCCTCAAGAAAATATGCTTTTATTCTAATCAAAAGACAAGTTAGAGGTCATTTATCACTAATATAAAAGTAATTACAACAAATAATCGTTCCACTAAAGACCAAAGACAAGCACGGAGGTCATACACTAGCACCTCAC
The DNA here is from genome assembly GCA_030686995.1 of Artemisia argyi. NCBI lineage: Eukaryota > Viridiplantae > Streptophyta > Magnoliopsida > Asterales > Asteraceae > Artemisia > Artemisia argyi. The sequence goes on along the minus strand of JARVZY010010789.1, from coordinate 383,624 downwards.
AAATAGTGTTTAGATACTCACATCTCTCGGGTGTAATAAAGTATAAATTACAATATGGAAACGGAAGATATCTCTCACTACCTGTCATAGCAAAATAGATTACCATAGGCTTGGGAAAGGATCAAACCTCCACCACATGGCGTAAGCACCTAGGATAAACTACCAAAGAGGTCTTTTAAAGGGTTGTAACATTAGGTGTAGGGATATAAAATACACGGTTTTGTTGGATAAAGGAAGTTTTACTGGTGGCGAGTTAAGAATCTTGGTTAATTACATGTACAATGTGGCGTTGCTAAGCCAAGACTAGACTCGACTTAAGCTAATAAATGAAAAATAACAAAAACATAAAATAAACATAGAATGAAAAGGGATGGTAGTCCGTATGTTTTTTTCTCTTTTTCTTTTTCTATTTTTTTCTCTTTTTTCTTGTTTTTTATTTTTTATTTTTTTTTCTTAAAGGTAAAGTTTATTAAGAAAAAGCAAGCCAAAATGGCACTTACAAAGAAAGAAAAGATACAAAGTGAACAAAAAACTAAGACACCTCCTTAGCTTCTCACTTTGTATCACAAAAAACAAATGGCATAGGGCAATAACCCTAGCTCAAATACAAACTTCCAAAAACAGAAACAAGCAAATACCAACTCAAAGTACTCAAAATTCAAATAAAATCCGACAAAGCAGAAAGAGAAGCTATAAACTAGTGTCATTAACATACTCTGAATCCATGGGGCAGTGCAAAGGAATCAACCAATGCACCTCCAAACATCACCATATGTTAATAACAACTAGCAAGCAGGCTGCTAAGTCAAATTTAATAAGAATTAAGAATACAATAAAGAACATCCAAAGAATAAATACCACACATAACTACCATAAAAGACAATTAAAGACATCAATGCAAAAATCAAACTTGTCCTCTATGACAGTCTTCACAATCATCCAAAGATCCACAAACTAGTAAAGAACGACCCAGTTTAAGTCCATCCTCAGAAACCACACATAGAAAATACCAATAACCTCAGATTTAAAATAACAAAGCCCAAGGGAAATGCCAGAGTAGCAGCTTTGGTAAATTTGCCTCCTTAAAAACCTTTTTGTGTAAAACCCATAGGGAAAAAGCACAAAAAGGAAAAAAAGAGCACAACATTTACCAAAACATTCCAAACCAGATTCCTCTCCCACCACAAACAGCACATCTTCATAACCAATTTCATACAAAACTTCAAGATATCTTCAACATCATTCACCTTACAGCAATTCATACCACACTTTGAATATGAAACAATCTGCAAACTGTGAGCAATTTGGAACCTGTATTCACTTAAACAAATACACTTACCAACAAAAGGGTCAAAACAAATATTACATAACCAAAAACCAGTATTATCATGGACATTGACAAACCATGTATAAATAATGAGAATAGCAGACCTCATGGAAATCTTAAAAGAAAACAGCTCAACTTTCAACCACATCATTCACCATTTTCCTGTAATACTCACCTCTGCCCAAAGGAATATTCCAAATAATAGCCGCTTTATAGACATCAGGAGTGTGTTTAAGCTTCAATCCCAATAATTTCATCCTAACTGTATTTACAATACTGTTAAAGACACTCTCTTCATCTCTTATCAGCATATTAACTATTCTATTATTCCTTTCATGCCAAATAGCGTAAACAGCAGCACTTAACACCAATCTTTGTATAACACTCCAAATAGTGTTAGAAGCTGGATTGTTAACGATAAAGGAAATCACTCTAGCCCATTCATTACCCACATTACCTAGCTCATACATCAGTTTAAGCTTATCCCAATCATTTTTAGAAAACTCACAAGCGAAAAAGAGATGACTATGAGTTTCATCATTCTGGTTACATAATAAGCACTTTTTATCATTCACATCAAACCATCTAGCCAATCTATCCCTAGTTTTAAGCCTTCCTTTAATTGCAGTCCACAAAATGAAAGCGTATCTAGGAATACATTGGGAGAACCAAACATGTTTGTGCCATATAACTTCAGGATCATCATACCTAACAACTTTCCACACTTCACTAATAGAAAATTGAACTTCATTCCCCTTTTTATCAATCCACAATGTTTTATCATTCTTATTAGCATCCAGACAAGGAACAGATATGTTAGTAACAGATTCAAACCTACCACCCCATTCCAGAGGCCATAACCATTCCTGATTCTCAATGAGGTCAGCCACTTTAGCTTTTGGGTCCATACCAGCACTAGAAATGTCACTAAGTTTGATGACATTGCATAAAGGCCCAAGTCTATGCCATTTATCAAACCAAACATTACAATCTTTTCCATCTCCAATCTTAACCCAAATAAAATTCCTAACCATATTCCTCAAATCAAGCAATTTTTTCCAACTCCAAGGCACCCCTTTTCTTGTTTCAATACTCCAAATACTCTTACCTCTAAGCCTATACAAGTAAATCCATTTAATCCAAATAGAATCCTTTTTATTAACAATGTTCCATAGATGCTTAATCATTAAAGCTTTGTTCCATAGTAACACCGGTTTAATCCCAAGACCCCCTTGACTTTTAGGCTTACAAACATCTTTCCACGCTACACTAGCTTTAACCTGAACATTATCTCCTCTATTCCATAAGAATCTTTTAAACATCTTATCAATTTGATCACAAACACTAGTAGGCAGAATAAACAAAGAAGACCAGTAGACTTGAATGGAAACTAAAACAGAAGAAATAAGTTGTAATCTCCCTGCCAAAGATTAACTTTTACTTCTCCAATCACCAATTCTTTTGTCAACAATGTCAATAAGAGCTTTAAAATCATTAATCTTGAGACCTTTAGAAACCAGAGGCACACCTAGATATCTAATGGGTAAACATCCTTCTCTAAAAGGCATAACCAGTTTTATACTAGCTATCTCATCACTAATCAAATTTTTACTAAAAAATGCTTCACTTTTTCCCATGCTAGGATAAAGACCAGAAGACATACCAAATTCATCAAGACCTCTTCTTAAAACTGAAGCAAACATCAAGTCACCATGGCAAAACATCAAAATATCATCAGCAAAAAACAAACTAGTAATCTTGAGCTCCTTACATCCCCAGTGATATAGAAAACTCCTCTCAGCCATGACTTGTCTTTTAACCATCAAATTCAACACTTCCATCACCAAAGTGAAGAGATAAGGGGATATCGGGTCCCCTTGTCTCAATCCCCTACCCGCTTTGAAGAATCCATGAGTTTTGCCATTTATACAAACAGAAAAATGAGAAGTTGTCAAACATACCATAATCCAATGAATCATTACAGTATGAAACCCAGATTCTTTTAAGATAGTTTCGAAAAATTTCCAGTTCACTGTGTCGTACGCTTTTAGAATATCAATTTTGAACGCACAACTTTTGGTACCCCAGTTCCACTCATAGCCTCTCATAAACTCTTGTGTCAAAAGAATATTATCACATATTTGCCTCCCAGGTATGAATGCACTTTGGTTCACATCCACCAAATCATTCAGAACCCTTTTAATTGGTCTAAAATCAGTGACCAAAACAGGATTTTTAACTTTAGGGATAAGAGAAATGAGAGTGGAATTGAACTCACCAAGTAATTTACCACTTGTGAAAAATTCTTTAACAGCTCCACAAGTATCACTACTACCACTTTCCACGCAGCCTTGAAAAACATCGCCGTATAACCATCAGGACCAGAAGCTTTATCATCTCCAATATTAAATAAAGCCATTTTTATCTCATCCTCCGTAACATCAGCAATCAATTCCAAGGCAGTCTCAGGATCCAATTTCTTAATGAAAAGGCTACTAGGAGCTTCAATCGGATATATTTCCTTGCTATCACCAAAAAAATTCTTAAAATGCTCAACAAAACAATCAGCGACACTATCACCAGTGAAAGAATTACCCTGTATATCCTTAACTTCCTCAATTCTATTCTTACTGACCCTACCCTTAACACATTTATGTAAATAAGCACTATTGAAATCTCCTTCTTTCAACCAGTCAATTCTAGACTTCTGTTTAAGAACTTTCTCCTCATCAATAAGAGTAAACTCTTGACGCCGTCAGAAGTGACCTGCAGAAATTCTTATGTTAAGTTTCCAGAAAATTTCTGGAAAAACTTGGTCTTACTTCCTGTAAAATCCTGCAAAACTTCATTATGACTCAATACAAGCATTTGATGTAACACCCCCAAAATACCGCAGCGGAAGACTGTGTCATTGGGGTGCTACTTCATAATACAAAGTACAAGTTATAGAAAACGACCTCTAAATGAGACGTTTTGAAAAGTTACCATTCGATTAATGAATTCAAAGTTACAAACATGAGATTCCAAAGTATGATACATAAATGTATACAAATGTTTTGAATGGTAAATGACAAAAGCGTAAGTCTTCAGAATACGCAGCTTGACTCTAAGTTCCACGCACTAGCTATCGCCTTACTAACCTGAGATAAACATGCTCAAGTGTCAACACAATGGTTGGTGAGTTCATAGAGTTTGTCTTAAAACAGTTGAAAATCCTTAAAGAATGTTCACACAGCAAAGGCATTGTGAATCCACTCAGTTGCAAGTCCCGCCATAAGAGACTTGCAACCTGTGTGTCCACAACCCACTGCTACAATATAATATGAGAAAGACATGTATAAGTTCAACACAACAATTAAGCAATTAGTAGTGAGTCTCTACTTCATCTTCGAAGACCTCACTTGGGTATGCTGCTCACAAGGAAGGTAATAGCATTGGTTCTACTTCATCTCCGAAACCCAATGCGTGTGTTATCCAAGGAGACTTACAAGTACTGGGAGCCACTTCCCAAAGAAAACTGGGAGCCACTTCCCAAAGATAAAAGTTTACTGGGAGCCACTTCCCAAAGATAAAAGACAGTCATGTATGTATGAAATCAAGTATAATGCAATCAAGTATATGACAATCAAGTATAAAACAATCAAGTATAAAAGCTTTGAATGTTTGTACAAGTAAGCAAGTAGTTGAGCATGTATCCCCCCCAAGAGTTAAAACAAGTATGAAAAGAGTAGGGGCTATGACTCACCTTAAGCTTATGTAATGAGAAATGATAGTGGTAGTCGAATCGCGAAAGTCTCTAAGAGCAGCCTATAATAGAACGTTGCGACTTAGGTTTGAGTAATGTCTAAGAATACGAAGAATTGCCCATATATGTCTTGCATAAAGTTCATGATGTAGTACTTAGTATATGATGTAAGTCTTTGAATAAAAGTGGTTTATGAAACGTGTATAGATTGTATATCTCTTACTACCGTTCAGGCCATCATAATTCAGAAGTCATGTAGTAAACGTTTGAGGAGCCAGGACACTTTAATTCGTAAATCCACAACTCGTCTCGACGGTTTACCCATATGAACTCCTCACATGAAGCTCCCTACTATTGTAGTGTTCAATATGTAAAACATGTATAATAGTTATAATGATTTCGGTCTAGAAAGTATTAAGGTCTTAGCTGTGGCCTTGCCGTGGCTTTGGTCATGGCTACCATGGTCTTGAGACTCAGCCTTGGCCTTAGCCATGGCTGTGGTCTCGGCTTTAAGGTCATTAGACCCCTTGGTTATACTTAGCCATAACCAATAATATAGTAACTTGGGTATATGAAATATTTGTTTAATAAATTGAAGATATCTCATTCATTATTGGTTTTCTGGATACGTGCCCCCATGTCTTTGAAGAAAACATCATTCTGAACAACTTTCATGCTTTAACTTTTTGATGAAACGGACCAGAAATGCCTCTTTTTGCGTGTTTAGTGTTCTGTCACAGAAAGTTTTAGGCAGTTTTGCCGTAAAGTTGTGGTAACTTCAAATGGTCATAACTTTTGACTCGTATGCTTGTTTTAGGTGGTTCAAATTGCTATGTTTTCCTTGTTAAGTCCTCTTTAACAGTAAGTAAGTGTCCAATATCATAGTTGTACTATTTTGGTCGTGGTTCTCCAAGAAAGTTACTAGTTTACTTGTTTAAATAATATAAGTTAATATATGTATACCAATACTTGTTTTATCCATTTTTAAACATCATGAACTCAATACAAAGACCATATATAGCATGAAAGAAACACAAAGAGCATTAACATGATAATTAAGCAAGGAGTATGTTAGGGTTTGCTTACAACTTGTGAAGAAACTAACTAGAACCAAGATCAAAACCAAGAACCACTACTTAATCTTCCTAAACCTTTCCAACCATAGCCATGCTTCCAATATTTAACCACCTTGCTAATCTTGTATTCTTTGAATGATTTGTGATGAAGATTAAGGTGACTTGAGTGGATCTAAACTCAAGAGAATCTCCAAAGGTTTCTAGGGTTTTGATGTAGTTTGATGAATCAAAAGCTAACTAGGGTTTATGTGTTGATATGGTAATTGAATCTAGCTTGAGACTTGGAGTAAATTAGCTAAGGATGATGTGTTCGTGTGTGTGATTATGTACGGCACAAGGGGTGGGGAGGGCTTATATATGGCTTTGAGGAGGTTACTAAACTATGACTAACCAAAGCTTGCAAAGAAAGCTTGTACACTTGTAATTCATCCAAGGCAACTTTGTATAAGATCAAGCCACACAATGGGATGACTCCCCCCTATTGGCGGTTCACACAAGCTAGGGGGGGTGAGGTGTGCCTTTGGTTGATATTATCCAAGATATTGGATGAGTTTTGACTCCGTAAAATACTAACCGTAAGTTTTTAAGTCACGAAACGTAAAGCCGGGTATCCTAAAAATATGAAACTTGGAAGAATGTCTAAACTTGTCAAAATAGTCCATAATAAAATATAAAATGAGTGGTAGGTTCTATTGGGTTGCTCAAACCCTGCTAAAACTGGAAACACGGGTCTAAAACGCGTAATACGTAAAATGTACGAATATTGTGTAAAATTGAGAAAAGTAAAATGTTACTTTTCTAATAGGATAAAAATGATTTAAAATGACATATAATGTCTAGTCTGGGCTCAGTCTAGTGTCGGTTGGTATTTAATGTCTTTTAGACCTAAACCGGAAGCCTAAAATCAAGGAATGACTTGTAAAATCAAAGAATGATTTTTGGTCAAAGGAGGAGGGAAAAATATGTTGACTTTACCAAATAATGTGAAAACTCAAATTGTCTTAGAAATGCGGTGCAGGTATCGGCTAAGGTTACGGCTAAGTAAAAGTGCTTGAAACGCAAATTTCTGATTCTTACGGTCCAGGGTCTAAATGGTAACATTTTTCTTAGTCACGATGAATTCTCTAATTAATCATGAGAGTACTAAACATTTTTCTGATGCGGGGTCACTTAACGCGGTCGAGTTTCGTTGTGCGTAGAATTTTTGAATGACGTTTTACCCTAAAACGTGTAATTCCTTAATAACTTTCACGAAAATGATCTGATGAATGTCAAACATTTAATTTGCTATGGAAATGATTTATCACTCGAGGCCATGAAACAAAAATCAAATTTCAGGAAAATTTCGGGAAAATGAATAGTAAAAGTGAATAGTAAAAGTCCGAAAATGCGAGTTGTTACATTTGACTCTAACAAATACGAATATACATGTTCATTTAATATTGTGGAGGATCATGATCGGGTTGTTTCTTGAAAACATATTTGGGGTTTCCCCTTACATTTATCTTTTTGCAAAAATACTTTTAGGGTGGAGTTAAGATTAGGCCAAAACAACAAAGTAAAGTATTTCCACTATTTAATTGAGAAAATGATCTACCAACAATAAAAATAAAGCATGCATACGGAAGCAAATAACAAACAAACAAAATGAAAATCATACAAAGCATGGGTTGCCTCCCAAGAAGCGCTTTTCTTTATTTACGAGTCTTGTAGCTAGACTCAAGGTCATGGGTTACTACGTGACACGGGTGAGTTCCTCGTTGAGGACGTCCTTGGGATCAAACTTAGATTTCAACTTCCTATCGGTTTCCTTAGTATGGTATGACCTTTCAAACTTTTCTCCATCCGGATCATACAAAGTCATCCTCATATGCCATGATCCGTCACCTTCTTTAGGTGGCTTCTCCCACCTCCATTTACACTTGTCTCCCTTTCTTTTCCACTTATTCATCCCTATATTAATAGGCATTACGCTCAAGAACTCAATCATCTTTCTAAAGACTAAGGGGTCCTTAAAGGGATCTAGCTCTTCATCTCTAGCTATGAGTTGTTCCACCGAATGTGTTTTCTCAATGAAATCTTTTTCTAGATAAAATGGGCTTTGAGGTCCTATAAAGTTCCTTTCTATCCAAGGTCCATATCTAGACGGTTTCCTATTCATCTCTACCCAGTGCGGTGTCGGTACATCATCACAATCATAACTATGCTTCTTTACATCGTACACCGACCAAGTATCGCCTTCACCTACCGCTATCTTAGACTCCTTACAATCTATCATGGCGCTAGCGGTTGCTAAAAATCCTCTTCCTACCAATAATGGGCATGTAGTGTCACTAACCATGTCAAGGACGTGAAAATCCGCTAAGATAGTTAATTTTCCTACGTGAACAACTACATCCTTAATCATTCCAACCGGGTAGGCAATACTCCCATCCGCTAGCCCTATCAATACCTCCATTTCCTCTAACTTTCCTAGCTTAAGAGTGGTGAAAAGGGATAAGGGAATCAAGTTGAGGCTTGACCCTAAATCAGCTAGTGTGTCGAAAGCTAGTGTGTCTAACTTTCCTATCTTTTACACGTTAATTACTTGTTATAGTTGCGTGGATGACGGATTGTATTCCTTAATATCATTCATGGGGTGGCGCACTTAATTCCCCATTCCTATGAGTGCCTACTTCACTCCTATGTCGAGCCGGCTAAGAAGCTCCTAACATGGGATCATTAGAATTTACTCATGCATTAAATACAACCAATAAAACCTAGTGCACGTCATTTCATGTTTCCTAAGACGTTCAAGCATGTTACCATTTGGAAGTCTGCCATTTTTCTTAAGCCTAACATCGAAATCATTCATCCAATACAACCATAAACAAGTAATCAACACATAATTAACATCTAGGTTTCATTAGATCCAAGCAAACACAAGATAAATCTAGCCTAGCATGATGGAATTAAGACAAGAACAAGATATAGACAAGCAACACATAGACATATTGATTGAATTAAAAGAACACTTATCTCAATTACACATGAAAGGGTTCAAGGGCTGAGAACCCTTGAAAAACCTGTAAAATTCATGCTAAGTTCGGCCTTAGGGTTTCTCAAAAACTTCTCTCTTTTATGAATGAAAATTAGAAAACTATATATAGGAAATTGTGGCTGACGGCGTCAAGACCAAATTGGTGACGCCGTCATCTCGCCGCCAAAAGAATTCTCAGACTGCCTTGATCTACTTCTGACGCCATCATGTGTTATGTGTTTCCAGGCCGTCATGCTGTACTGGGTCGTCCTACTTCGTGACGCCTTCAATTTTGTACTGGGTCGTCATGGAAATTACTCTTGACGCCGTCAGGATTTTCTTCTTGACGCCGTCACCTACTGTTCCCAGCAAGGAAAATTAAGACTTTGGCGTTTTCTTCACTTTTATGCTCCAAAAACGTCTGAATTGCTTCCTTTTCTAGATTTCTCTCCCAAAGTACCTAAAATCACAAAAGGAACGATTTAGGGCAATATTTGATCAAATAAATTCAATTCCGGGGTTAAATGACCCCCTAAAAGTGGTTCATTTTTCGCCTCATCATTAATACGAGCACTCGACAATGCTAGGGTTTTACAACCTTGAAGTGTAAACGAAAACTTAAACAATACGTATGTAAACTAACCCTAGGATCCTCCTTTTATAGACCAAGGAATCCTACTAGGTTTACAATACCTTTCTTTACAAGATAAGAATATTCTAGACGTATATAATATTCACACAATCTATTCTATAATTATCTAAACCGTATACACTCTTATCTCTTTATCAGTAGATTCCACTAGCAGCATTTACCCTTAGCAGCACTTTGACATCAGCAGCAGAATCATTTCCCTTAGCAGCACTTTATTACAGCAGCAGTTTCACTCAGCAGCAGAATCCAAAACCCAGCACTTATCTTTCCATTTTAGTATAAATATAGGCTCATTGTAAGCCTTATAAGGCAAGTAGATATAATATAGTTCACTTAGCTAATTAATATCCTCTTTGTAATCTATTTTCTTAATTAATGAAAGTTATTTCAGTTTCAAATCTCGTATTCCAATTTTCTGTTTCAATAAGCATTTCATGTTTCTTCTTAAAAGACAATTATTTTTATAAGCACTTGAAAAGCTCACATAAGCTAAACTAGTATCTTAAAACATAAAAAAAACAAAAAGAAACATAAAATCAGGATCAAATAATCACAGGGTACCTTTGCAATTTGAATGTGGAAAGCTAAGGAAGTTGTCGAAATGGATTGGCAAGATGGACTTTGTCTAGCTTATCTTTGATAAGCTATGAGCTTGTTGCTGATAAAGAGGCTCTAGTAAAAGCTAGAACCAGGTTTCAAGTTCTCAGTGCTTAATTTTCATATTTTTAGAGTAAATCTTGCATAATCTGTTATTGTAGTTGTTAGTTCTATTTAGTTGCTTTTTTTTTGCTTAATCTAACATATTATTTCTATTTAGATAAGTTCTAGTTCATAAATTTAGTTGTATTTCAAGTTTCATAAGTATTGACCTTAAATCTGTTTTCAAAAGGGTGTTTGGATTTAATTGGTTTTGTATGTTCAACGGTGTTAGAGTGGGATTTTAAGCTTGAATTATACTACATTAGTACTAGACAGACAATCTAAGTCATAAAATACACCTCTCTTTTCTTAAAAAAGTCAAAATCACCTTGATCACCACCTAGTAACTCACTGAGGAGGTTGTGGCTTAGCAGACCATTCAAATCATCTCACAAATAGTGAAGTTAGCTTAAATTAGTCATATTATAGGTTAATAAACCTTTTTCACTACATAAATCAAGATCAAAGTTCATATAAGTCAAAATTTCAAGAAAACATAAAAAGTCAATTTGCATAGTTTAAGAAAAATCCATTTCTTGCAAGAATTTTCATGATTTTATTTTTCAAGTTTAAGATCCGAGCTTTTTGGAGGTTAAACTCCACCAGTTGAACTTGTGAAATCCTTTCTCAAATTATTTTTAAGATTTTTTATAAGTGCTTATTTGGCCTCTTGAAAAGACCTGCAGGGCAGGTTAGTACCCTGCACCAGGGCATTTGGATTTTGACCCATTTTTCAATTGCCTCCCCTGAGTTCATTTGGAAATCTTAGGCCTTGAATTTTTTTTTCAGAAACCTCATTAGTATGGCTTTTTAGCTAATGGATTATTTTGGATTTCAGTTCGAATGTTATTAGCTTATTTGTTTCTTAAAGTTCCCCTAACCACACTCAGTATACTGAGTGGTCAGTGTAGACTACCCTAGTTTAACAGGTCATAACTTGCTTAATAGTGGGCCCCACCTTGTGATCCTTGGCTTTTTGGAAACCCCAATAAGCCATCTATCTAAATCAGGGTTTATTTTGGATTTGTGATTTCATTTGGACCATCAAATCAAGGCTTGCAGCTTTGCCAAACACACCTAAGTACACTGACCATCAGCATGCTTGTGCTTATTTCAAGGTCTTGTATCTAGCTTATTAGTGGACCATTTGGACTGCTAATTAGCTTATTTGAAAGCCCTTCAGCTTATCTTTGAGAATCAGGTCTTAGATTGGCCCCTTTTGTGGACCCCACAAAGGCCTGCACATTGGCCTATTTGACCTGTCCCATAAGCAGGTTTTGGACTTTTGCTTATTGGCTCATTTGTAGCTTATTTCCAGTGCTTATCTCTTTTCTTTTTGCTTATTTATAGTTAATATAACCTGTTGTAGCTTATTTTACCATTGTGGAATCATAGTATAGCTTTTTGGTTAACTTTTTCAAGTTTGAAAGTCCTTATAAGCTTAAGTATAAGTTGTTAAGCTCATAAGCTTTCAAACCGATTATTTTTAAGCTTCAAACATTTTTTCATTATAAAAGTTAGTTAAATATCAGTATTAAATACTTTTGTAAAAAGAAAATCAAGAAAAACCAAATATAAAAATAGTGATAGCTTTTTATTATGCAATTTTCATTTTTATAATTTTCATTGTTAATTTGCTATTTTTCTTAATTTAAATTAGTTTAAATTAATTAATAATTAGTTTTTAATTAGTAATAATTATATAAAAATTCTAAAAAAATATCTTTTCAGTTTTAAAATTAGTTTTAAGTTATTTTAGATTTTTCAAGATTAAATTTTCATTTTTCTAGTGTAAAATCATATTTAGTTATATTTTAGTATAATTTAAATAATTAAAAATAATTAGTAATTAGTAATTAGTAATTAGATAGTCTAAATATTATTTTTCTTTTTCTTAAAATTTTCTTTTATCATTAGGATTGTAGAAATTTAATTTTCACATTCGTAGGACTTTTATTGCTCTCGTTTCACTTTTTATTTTGCGTGTTTGCGTTTGTTTTAATTAAAACGCGCGTTTTTTGGTTTTTGAACGTTTCTAGTTAATTTGATTTCACGTAATTGTTTCTTATAGCTTGTCTAAGCTATTTCTTTCGATATTTCCCTCATTTTATCAATCATAACCCTTTCTTGTTGAAAATCACCCGATCACAAGCCGTCTAAAATACCATTCACGCCTCGTCGGGACATAACGACCCAGGGAAGCACTGTACTGCTTGGTTAGTTGGTCTAAGCCGTTTTGACCTTGTAGACCATTTACCTTGGTCAATATTGTCTGACTATTTGAGACCAATCAATGACAAGATAATAAGAATCATAAAGAAGTAGAACAAATAGGAATGCCCAACAATATATATACTAATTGTACATAGGAGTCATGACCTCCATTGTACCAAATGTGAAAGGGGTGTATTACACACACACCAAAACATTCACCAAATAATACTAAACTAAGTACCTAGGATGCATCCATACGCCCCCTGCAAAAACAAATATATATGCACAAAGCTCTAGGCTAAGTAAACATATACAATAATAAATATAGGCCTGAATAGTTAGCTTAAAGGGAACGATGTGAACTAAAACCCACCTCCACAGATAGTGTCAATACCACTGGCGCATCAGTGGCAAGGCCATGGGCTCCCCATGACTGGCTACAAATTAATCAAATAATGGGCAACAAATAGGGCATAGGAATGCTATAAGTATAAGAACTATAGCATGCAACAAAAATCAAGCAGATCATAACTGAAATGGATCGATCAAATATGGATCATATAAGGGATCATAGCAATGGTTCAAGTCAAAGGTCCAAATCAAAGATTCATATCATGAGGTGCAAATCAAAGGTTCATAATAGCAAAAGGTTTCATAACAAAGGTTCAAAATTTGAAGTTAAATAATCAAAAGATGTTAAAGAAAGTCATGAGGAATCTTAGAGAATAAAACAGATTACGGACTTTTAAAAATTATTTAAAAACTTTTTATCGTAAAAATATTCGTTTAAAAAAACATTTCATATAAGTCGTTAAAACCTTCATATAAAACTGGCATCGTATCGTAATCACATAAATCATTTCAAAAATAGTTTTTCTAAAAAGTCATCAGGTTATATTTTTAAAATGGTCTTCATACAAAATCATACTATCAAATGAACCAAGGATATCAGGTGTACAAAGATCAGAAATCTTAATAGTGGCAATGGAACGGATCATGCGTCATAGGAAACCTTGCTGAAAGGTTAGAATATTTGTACCTCGAAAACAAATGCAGCAATGAAACAAAGAACGAGAAGAGAAAGAAGATCACTCCTTCTTCACATGATCTACATAATAAAGGTTTACATATTACTTAATTTCTCATTAAAGACTCAACTGATTTTAGGTTGTCAAAATTCGGGTTTACTTGTGATAAGTGTTTCCAGGTTAGATTTAGGGTTTTCTTCTATTCAAAATTAGAAGCATCAAGTTAAGATTACCGAATTAGGGTTTTAAGTTTACTTTCCAAAAATTGACTTTCCATAAATAGAACTTTCCAAAAATATAAACATTCCAATTTTAGTATCCAAATTAGGTAACTTTATATTTTTTGGCAGGTTCCCATATTTAGTAAGTTTCCATATTTAGAAAATTTCCACAAATAGAAGGTTTCGATAATTTAGAAGGATCTCATATTATAATTAGGTTAAGTCATTAATTAATCATTATCATGGAATAAGTGTTCATTTTGACAAGTCATGATAAATTAAGGTTCAATATGTCAACCATCCATATTTTAGGGTTTATAATGTAATTATTCCAACGTTAAAGGTTTAAAGTATAAATATTACAATTTCCGTATATTATACAATTTAATCCAAAAGTTAGCAATATTTACCATTCAATTCCTGAAGTTTACAAATGTTACAAATTAATCCTTAATTTACATTAATTACAAAATAAGTCCTTATTAATATTTAATTTTCAAATATAACCATATTAAATTCAAATTAGCACATTTAACCCTTAATTATCCAAAACTTACACATTACACCCTTCAATACAAAATTGGTACGAAAATACCCTCATGTTTCCAAAATTTACAATTTTCACCCTGGTCCAAAACACTTAACACCCTCATGTTATATTTTATACAGTTCACCCCTGGTCCAAAAGACTTTATAAAAATAACCCTTCAGTTTATAAAATTACAATACACCCCCTATACTTTTTAAAATCAATTCGGTTTACAATAAAATTCTCAAACCCTAACCCTAAATTTTTCCAATCATTAAAATCATCGTAACAACCTTAAACAACATTAATTATATCAAATCAAACACCAAAAACCCTAAGCCTAGCCAAAACGATTTCATTTCTTTTATTTCCTTTTTCTTATTTAAATCAGTTACAAATAAAGTCCAAAATTTATTTCCAGGTTTCAAAAATTTTGAAAACTATTTTCTTATGGTCGAATGATATGTACAAGAACTGAATAAATTGAATTCGAAGTTCCCAAAATTTATTTCCAGCTGATTCTTATTTTATTTCCTTTTTAGGGTTTTAAACATGATTTAATCCAAACGATTTTTTATCATGCACGGACAATTTTCACACGTTTTATAGAGTTTATAGGATGACAGAAAAATACCTTGAAGAAGAATTAACGAAAGAAAATGAGCAGAGTGATTTATTGGACCCGATTATAACAAAAATGATCAAAACAAACCCAAACAATTTAGCAACTATTCCAACAAATCCAAAACTATTTTTCCCAGCCTTCTTGCTTCCAAACACATCCAAGGAAATTGCTTCAATGTTTTTATAATTTGTTATCAGCCAATGGTTATTTTAGAGAGGCAATTTAGGGTTTTTTAGGCGATTAGAAAATTTTGCAAAGTGATAACTGGATTGATAAGGCGAAAAGTATACCGCTTTTAAGGGGTCATTTAAGACCAAATTCGTGATTGTTTGATCAATTACTGACCTAAATCGTTCCTTTTGTCATTTTAGGTACTTTTGAGAAGAAATCTTGAAAAGGAAGAATTTTGGACGTTTTTGGAGCATTAAAGTGAAGAAAACGGCAAAGTCTCAAAATTTTTGCTGTGAACAGTACCTGACGACATCAAGACTTCACACATGACGGCGTCAAGCTTGGAAAAAGAGGTGGAAGTGGAAAGTACGCATGACGGCCCAAAACATTTTCTTTGTAATTGACCTGACGACGTCGCCAAGGCCGTCAGGGTCAAAATGTATGTGACGGCCCATAGCATAATTCCTACTTGACGGTGTCAAGATTGGATCTAGGCAATACGATCCTTAATTTGGTGGCGAGTTGAGGCGTCAAAAACCAAGCACATTTATAGCTAACAACCACAACACGGGACGTTTATAAATGTTGCAAAACATATCATTCGAATTATAAACCGTTTAGAGTACAAGGACTCTTAAATCAAGTAGCAGCGGAAAAAGTAAAATAGAGTTTGCAGCGGAAAGTTTACAAAGTTTAGCAGCGAAAATAAGTAAGACACACCAAGGTTTTACGAATGATATGAAAGTAGAGATAGTAAAGATAATAAAGCTACCTTGACAGAAAGACTCCATCGACCTTGCCACTCCACCAAGCCCATGTCATAAAGCTCCAAAACTAATTAGTAGTAGTATCTGAGAAACACATGTTTAAAAGTCAACACAAAGGTTGAGTGTAATCCATAGGTTTAAAATAATAAGTTGAGCACAAGGTTTTAATCATACGATATAAGCAACAAATGCAAATACAAGGGATATCAAGGTAACACCCATTATGTAGAGGCAATACATGCATACATACGGTTGATGGTACTAAGCTCATGACACACAAACGTTAACCAAACCAATCGTCAGTAACTTTGTACTAACATAAAAAATAACCGTGAAATTTCATAATATAAAGTGCCCCCAAGGCCGGGTACTTTCCAATACCCAGCAAAATCGAAAGTAGTACACCCGCGTTGCCAAGCCCTTGACAACCGGGCGGGATGGTCAATCCTATAGGCCCATAAACTAAGTTCGCGTTCACTCGCAAGTGACTAATGGCTCATGATCTGAGGGTCTTTCCGGCAAGACAAGCTACTTAGCACATCGTCAGGAAATATATATATCATTCAGGAAAAAGCATACCAAAAGTACTTGTGCTCAGAAAACATTTAAAGCATGTGTCTCACTCCATGGGTTTAAAACAATTAAAATATAAAAGCGGGGCTATGAATCACACCTTAACAATAGCAGTAGCAGGAAACGAGATATAGTAATCAATCAATAATGCGTCACCGCAAATGACCTTCAGCACAACCTAATCAATATAAATGGCAAAACTCAGAACTATACTGATAACGCTCAAAATTAACATATTTTTAGTCGCGTTATTGTTTGATTTATGAGTGGAAATTGGTCATATTTGTATACATTTGTTACTTAATCGTGGAAAAGTGTTTATACATGCAAATATAGCCAACAGCAGGGAAAAGTGAACAAAAGATGAAGAATTAAAGTGGACATGCATTTTTGGAGAGTTTCGAGAGGATCAAAGAAGAAAGAAACGTTGCATGAACAAAAGGATTTGATAAATACAAGTTTACTACACGAAATTATCAAGTTCTAATGGACAAAGTCATGCTACGAAGAAAAATATTACATGCAACGTAAAATGACGAAGAAAAGACATGAAATCATGATCAAACGAAATCCAACCGATCGGTTGCAACCCGCAACCAGATCGGCTGGAAAAGTGACAGTATTACCATCCGATTGGATGGCGAGAAACCGATCAGTTGGTGGTGACTGAAGTTACAAGTTTTGCATTAATTGGCGAATTTACTCCCCATAATCATTTGTGGCTAATCATTGTTGCTTATTTACTGTGGAGGGACGTTTTTACTTGAAGCATAAGTGTCATTAAGCTATATAATGAGCACTTAGGACTTAGAGATACTTGTACCACCATTATCTAACTTAGTTTTACACCAAATCTTGTTAGCTTATCTTATATTGCCTGAAAGTTTACTAAGTGTTGTAAAAACGTCCGGAACGTGTTGAGTTACAGTCTCAAAAATTGGTTCGAGTGTGGAGTTGTTTACTTACATTGGTGAGCAATTGGAGGAGTGTGGTTTCTATAGTTCCACAAGTTTTCTCATTGTAATTTCAAGACTAGGTACACCTTGATACTTATAATGAACAATTGTTACTTTAAGTTTTATGAAAGTTTTCTTATTTACTTGTGTTTTATTATGATTTCTATGGAGTAATTTGTGATATACTTGTGTATATGATGTGATTGGTAAATGGAGTATTATCTTATGAAAAAGGTGATGCATGAAAACATATCTATTTTTATGAGTTTGTTGATATAACATCTTTTCTTGCTTAATTTGTCGGTAAAAACAATTTCTTGAAAAATAGGTCCGAAAGGATTTTCAACTTGTTTTTATTCCAAAATATTAATACACCAAATTAGTATGGAGTAGGATGCTTGACAACCATCTTATTTACTTGTTAAAATAGATTAGAAACGATTTCATCACGAAAAAAGGACCGAAAGGATTCGTAGGAATTCATAAGAAAAGAATTGATTTTCTAAACAACCATGTGTTTATAGGATTGTCATACTAATTTGATATATCCGAAAGGAGTCATTTAGGTGATTGAATTCTTAGTAGTAGTGAAAACATGACATACATCATAGATTGTATAACTACTCATTTTTAGTTGCGCATCATAACAAGTTTTACACCAAACTTCGTACTCAAATTGTTACGATACTCCTATTTACCAATCAAGGAATTATACATAAGTATATGTTTAGTTTTTATTGAGTTTCTTTTAAATTAAGATTTTACATAAATTTGAATTGACAACCCTTATTTATCAAACGTTTTTCTAATTACTAAAACTACCAAATCCTTTGGGACGATCTCGACTTACCCACCTTTATTACACCGGACGAGTATACTTGCTCGTATGTGCTAGATAATAATCGGATAATTCGTGTTCATAAATTTTAAAACTTGTACTAACAAAAAGCACATCATATACTCAAATATCTCAATAAACAATGCTTGAGTAAAAGTTTTGTAAAATACAATGGCATTTGAAAGAAATATATTTCGTAAAGTCTCGTGTGGGAGACAAGAAAATTAGAAAAGAAATAAGTCGGCGAAACGACCAAGTACGCAAGAAAGACGAAAGAACTCCTCGAAGAAAGTCATCGAAAAGAAATGGAAAGAAAAGAAATAAAAATAGGAAACTCACTCAAATAAAAATAAATAATAATACATAAACCACAAGTCTCGGATTTTACCCGTTTTCCGAAAATAACGTTGAAATAAAAGAGTTTTGAAATAATAATAATGTTTGGTAAAATGATTTAAGTTTATAAAGAATTTTATAAAATTTCGGCATCACCTGCCCGTTTATATAACGTTTCCTGAGTCAACGACTCTTTATTTTTAAACAATGTTAATATATAGATAAATATGATTGGATATATCATTCGCGTAGTCCATTAGTTGTTTAGGTTTTATCGACCATTTTGTATTTGTTCGGGTTCCAGGTACGTTAAGATCTTTACGAGCCTAACGTACCCTACCGTCTCGTGTACCAAAGGGTCCATAATATCCAAATAACCAAGGACATAAATCTAATACGTCCAATTCAAGCTCACAATATCATAAGAAGGGAAATATGTCCAATATCAAGTCCACTTAACTATAACAATCTGATTTTAGGTTTCATATTTATTATTAACCGTTTTATTATTTACCGTTTCCAACTATTAATAATATCCCGAGACTAGTAACCCATACTCAAAATAATCACCACAGCAATACTAGTAACTCAAAAGTCAACCCAAGTCAATTAAAAATAAACCCGAAACTAAACCAAGTCCAAATCGAGCCATACCCTCTCCTCGGCTCAAACCAAACAACCAATCCGATCCAAACACTACCAATTCAATTCCAAACACTCAAACAATAATAACCATAATAATATAAACTCACCCCCACCACCACCCGTGGCTCGGTGGTGGTGGTTTTCGGCTATCGAACGACAAACAAACCAAACGGACCCTCGAAATCCAATCCAAACAGAAATATATATATATATATATATATATATATATATATATATATATATATATATATATATATATATATATATATATACACCCTTCGTCACCAACATCAAACAAACCATAAATATCAAAACCCTCACCGAGTCAAGCGAGTTGACTCGGTGAGTCAACTGAGTCGCGGCCAAACGGGTCGAACGAGAACCAAAATGAAATCCCACACAAATTTTGGGTTTAAAAATATTATTAAAACATTTTTATAAAAGATTTTAATATCAAAAATCGGATTTAAAATAAAAATAAAATTAGGGTTTTAAAATTAAAAGAAAATAAGTAATAAAGGGGTGGCGGGGGGTGGTTTACCGGTGGTAGAAGGGGCGGTGGTGGCGTACGGTGGTGAGGTCGCGGCGGTGGGAGGCGCGTGAGGGTGATACGGGGTGTTTGGGGGTGAGTGAGTGGTACGGGTGTGACGGGGGTAACCCGATCTATAAAGTTGTACAAGAAAAGTGAGGTGGCCGGAAAATTTTCTGGCGAATCGCTGGAATCTGCTTGTGCTCCGGTTGGGGGGGGGGGTGGCGGCCGGATGATGCAAGAGAGAGAGAGAGAGAGAGAGAGAGAAAATGTGAGGTGTGTGTGTTTTTAATATTAAAAATGAGAAAAAGTGGGGGGTGTGGGGGTATATATATGGGTAAGAAAGTATAGGGTAATTTTTGTATTAAATGAAAGTGTATGGTAAGGTGTAAAGAGATAGTCTAGGGACCAATGTTGCCAACGTAGTAAACTTCTAACGATATACGCTCCGGGGTCCAAACAACATAGCAAACGGACTCGAAAATTTACGAAACTTGCGCCATTGTTCACGAAATAATTTTTCCAATAAAATCAAGCATAAACTTCAGAGTTTTTCCAAAACTCAAAATAATTCAAATAATTTGGTAAAAGCAATACAATTCGAGTGTTCTAGGTTGTGCTAAGTCAATCAAGGAATAAAGTTCTCGTTTCCAATATATCTCACATTTCTCAAGCCCAAATAATCACAAAATAAAAGTTTTAATGTGTCTCAGGTACGAAAATAAATATTTGGCTAGTGATAGGTTTTAGAAAAAGTACCGGGGGTTACATCACATACATCTTATTTAGAAATCCGTCCCGGATTTAGTTTGAGTTGCCAGTCCTGGCTTTGAAAAGATTTGGGTACTTGCGTTTAAATTCTTCCTCGCGTTCCCAAGCATACTTCGGTCCTCTCTAGGAATTCCAACGAAATTTCACAACAGGAATATGACTCTTCTTCAATCGCTTAACCTCACGATCCATGATTTCAACAGGCTCCTCAACAAAATGCAATTGCTCATCAATTTCAATCTCCTCAAGCGGAATTACAGCTCCGGTGGCAATTCTAGGTTATATGTCACATGACCAATCCTCTTCACAATCTTAAATGGTACTATATAACGGGGATTTAACTTTCCTTTCTTACCGAACCTGATCACACCTTTCCAAGGCGATAGTTTTGTGGAAAACAAGAAGGGGGGTTGAATAGTTTTACGTGTTTTTAATTTGTTACAAAAGATTGTTTGAGTGTTTTCTTTATTTTCAAAAATTTAGATTCGATAATATGTGATCTCAAGTCTTGCACAATATAAACAACTATAAATATGTACGATATAGCAATAATAATGTAAGTAAAGAAATAAATGAGAGATGGAAAGATCGAACCGCGAGACAAGAGATTTATAGTGGTTCGGCTACAAGGACACCTTCATTGCCCTACTCCACTCCCCGAGCACCTAACTCGAGAGTTTTCTTCACTATGTCAACAAGCTCCCTTATGGCGGAGAAAACCTTACACACCAATGTACACACTACAACTTTGTCACAACTAAATCACAACATCTACACAACTTCTTCACACCAATCTACTTCACAACTAACTACTTCACACCTATTTACTTCACACCAATTTTCTTCACAACTTTCTACTTCACACCTATCTACTTCACACCAATCTTCTTCACTACAATCTACTTCCTAACTCTTCTCCTTCTGATACGTGGGAATCGCACCAGGCTTTACCTCTCGAGGGACCTCGAGAAGCTTACAACCCCCACCAGGCAGTATACCTGATCGTTGTAGTATAGTATAGTGACAAGTACCGGGGGATTGATCGTTCAACTTAGGAATAGTGTCGCTAGGATTAGAAAGACTCCTAAATTAAATCTAGGGGTGATGGATGATTCTTTTTGTATTTTATATTTTATAAAAGCAAGTAAAATCTCGGTTTTTAGAGGAGTGGGCGTAATTAGTTGCTAGTCAACTAACCCAATAACTAAAGATGCAATCAAAATAAAATAAAAGAAATGAAAATAAAACTAATAACTAATGTGGTGTAGACAATAATGGGGAGAGTTGTGTTTACTTAGGTTTCATTACTCCCTAGATATCTTTTACAGGTTGATAGTTTGTTACAATTGCGTGGATGACGGATTATATTCCTTAATACTAGTCGTAGGGCCGTGTACAATATTCCCTAACTCTATAGGATCCTACTTCACTCCATGTCGATCCTGTTAAAAGCTCCTAACATGGGATCATTAGAATTCACATATGCATTAAATATAACCAAAAATCAGAGTACACCTTTGATCATGTTTCTTAAGAAGTTCAAGCATGTTACCAATGGAAGTCTGCCAGTTTTCTTAAGCCTAACTTCGAATACAATCTTCCGTAACAACTATAAACAAACAATCAACCCATAATTAACATCTAGGTTTCACTACATCTAAGCAAACACAAAAGTAATCTAGCCGAGCATGTTAAATTGAAGACAAGTGTAAGATATATTGAAGCAACACATAGACATATTGATTGAATTGAAAGAGTACTTATCTCAAATTGACATGAAGGATTCAAGGGGTTAAAAACCCTTGAAAATACTGAGAAATTCGGACCTAGGGTTTCTCCAAAGTTACTCCCTATATGTTACACTCTAATGAATGAAAATTGAAAAACTATATATAGATTTTTTGAGGTGACGACGTCAAGAAGGAATTTCTGACGCCGTCAACTCGCCGCCCAAAATGAAATCGGATTGCCTAGATCCACTTGTGACGCCGTCGTGTGTAAAATCTTCTAGGCCGTCACTAGTAAATGGACCATGACGGCCTATGGTGACGCCGTCATTTCCTTAGTGTATTTCTACTCTGGATCGTCATGGACTTTAGCCACTTCCACCTCTTGTATTACTCTTGACGTCGTCATGAAGAAACATGTGACGCCGTCAGGTACTGTTCCCAGCAAGGAAAATTAAGACTTTGCCGTTTTCTTCCCTTTTATGCTCCAAAAACGTCCAAAATGCTTCATTTTCCAGAATTCACTCCAAAAGTACCTAAAATGACAAAAGGAACAATTTAGGGCAATATTTGATCAAATAAATTCGAATCCGGGATTAAAAGACCCCTTAAAAGTGGTTCATTTTTTGCCTCATCACCTTCACAACAAACTATTAACCAATCACACTATCTATATTCCTAGCAAAACTATCTACAATCAAATATTCACAACTAATTACAGAAAGAGATAGATACTATTGATGATGCTCTAACAACTTAGATGTGGAGGTCACAACAAGGTGTAATACTTCTTGTCTTGGAGGATAGAAGTATTCTTCTCTTGCACTTGAGAGGATGATGTTTGGATCACTTTGAAACAAAGGTTTATGTAAGTATGATCAAAGGATTAAGAGAATAGAAATGAAGATCTAGATCAGAAAGTTTAGGAGTGCAAAAGGTGAGAAAAATCTGTGGAATGAACTATTATTTATAGGGAGCAAAAATACTGTTCTGGAGCATGGTCGGTCCCCTTAATTAGGGGCCGGTCCCCTTAATGATTAAGGGGGTTGCCTTATGAATTAAGTGGGCGGCCCCCTCCAGAACGTTGGAGTTGCTTGTCTTTTAGTGGGGAAGACTTTTCTGGATAAAACTTGTCATTTTTGGTTGGAAATTTTAAATCGTATATTTATAATGAATTAAACATATTCTTTTAATTCCAAAAGTAATTTTGTAAAAGATATAGAATGTTTAAGACATTTTATAAAAATTCTAGTGATTCAAAAAATTTCCTTTGATCATAAAATATAATAAACACTTTGTTTATGCTTTGTAATTATCAAAACATAAAGATATTGTTAATATGTTAACAATGTTTTTAGGCATTATTTATGTCAACAATCTCCCCCTTTTTGATGATTACAAAACCTTAAACTCATTAGGTTTAAAAATTAATTTTTAGACAAGTATTTTAGAGTTTAACATTCTCTTCTCCCCTTTTTGTAAAATCAAAAAGGTTAGACCGATTAAACTTCATAGAAGAAGTTAAACGGGTAGAGAGCTCCCCCTTGATGTATGATCCCCCTCATTTGAGAGCACCAAGGAAACGAGCTGTGGAAAACTAGAAGGGGGGGTTGAATAGTTTTACGTCCTTTTAAATTTATAAACACAAATTTGTTTTAAAAACTTCGATTCTAGTTTATATGAACTCAATACTTGCACTATATGAACAATTGTATGGTAACTAACTAAGAAAGCTAATATAGTAAAGATAAATAAATAAGTAATGAGAAGAGTTAGAAAGATCAAACCACAACACAAGGATTTATAGTGGTTCGGCTACAAGGACACCTTCCTTGTTCCTACTCCACTCCCCGAGTCACCTACTCGAGAGTTTTCTTCACTATGTCAACAAACTCCCTTTTGGCGGAGAAAACCTTACACACCAATTTACACACCACACAACTTCACAACTTCTACATAACTTCTTCACACCAATATACTACACACCAATCTTCTTCACAACTATCTTCTACACACCAATCTTCTACTTCACACCTATCTTCACAACTAACCTACTTCACTACTTATCAACTTCTATTATCTACACAACTTCTATATCTTCTACACAATTAATCACAAGCACAACACAATATTCACAAATGAATATATATACACTATGCACAACTACTCTTCAATACTTCTTGAACATGGTTGTAGAAAGAGTGGTCTTCTTTTGCACTTTGGATGAGAATGGATGATGAGGGATTGAATCACTTGAAACAAGGATTAATATACAAATGATCAAAGGATTTTAGAGGATGTTTTGAGAGATATAGATCAGAAAATTTCGTGCAAAAGGTAGGTTAAAATTCCAGAATTAAGGTGGTATTTATAGGAGAAGAATTCTAACAGTTTCTGACAAGGGAGCCTGGCCGGTCCCCTTAAATCATGGCCGGCCCCCTTAAAATTAAGGGGACCGCCCCTTATAATTAAGGGGGCCGCCCATCTGTAACGGCCAGAAAACTTGTCTTTTAGTGGGGAAAGTTTATTTGGTGAAAAACTAACTGATTTTGGTTAAATATTTGAAATCATATATTTAGTATTATTAAAACATTTTTCTTTATTACCAAAAGTGTTTTTCAAAAATATATAATATGTTTATATATTTAAATAAACTTTGTATTAGTTAATTAAATATTCCTTTGATCATAAGATGTATTAAGCACTTGTTTATCCATACCTTAAGTGATTAAGTTGGATATAGTTGTATAAACTAGCTTAATACTTGTTTACATAATAATCTTATGATTGACGAGTTTACATTTTGTGATCGTCAAAATATAGAGATATCGAAAAATATAAATAACGTTTTCATACATTATTTATGTCAACACGAGCTATGGAAATCTTGGCTACAAAAAATATGTGCGGAGAGCAAGACATATATATACAAAGCAACATTTATGCAAATAAATAGATTCATTCAAGCATGAGATGATCATAGAAATGATCATCATTACAACATTCAATATGCTTGAAGCATATTGATTACAATAAAACAAAATAAACAACATAGTTCTAAATTGCCGAAGAGAGCATTTGAACTTTCTTGCAACCCATGGTTGAGTGTTTTATTTTCTTGAGGGAAACATAAGCATAGAGATTAGATGTTTGATGGAGAGGGATATGGAGTGGGGTATGGAGCGGAAGAGGTGGATCTCACAATGTTGTATTGTGTTAAGGGTGGTATTGGATGAGAACGAGTGAGAAGATATTCAATCCAAGAAATATCTTCACTCAAGTAGAGGATTTATTTTTGAAGGAAGACACAACAAGGGCAAAAGTGATTGTGGTTTGTAACTTGATCCAAGTTGAGAGAGTGAGGTAGGCAATTTGCATAGGGTGATGATGGAGGTTTCCCTTTGTTGCGTTGTGCAAGATGCATAGCAAGGAGATCACTAAGATCATGGATTTAGTTTATTTCATCACAAAACTTTTTCTTTTCCATGGCAATGTGGAGAGAATCATTGTGATGATATGGATGAATTGGGTTTGTGTAGTTGGAATTGTAGTTTGATGGTTGATCAAACTTGTATGGATGATTATAAGTTGTTGGAGGTTGAGAGGTGTAGTATGGCATGAAAGAAGATGTTTGGCCAATGTTGTAAGGTTTGTAAAGAAGATCAAATGAATGTCCTTGTGGGTTAGTTGCAAAGTTTAGGAAGTAAGTAGTTGGAGGTGTTGAGTGATTTCCAACTTCGTTGGTTATGAAGGATTTGTTTCGAGGGTTTTTTCTTCGCCAAACGGGTTTTTCCGTCATCCTTGCTAGCCTTGAGGCTTTTGGTTTTGGTTTGATTGGAGAGGTCATGATGGGATGAATGGAGAGTTTTGAAGATTGGGGATATTTATAGTGTAAGATTTGTGTGTTTATGGATGGATAAAGTTTGTTTGGGAGATTAGGACAAAATATGTTGGTGAAAAATGGGAAATGTAGGTTGAAATGGGCTAAAAAGCAGAAAAGATTCTGTAAACCCGACCATCAGATGGCCGGTCCCCTTAATTAGGGGGCGGTCCCCATAATAATTAAGGGGGCCGTCTTACATAATTAAGGGGGCCGCCCATCTGGTGATTTCCAGATTGCCAGAATTGGGTTTTTGGCAGAAAATTTGCAGAAAGGTTGTGATTTTGGGTTTGGATTCAAGCAAGTTCAACTCTTTAAGGAAATATAGCATCTAATCTAATCATAATATAGCATGCATGGAAAAACACTTAAGTAGAAGAGCAAACAAGAGGAAAAAAAATCTGGAAGAGATAAGCAAAGACAAAGGCACTTAATCTTCCTAGAGCAACTATCTTAGATCAAAGGCAAAGGTAACTAGTGAGTGGAAAACTAGTGATGGAACAAGATGACAACATTATGAGTGATTTTGTCCTAGTGTGTGCCTATATGCAACAAATGTGGAGTAGTGATTGTTTCGACTCCTAAATGCAAGGAAAAATAAACTTCCTAAGAAACAATCCAAAATCTCCTTGATTCAATTTTTGCTCAATTCATGAATGTCAATGATATATATTATATTATATATTTTGACAATTTATGTGAGAGTTTATGCATGATTTAGGAAAAAGTTTTTAGCATTTGTCAACAATGCAAGGAAAATGATTTTTATGTAATTCCTAGATGTGAGAATAGTTTTCAAGAAATTTTGATTGGGTTTTTCAAGAGAGTATATGCAATGAAAATGAGGTTTCCCAATCTTTAATTTTGTGCGAAATAGATTCCTAGACTCAAAAATGGAGAAGTAAAAAAAGTAAAAAAAAATGAATTTTATGCAAGTACAAATTTGTGTAAATGCAATAGAGTTTAGTCAATTTGTTCCATCATTCCTAATCCTAAACGCAAGTGGTTGAATAATTCACGCTTAAGGGGTTTAGTGAATATATTCGCAATGTTATCATCCGATGCAACCTTTTCTATAGATATGTTTCCTTTTTGTACATTATCCCTAAGGAAGTGGTGGCGTATTTCTATATGTTTAGTCCTAGAGTGTTGAACCGGATTTTTGCTTAAATCTATCGCACCTTTGTTATCGCACATAATGGGAACATTTTCTAACCTAATACCATAGTCTATGAGAGCTTGTTTCATCCATAGTGATTGTTGACATGCCTTTCCGGCGCTTACATATTCGGCTTCGGTGGTAGAAATAGCAAGAGCGGTTTGCTTCTTTGAAAACCAAGATGTTAGACAACATCCCACAAAAGTGCAAATACCGCTAGTGCTCTTTCTATCTACGTAGTCTCCCGCATGATCCGAATCCGCATAGACAATGGTTTCTATGCCGGATCCCTTAGGATACCATAATCCTAAGTGTATAGTGCCTTTAATATATCAGAAGATACGCTTAACCGCTTCTAGGTGAGAGGTTTTGGGATCCTCTTCAAAACGGGCACAAAGGCAGACACTAAACATGATATCGGGTCTACTTGCCGTCAAGTATAGTAAACTACATATCATTCCTCTATACTTGGTGTTGTCTACGGACTCGCCTTCATCATCCTTTGTGAGTTTCACTTCCGTAGACATGGGTTTTGAGTCTTCTAGGCCAAACTTCTTAAGCATTTTCTTAATGTACTTAGATTGGTTAAATAATATTCCATCTTCTAATTGTTTTATTTGTAATCCTAGGAAGAACTTTAGTTCACCCATCATACTCATCTCAAACTCATCATGCATGATTTTGGCAAATTCATCACATATGTCTTGACAAGTCGATCCAAATATAATGTCATCAACATATATTTGAACAATGATGAGATTTGGGTCTTTATTTTTAGTGAAAAGAGTGTTATCTACCATTCCCATGGAATAATTATGTTTAATAAGGAAAGCTTTTAATCGATCATACCAAGCTTTGGGAGCTTGTTTGAGTCCATACAAAGCTTTCTTTAACTTATAAACATAATCAGGTTTTGCGAAGTCAATGAATCCTGGAAGTTGTGCCACATAAACCTCCTCATTGATAAAACCGTTAAGGAATGCACTTTTCACGTCCATTTGGCATAACTTAAAATCTAGGGCGCATGCATAGGCAAGTAATATCCTAATAGATTCTAGTCTAGCTATGGGGGCATAAGTTTCGTCATAATCAATTTCTTCTTATTGATTATAACCTTGGGCAACTAACCTAGCTTTATTCCTAGTTACTATTCCATTTTCATCTAACTTATTCCTATATACCCATTTAGTTCTTATGATGGTCATATTCATTGGATTTAGGACTAATTCCCAACCATCATTTGCCTTAAATTGATTTAATTCTTCTTAGCATAGCTATAACCCAACTTTCATCTTTTAATGCCTTATTAATATTCCTAGGTTCTATTGCTGAGAGGAAACAAAAGAAGTTATTTTTATCTTGGGCTTGTGACCTAAGGGTTCTTTGAATAAGATGTCCTATTATATTATCTAAAGGATGTGATCTAGATTCTTTAATATCTACAATCGTTGTTTCCTAAGTTGATATTTTCATTATCATTTCCTATGGGTTTTGTTTTACTAACCTCAATAGCTTCATCTTCGACTAAGTCATCATCTTCCAAAGGTAATGTTTTAGGAGGTGGTGGTGTTTCATCAAATGTTACATTTAGTGATTCTTCTACTTTCATAGAGTGTTTGTTAAGTATTATATATGCTTTACTATTTTGTGAGTTCCCTAAAAATATTCCTTCGTATGATTTTGGATCAAACTTAGTGAGGTAATCTTTAGTGTTTAAAATATAACATTTACTTCCAAATACCCTAAAGTAGCTCAAGTTTCGTTTTCTACCTCTTAGTAACTCATACCGAGTTTTTCCTAGAATTCTCCTAATTGATACCCTATTAATAATATATGTTGATGTATCTACAGCGTGACACCAAAATTTTTGTGGGATGAATTGTTCATTTAACATTGTTCTACTCATTTCTTGTAGTGACCTAATTTTTCTTTCTACTACACCATTTGATTGAGTAGTACGAGGAGCGGAGAAATTGTGAGATATTCCATTTAAATCTAAATATTTTCCGAATTGTACTTCGTTGTCAAATTCCCTACCATGGTCAGTCCTAATGGCTACTATTGTGCATCCTAATCTGTTTTGAATCATTTTACTAAATATTTTGAATTTTTCAAAGGCTTGGGTTTTGTCACTTAAAAACCTAGTCCACGTGTATCGTGAATAGTCATCTACTATTACTAAGGTATACTTCTTTCCTCCATAGCTCCGCACAGCGGATGGACCAAAAAGATCCATATGTAATAATTCTAGGCACCTAGTAGTGGATACTATATTCTTAGCTTTGTAACTAGCATGAGCTTGTTTTTCAATTTTACATGCATCACAAAAATGCTTGTCATATTTTAGGTTAGGCAAGTTTGTAACTAGTTCTTTAGAGGCCAAAGATTGTATTTGTTGCATGTTTGCATGTCCTAATCTCCTATGCCACAATGTGGAGTTTTCGTCTAGGGTCGTTAGCCATATCCTATCTTCAGGTTTGTTTCCTAGTTTCATAACATATACGCCTCCTTTCCTAATTCCTCTACCTATAATCTATCGATTCTTAACTATTTCGCTATCCTCTTCGGTAAAGGTAACTCTACATTTATTATCGCATATTTGGCCTATACTAAGCAAGTTATATGTTAAATTATCTACATGCTAAACATTTTCAATAGTAAGTGAGTCTTGAGAAATCGTACCTTTGCCAATGATTTTTCCACGCAAGTCACTACCGAAAATAACGTTACCTCCATTGTATGCCTTATACGTAGAAAATAGCTTGCGGTTCCCCGTCATGTGCCTCGAACATCCACTATCCTTGATCCATTCGTTAGGCTCCAAGTTGATTCCTAAACATATTTCGTCGGTTGCTTATGCCACAAAAAACTTTTCGTCTCTTGCTTTTTCCACTTCTTCTTTGTCACTATCACTCCTTGTTCCACTAACAAAGGCGCCTTGATTCTCATAACCTGGCGGCTTTATACATTCACCAATGAGATGATTTGGACTTCCACATCTAAGGCACTTTCTTTTCCCGTAGTTATCACTTCTATTTCTTTAAAATGGTTTTCTTTCATCTCGTGGTGATCTAGTGAATCTTCCTCATCTTTTGAAGAATTTCTTGAATTCTCTTACGACCATTGCATATTCTTCGTCTTCACTCTCGTCACTTGAGTCATCATCGTCACTAGGTTCCTTTTTGGCTTTTAGAGCAATGGATTTGGTTTGTTCTTTCTTGACTTTGACCGTTTCCGAATCTCTTCTTATAATTTCTTCATGGACCTTCAAGTTGCCAATAAGTTCATCAAGTGACAACGTCATCAAATTCTTTGATTCTTCAATTGTCGTGACCTTAGCTCGCCATTTTGGATGTAATGCCCTAAGAAATTTCCTAACACAATTTTTACTAGAAAATGTCTCATCAAGTTCTTTTAAACGCATTATCAATTGATTCCTCTTCCGGAATCGTAAATTGTTCATATTGTTGTACAAGAAGATCTATTTTATTATCTTTGACTTGACTATTACCTTGGTGAGTAATAAGTAACGATTCCCAAATTTCTTTGGCGGTTTTACACATAAAAATTCTTTCATATTCTTTACGTGGTAACGCATTATAAATTACCATTTTAGCTTCATTATTTTTAGCTAGTTTCTTTTTCAAATCATCATTTTGTTTTTCAAAAGGTACCATTTCATCCTTTCTAGTTTCCGAATTTTTTTGAGTGGGAGGAAAATCACCAAAGGTAATAACATGCCAAAGATCAAGATCTTTTGATTTCACATAAGTTTCGAATCTATTTTTCTAATATAAAAATCCATCACTTTCAAATAGTGGTGGTCTTTGCATAGATTGCCCTTCTAAATATTTTTCAGATTCCATAGATCGTTACAAGTTTTAAAATGCAATATATTTTAAAAATCTTGCTAGACGTGGCTCCTGATACCAATTGTGGAAAACTAGAAGGGGGGTTGAATAGTTTTACGTCTTTTTAATTTGTTACCAAAGATTGTTTGAGTGTTTTCTTTATTTTCAAAAATTTAGATTCGATAATATGTGATCTCAAGTCTTGCACAATATAAACAACTATAAATATGTACGATATAGCAATAATAATGTAAGTAAAGAAATAAATGAGAGACGGAAAGATCGAACTGCGAGACAAGAGATTTATAGTGGTTCGGCTACAAGGACACCTTCCTTGCCCTACTCCACTCCCCGAGGACCTAACTCGAGGGTTTTCTTCACTATGTCAACAAGCTCCCTTATGGCGGAGAAAACCTTACACACCAATGTACACACCACATCTACACAACTTCTTCACACCAATCTACTTCACAACTAACTACTTCACACCTATCTACTTCACACCAATTTTCTTCACAACTTTCTACTTCACACCTATCTACTTCACACCAATCTTCTTCACTACAATCTACTTCCTAACTCTTCTTCTTCACAACAAACTACTAACCAATCACACTATCTATATTCCTAGCAAAACTATCTACAATCAAATATTCACAACTAATTACACAAAGAGATAGATACTATTGATGATGCTCTAACAACTTAGATGTGGAGGTCACAACAAGTTGTAATACTTCTTGTCTTGGAGGATAGAAGTATTCTTCTCTTGCACTTGAGAGGATGATCTTTGGATCACTTTGAAACAAAGGTTTATGTATGTTTGATCAAAGGATTAAGAGAATAGACATTAAGATCTAGATCAGAAAGTTTAGGAGTACAAAAGGTGAGAAAAATATGTGGAATGAACTAGTATTTATAAGGAGCAAAAATACAGTTCTGGAGCGTGGCCGGTCCCCTTAATTAGGGGTCGGTCCCCTTAATGATTAAGGGGGCCGCCCCCTCCAGAACGTTGGAGTTGCTTGTCTTTTAGTGGGCAAGATTTTTCTGGATAAAACTTGCCATTTTTTGTTGGAAATTTGAAATCATATATTTATAATGAATTAAACATATTCTTTTAATTCCAAAACTAATTTTGTAAAAGATATAGAATGTTTAAGACATTTTATAAAAATTATAGTGATTAGAAAATTTTCCTTTGATCATAATATGTAATAAACACTTTGTTTATACATACCTTAAGTGATTTGGATGCAAAGAGAAATATTTAACTCTAAATACTTGTTTACGTCATAAGTTTTAGTTTAATGAGTTTATGCTTTGTAATTATCAAAACATAAAGATATTGTTAATATGTTAACAATGTTTTTAGGCATTATTTATGTCAAAAACTTTCAACATAACCCTATCTCCTACCTGAAACTCCAGCGTAACTAATAGAGTAGGGGTAAGTTGGAGTAACGGCGCAATCTTAGAAGACACAAAACTCATATCGGCACCCGAATCAACCAAAACTTTAACACGAAGGTTGTTGAGAAGAAACGTACCAGTGACAACATTCGGATCTTGATGCGGCTCTCCATTTCCCATCACGTACACTCTACCTCGGGTACCTCCATTTCTTTGTTTAGCATTCTTCGGGCATTGTCCCCTGTAGTGTCCACGCTCTCCACATCCAAAACATGTAACCACAGGCTGGGCATTTGCTCTTGTCGCCACAACCCTATTCCTACAAAACCTCGCAATGTGACCAACCTTCTAACACTTCGTACATATCACAGTACATGGCCCAGTATGATGCTTGTGGCACTTCCCACAAAGAGTTTGTTGTCCAACATTCGCTCCTCCTTGTGCAGCCACAAATGCCTTAACAATCTCCTGTCTCCTATTCTTTTGGTGATGGTGATTGTTGTTACGATACTGATTGTTGTTGTAGCGGTTTTTGGGGTTGTTATAGTTGTTGCTCTTTCTATTATCTTCCCATTTTCTCTTGTTGTCAAAGTGATTACTCTTCTGAACATCACCATGCTTAGTCACCTGATCCATAAGGCGTTCAGCCATGCTAATAGTGTCATCCAAAGTCTCAGCATTGTACGACCTCACATTTCCTTGAATACTCGCAGGCAATCCACCAATAAACTTCTCTAGCAACTTCTCATTATCGGGGACCATGTGAGCACAAAACACCTTCAGCTCTTGGAAACGTCGCACATAAGTAGAAAGATCATAACCCTTCACAGCCAAATAATAGAACTCATTATCCAACTTCCTCAAATCACTACGAGAACAATACTTCGTAACCATAGCTTTCTTGAAATCTTCCCACGAAGTATTATAAGCATCCTCCATTCCCTTTTCCTGAACGTAAGCATTCTACCAAGACAAGGCATGTTCCAACAATGTGCCTGTCGCATACGTCTCACGTCAGCGTAACTCTTATGACGGTCACGAGCAACTTTCAATCGGTCTTTAATTTGAGCAATCCTCTTGGTCGTATCACGAACTAGATCTGGACCAATAAGCTGTGCTTCTCCCACTATATCCCAACATATAGGTGATCGGCACTTCCGACCATAGAGTGCTTCAAACGGTGCGGCCTTAATACTTGCATGGTAACTATTGTTGTAAGAAAACTCAATCAATGGCAAATGGACATGCCATCCATTTTCGAAATTAATCGGACATGCACGTAGCATATATTCCAAAGTCTGGATGGTTCTCTCGCTTTGACCATCGGTCTGTGGAAGGTAAGCGGTACTCATGTCAAGGTTCGTGCCAAACGAATCTTGAAGTGACTTCTAAAATTTCGAAGTAAACCTGCCGTCTCGATCTGAGATAATAGACACTGGCGATCCATGTCGAGATACTATCTCTTTCACGTAGAGCCTGGTCAACTTATCCATACTGTAGTTCTCTTTGATTGGCAAGAAGTGTGCGGATTTAGTCAATCGATCGACTATTACCAAAATAGCATCAAATCGTGTCGAAGTCCTCGGTAACTTGGTGACAAAATCCATTGTTATTCTTTCCCATTTCCATTCTGGGTTCTCACGTTACTCTAGTAAACCAGACGGTTTCTGATGTTCAGCCTTAACCTTGGCGCACGTAAGACACTTACGGACATAGTCGGCAATCTCAGTTTTCATATTGGGCCACCAATACAACTTCTTCACATCCTGATACATCTTATCAGATCATGGGTGAATAGAATACTTCGACTTATGAGACTCGAGCATAATCAAGTCTCTCAGTTCTCCGGACAAAGGTACCCAACTTCTTCCTTTGTAACACAAAGTTTCATCTGAACGTTTCTCAAGTTTCTCCTTTTTGATCATCCCATCAACTTTCTCGTCCTTAAGCTCTCCTCTTTTCATGACTTCCTCTTGAGCTTGTAGAATCTGGGCGGGTAAATTTGAGTTAATCATCAAAACTAAAGCTCGAACGTGTAACGGTTTCAAACGTTCATTGCAGCTCAATGCATCAGCTACAACATTAGCTTTTCTAGGGTGGTATCGTATCTCGCAATCATAATCGCTCAACGTCTCCAACCATCGTCACTGTCGCATATTCAACTCCTTCTGATCCAAAATATACTGTAAACTCTTGTGGTTGGTAAAGACGACACAATTAGTACCATAAAGATAATGTCTCCACAATTTAAGGGAAAAAATCCCGGCTCCTAGCTCCAAATCATGAATGGTATACTTCTCCTCATGAGTCTTAAGCTGTCGAGAATGTAACAATTCACATTTTCAGGTTAATTACTATTCCCGGAAAATTTTACTATTCATTTTTCCTAAAAATTTTCCCAAAATTTGATTTTTGTTTCTTGTCCTCGAGTGAAAAATCATTTCCATAGCAAATTAAAAGTTTGACATTCATCAGATCATTTTCGCGAAAGTTAATAAGGAATTACACGTTTTAGGGTAAAACGTCATTCAAAAATTCTACGCACAACGAAACACGACCGCGTTAATTTTCCCCGTATTAGAAAAATGTTTGATACACTCATGATTTATTTGAGAATAAATCATGACTGTGAAAAACATGACCAAATAAACCTCGGCCGTGAAAAACTAGAATTTTCACTTTTAAGCGTTTTTACTCAGCCGTAACCTTAGCCTATACCTGCACTGCATTTCTAAGACGATTTGAGTTTTTCACATTTTTGGAATAAGTCAACATATTTTTCCCTCCTCCTTTGACCAAAAATCATTCCTTGATTTTATAAGTCATTCCTTGATTTTTAGGCTTACGGTTTGATGTCTAAAAGACATTTAATACCAACCGACACTAGACTGAGCCCAGTCTAGACATTATAAGTCATTTTAAATCATTTATATCCTATTAGAAAAATAAAATTTTACTTTTCTCAATTTTACACAATATTCGTACATTTTACGTATTACGCGTTTTAGACCCGTGTTTCCATTTTTAGCAGGGTTTTATCACCTCAATGGAACCTACCACTCATTTTATATTTTATAATGGAGTATAATGATATGTTTGACCATACTTTCAAGTTCCACATTTTTACGACACCCGGTTTTACGTTTTGAGGCTTAATCATTTACGGAGTCAAAACTCATCCAATACTTAGGATATTATCAACCAAGGCACACCTCACCCCCTAGCCCTTCTGAACCGCCATTAGGGGGGGGGAGTCAAACCTTAAGGTGTCTTGATCTTATACTAAGTGATCTAGTATGTATACATGTGTTAAATCTTTCTTAGGAAGCTTTGCATTGTCATGCTTCCTAACCTCCTCAAAAGCCATATAAAAGCCCCCTCCCCCCCCCCCTCTTGTTGCCGTCCATATCACACCCCAAAACACTCCACACTTAGCTTAATTCCTTCTAGATTCAAGCAAGGTTCAAGTACTTCATCAAGATAGAAACCCTAGTTTGTTTTTAGGTAATCAAAACACTTCCAAACCTCATATACTTTGGTGATTTCTCTTGAGTTTGAATCCACTCATGTCACTTCAACTTTCATCATCTCTCTTTCAAGAATACAAGAGTAGAAAGATTGCATGAAGTGAAGTAGGTTGAAGCTAAAGTCTATCAAAGTCCTTACCTTACATGTTAACTTCCTTTCTTATTTGAAAGCCAAAAGTTGTAAGCCAAACCCTAACATGATTCTTGTTAAATATCATAATCATGTTATTTACATATTATTCATGCTATATTATGTCTTGTGATCATGTCCATGATGTATAAAAATGGGTAAAACAAGTTATTACAAGTGATTGTTAAGTTAAGTTATTTAAACAAGTAAACTAGTGACTTTCTTGGTGAAATCTGATCAAAATGTAAAAATTATGATATTGGATCATTACATATTGTAGTAGAGGACTTAACAAGGAAACCATAGCAACTTGAATCACCTAAAATTAGCAAACGAGTTAAAAGTTATGACCATTTGAATTTACCACAACTTTACGGCAAAACTGCCAAATACCTTCTGTGACAGTTTTAAACACGCAAAAAGAGGCCCTTCTGGTCCGTTTCATCAAAACGTTAAAGCTTGAAAGTTACTCAGAATGATTTTTTCTTCAAAAACTCAGGAGCACGTATCCAGAAAACCAATAATGAATGAGATATCTTCAATTTCTTAACAGCCCATTTTATGTACCAAAGTTACTATATAAGTGGTTATGGTTAGTTATTACCAAAAGGTCTAATGACCTAAAGCCAAGACCACAACCATGGCTAAAGCCAAGGTTGAGTCTCAAGACCATGGAACAATGACCAAAGGTCATGGCAAGGCCATGATTAAATGACCATATTGTCACACCCCCAATTTTACCTGACTTGCAGCGGAATGGGATACCTGGGGGTGACTGTCATAGCACCACAGTTACAGTTATATTGAACGACCTAAAGTGTCGTTTTGAAAATACATCGTTTGATTCATTCGAAATATTCAGAGTTATAAAACATAGGTCCCAAAAGTCTAGAAAAGTTTAAGAAAATGAGTTTATTACAATCAAACGATAGTTCATAAGTGCATGAAATCCAAAATAAGACGCGTCATCATTGTTACGCAATGGTATGACTCCATGCATGCCATGAGGAATATGTCTTAGTTACCTGAAAATACATTGCGAAAACGGTCAACATAAAGTTGGTGAATAATCATAGGTTTGTAAGTTAAATTGTATGTACATAGGCCACAAGTATAAAGTAAACCGACAAAAATGTCAAAATGCAACATTGTCTCTTAATCTCATTACCCCGAAGCTAGACTTTGTAATGGCCCCACCAGAGTGTTTACCAGACACTCAAATTGTTAAGACATGAAATGCATTCGTCCCGTTGGAGCAACCCAAACACGAATGGAGGCGTCACCCTCAATAGATCTATTCACTCACTCTCGCTTAGTACTAAAATTAACGGTCCATGATAATAAAGGGGACTTGTCAAGACATGGTAATAAGGCAACTTAAGCAATGTATGGAATTTGTAATACTTGGGCATGTACAAAAATAATTGGTGCAATGTATTCTCCCCCGTGGGATTTGAAATCAAATAAGTAATTGAAAACGGGGCTATGAAAACTCACCTTAGCAAAAGCAATATCCGATAGACAAAATAGTAGTGGGAAATAAGGTCCGGGTACTCTAATCGCGACCTAAATAATGCATATGTCTTAGGTTCGAAAACAAGGTCAAGCATGCAAGTCATACACTACATTATCACTTGTACATGTTGTTGAAATTTTTATCGTCAAAAACATAGGTAATCAAAGTAATCTTGTATTTAAGTCATCCACTATTTTAGAAAACGTAGTTTGTAAATCTCACGACCAAATATTAGTCGTCTTGAAAATATATATTTTGAAAATCTCTAATGTACCTAATAAGTATACTTAATGCTCTACCATTTTTATTTACGTCATTTTAGCCAAACTACACTCTAAAGTGTCCAAAAATAAATTTTAAATATTTCCATCAGCTTTTAATATAGCAGAAAAGCTGTCAAAATTTATAGTTTCGTCGCAACTTCCTTAGGCCATAACTTTTGCGTCGTAGTTCCGTTTTTCAAGTTCTATATATTCCCGCGAAGGTAATCAAGTATACTTTAGGTTTTTCAAGGTCTCGGCTAGCCTAGATGGCATTAAGTCTCAGTTTTACTAGCTAGAAAATCGGGACAGATTCGTTATTTCCAGAAAATATAGTTTTCGTCGTCAATCTTGAAAATAGCATATCTTTTTCGTTATAAGTCCGTTTTAACCCGTTCAAGCGGCTATGTTTTCGTTATTAAGTCTATTTTCTATATTTCTAGCCTAATATGGTCACCAAGGTATTGATCTCTCTACAGAAAGTCGAATGGGACAGATTTGTTATTAAATGTGTCAAACTATATTTCCTAGTGTTGTGTTTAGTATTACCACTTGACAACAACTCCAAGTCTAGTCCTAGTTCATCCATAAACTTCACAACTAGTATATGGTGATCTAACATAAACTTAACCATATTCAAGATCCATGTACAAGATCATCCAAGAATTTACAACTTCAAATCTACTAATCATATATGTATATTAAAAGTTTATATTAAAACATGTGTGAAACTACGCCGTTTTGGTCCCGTTTTTCCCGCCAAATTCCGGCCTGTTGGCTGTTAGCCCATTTGTCCCAGTTCTTTTATAAATCCCGGCCCATTTGCTTGCCTTTTGCGTACGCTTTGTGATACTTCGGGTGTATAAAAAACGGGAGAGGGTTAATGTATAAACTTTACTGCCGTATAATACAAACGTATATGTTACAAATGTGGTATGCTTAAGGACGTGTCGATCATCCCATGGCTTATCCATAAGTTTTTCAACTAATGTTGAAAAAAATGTGTCTCATTGTTTATATGCACCATGCTTTCTTTACTATTACACATTATTAAAGCTGCTTATACACTCAACTGGGACTCAATTGCAGCTAAGAAACACTGCTGACTCTTGAAAAAACACCAACAAAAAATCCGGTGAAACAAATCTAGAGCAAACAAAATTGTACAAAAAAAGGTACGCTGCATTCAAGGTGGTGTTTTTAGCCTTCTCAGTGACGTTTTTATCAGGTTTCTTCCACTTCCTTTGATGGTTGTGCACTGTCTTTGGTTTCTTTTTTTTAACTGTTTTGCCTTCCATGCATGTATTGTTGGTGATGCTTGGATCCATGTACATTTGCCTTCTATATGTTTGATCTGTGTATGATGCTTATCAATATTGCTTTACATGCTTCGCTTACATTCCTTGGCCTTTTTTTTCACCTGTTTATATTAAACTTAATATTAATAGACCTGTATGATATGAAGAGTAAAAAAAGAGCCATGCGTAGAGTCGCAGATGTACCTCCTTTAGAATCTGTAGGTGTTTGTGTTTTTGCTGAAAAGGAGGGGGTCCCTGTTCTAGATTTAAGATTAGGAAACAGTGTAGGTGGTCTAGGTAGTGTTGGTGTGCCTTTGGACTCGGTTAGTAAGAGGCAGTGTAGGGGTAGGCTTGCTACCGGGCGCGATCCGGTTGCTGTTACGCCTGTAGAGTGGTCAAAGACAAAGAGCAGGGGAAAAATCCATACCTTTGATGTTGGTTCTCCATGTTGTTATACACTTCCCGGGTTTTCGAAACAGCCCTTTCAAGATACAATGCATGTAGCCAATGGAGAAATGCCTCACGACAATTGCAAGGATTTTGGGCCTCACGCCAATGCTAGGCCACCTGTACAGATAAGAGGTGTGTCTTATGTTTGTTGTCCTATATTGTTGTGTTTTTCTTTATTTTGCTTCTAATTATCCTTATGTTTTAAAAAAACAAATTACTCCTGTTTCTCAGATGGATGTGATGTGCAACAGAGGCGACCAACGGCCAGACCTGCTTTGCCTGTGGGCACATCTTATATTGATAAAGGAAAGCGTAAAGTGACTGACCTTTCTAATGATAGCCGTTTTGTTTTACAAAAACGGTGTTCTACGGTTGCCGGTATCACTGATGAAGAACTGCTATGTAATTGCATTTTCTTTTGTCTTTTGATTACTGTTTTTCGTTTTATCTACTGCCTTTATGATCTTTACTGTTGATGTCTGTTGCAGGCCATGAAGCTATTTTTATGTCCGGTGAGTGCCGTTCCGGGCCTACGGCTGAATGTGTTACGCGTCCCTGCACGTCACAACATGCGCACTGTCCGCCTGATGAAGTGCCTACAGCTGCTGTGCTCGCGCCAAATGCCTCCAATGCAAATCTTGCAAGTAATAACCAGTCGCGCCACAAACGAGGTTTCACTGCTTCTAAAAAACATGTTAATATGAACAGATAAACAGCTTATGTGAAATCAAATTGCAGATGCTTATATATTTTCTTTTTACC
Organism: Artemisia argyi; assembly: GCA_030686995.1. Lineage (NCBI taxonomy): Eukaryota > Viridiplantae > Streptophyta > Magnoliopsida > Asterales > Asteraceae > Artemisia > Artemisia argyi. Next base: position 342,933 of record JARVZY010010789.1, on the reverse strand, counting down.
TCTTGCAGGTACGGTGCGTCCACCGTCTAATGAAGGTTCTACATCTGCTGCCCCGCCGTTGCAGTCCTGCAATGCAGGTCGTGCAAGTGATGGCCAACCACACCACCGACAAGGTCCTTTTACTTTGAAACAATAGGCTGGCAAAAACAAATAAATATGCTGTCTCAAATCTTTTTGCATTTGCTTACCAAGGTTTCTTTTTCTTTCTGCAGTTAGGTTGCGTTCTTCATCAAACAATGGCCGTGCTCCGTGCTCCAGAACTAGAAGGGCTGCACAAGGTATTTTACCGGCTACCACTGCCGCCGATCCTGTTTGACATTCAAGATATATCAGCCATGTATATTTTACAAACACATATCCTAAATAGCGTATTTTATATGTTTAATGCAGGACCTCCGAGCACATATATACACATCGGCAAATGTCATCGGGTTTGCCGTCATTGTGCTGCGCGGTTTTGGTACGATGAGAAGCTTAGTTCCAGTACCAGGAACCGGTTAGAGTATCATAAATGCTGCAATGACGGAAAAGTTCTGCTGGATACTCACCATGAATACCCGCAATATATAAAAGAGCTTTTTACTAACCGGCATTTTTTGGAGAATATCCGTGCATACAATCAGATGTTTGCGATGACATCATTGGGTGCGGAAGTGGACAACTCTATAAACAGAGGCGCTCTTACGTTTTCAAAATTTCTGGGTAGCTTTACCATCGGATAGGTTGCCTTTGTCCAGAAACAGATGCACGTCCACAGTTCCTGCAGCTATATATCTATGACACGGATCATGAAGTTGTAAATCGCTTACACCATTTTCAAAGTAATAGCCAACGCCTGCGCGCAGACATTGTAGAAAATTTAATAGACCTGCTAGACAACCACAATGAATTGGTCCGGTTATTCAGAACCGTAAGGGATAAAATGGCGGAAGCTGATATTCCAGAATTTAAAATACGTTTGTTTGGCGTTGTCGGTTCAAGGCAGCATGAACTACCTACAGGCGATTCCATCGGTGCTATTGTTTTTGAAGGCGGACCAGATGCCGAGACTGAATTCGATGTCATCGTTGAGCAACATGACCGCGAGTTGCAGTATGTGAGCAAGCTCAACGCATCGTATATGTCAATGCAATTCCCTTTAATATTCTTTTTTGGTGAAGATGGCTACCATTTGGGCCGCATGTTATTAAGCAAATGTGCAACGACCGCTCCTCCAAAAAAAATGACCATGAAAATGTTCTATTCGTACCAGCTACACGACCGTTTGAATGAGTACCGCCTGCTCCCGAGAAGTGGCAGGCTTTTTCAGCAGTATGTTGTTACTGCTTACTGCAGCATCGAGCAGTCAAGGATTGACTACATAAGGGAGCACCAAGGAGATATTCGAAATAACTATATGGCAGGGTTGCATGATGCTATTTCGCGCGGTGATCAAGACGGTTCTGATGTCGGTTCAAGGACAATTTTGCCTTCATCTTTTACAGGAGGACCACGTTATATGTATAGCCATTATTTGGATGCTCTGGCTATATGCCGGGTACACGGTAATCCGTCATTTTTCATCACATTCACGTGTAATGTAAACTGGCCTGAGATACAAGAATATATGGAAGAGTTCCCGCATGTTGCAGTAGCCGACAGGCCTGATGTTGTGGATCGAGTTTTTGAAAGAAAGATACATCATTTGGTTGCTTTCTTACGTGATTCAAAGCCTTTTGGCCATGTCGAAGCAGGTGATGCTTTAATTCTTTATGCGTGTATTCTCTACCAACTTACTATAAATGGCACATGCTTATATACTTATTATCTCATCGCAGTTTTATATACGGTTGAATTCCAAAAAAGAGGGTTGCCGCATTGTCATCTACTGCTATGGGTGAGAGAAAACCATCGTGTACGTGCGCACACAGATGTTGATAGATACGTATCTGCAGAGCTCCCGGACCCAGCCGTTGATCCTGAAGGCTATAGAGTCATAGCTGAATTCATGATGCATGGCCCATGCGGTTTGCTCAACACATCTGCGCCGTGCATGCGAGACAGTACTGTGTGTGCTAAGAATTTTCCTAAAGCTTTTTGCCCAGAAACTTTTATTGATAAGAAAGGGTATGTACACTACCGGAGGAGGGATTCTGGCATAACAACGCTGAGGCATGCCGCCAGCCTTGATAATCGCTATGTTGTTCCGCATAACCGAGATCTATGCATGCGGTTCTACGCACATATCAATGTTGAGTACTGTGAGTGGTCGATGCTTATAAAATACCTTTTTAAGTATATTTCAAAAGGGACTGACTGAATAGTTACTCATATTACAAGGACACTTGGAAGTTCAGCCCCAAGTACAAGCCAGCGTTCATTGAAGATCGCTGAAATAAAAAATTTCCAGGATGCTAGATTCATTGGACCGCATGAGGCATGCTGGAGAATTTTGGCGTTCAGCATACACAGCAGGGATCCACCAGTTCAGATACTTGCAGTCCATCTTGAAAACATGCAACGGGTCAATTTTAAAAGGCACCAGCAGTTGCAATCGGTTGTTGACAGCGAGTATAACAAAAGGACAACATTGACTGAATGGTTTAAATACAACCTTTACAATACAGACGGTCGTCATCTGACATACTTAGACTTTCCAAAAGAGTACGCATGGTACAAGGATGGGAAGTACTGGCAGCGTAGGCAGCGGGCGAGCATGATGTCGATTGGCCGTTTGACATATGTCCATCCTAACTCTGGGGACGCGTTCTACCTAAGATTATTACTCTGTCATCAAAAAGGTTCACATTCATTCCGCAACATCCGCACAATTGACAAGGTTCTGTGCTCTACAAATAGAGCCGCATGCGAGGCCTTGGGCCTGTTAGGCGGTGACCAAGAATGGAACATTGCTTTGCAAGAAGCTTCTTTCTCAGCGACCCCAGCTCGCATGCGAAACCTTTTTTGTCAGATCCTTATATTTTGTGAGGTTTCAAGCCCAGTCACATTGCTGCAGTCACACGCAGATTCCATGTCGGAAGACATTCCCGCGATCCTTTCAGAGATCTTGCATATACGAGATCTGCATGTCAATCCAGAAGACTTATACCATGGTCTTATGTATGAATTGCAAGCAATTCTGACTACGTATGGAAAGTAATTCAAAGATTTTGGGTTCAATTTGCCTCCACCTCACTTGCTGGAAATTTTAAATAATAGGGCACTCATGGAAGAAAGGTCATATAATCGAGAAACGTTAAGAAGTGAAAGTGAAATGTTAGTGACCCGTTTAAATCCTGAACAGCAAACCATCTTTGAAAAGGTTATACACGCAGTCAATAATCGTGAACAGGCACTCATATTTGTTTATGGCCATGGAGGTACAGGAAAGACTTTTGTTTGGAGAGTTATAATTTCTACTCTTAGATCAGAAGGGAAGATTGTATTGGCAGTCGCTTCTTCAGGCATCGCTGCCTTATTACTTCCAGCAGGTCAAACGGCGCATTCAAGATTTAAGATACCGCTAGATTTAACAGACGAGTCAATATGCAGTGTGAAGAAGAAAACTCAGGTGGCAGAACTGCTTAGGCATACTGACCTTATCATATGGGACGAAGCCCCTATGAATGATCGGCGGTGCATCGAAACACTTGACCGTACGTTGCGGGATATAATGGATGAACCGGCACATGTGTTTGGAGGAAAAGCAGTTATTTTAGGAGGTGAATTCAGGCAAACACTTCCCGTAAAGAAGAAAGCTACGAATGAGCAGATTATTTCCTCATGCATAACACAGTCGTACCTATGGCCAAATTTCACAATCATGAGGCTTAAAGAAAATATGCGCCTTCAACAGCCAGGCGTTTCACCTAAGGAGGCTGAACAGATCTCAGCGTTCTCTCAATGGCTGCTTCACATTGGGAACGGTACCATTGGCCAGCGAGATGAAGCAGATCCAGAAAATTCAGCATGGGTGCGGATACCAGATAAGTACTGCATTCCCGAAAGCCAAACAGCAGTTCAAGAACTAATTAGCTTTATATATGATCATCAAACATTGCAAGCGCCGGATGCCGCAACGTTGCAAGGGAGAGCGATTGTATGCCCGAGAAATGAGACGGCAGATGACATCAATTCTACTATCCTGGACATGTTGGAAGGAGAGCCGTATACTTTCACGAGCATTGACGAAGCTATACCTAAATCAAATGATGGAGGAGCAACAGAACTGTTATATCCTCAGGAATACTTAAACACGCTTAATTTTTCAGGAATGGCACCACATCAGCTTAAACTTAAAATAGGAGCACCAGTAATGCTTCTTAGGAACCTAAACCTAGGAGGCGGCCTATGTAACGGTACGCGGATGATTGTAACGCAAGTGTATACAAGACTTAGGATGGGAGAAAAAGTATACTTGCCACGTATTGTACTTATCAATAAAGAAGAACAGCTACCATTTACTTTTAAAAGAAAGCAGTTCCCTATAAAAGTCTGTTACGCAATGAGAATCAACAAAAGCCAAGGGCAATCGCTAAATAGAATAGGCGTATACTTACCCGAACCTGTTTTTGCTCATGGTCAATTGTATGTTGCACTCTCTAGAGCAACATCTCCGCAAGGTTTAAAAATACTCATCAAAAAATGTCCAGCCAATGATCATAACACAACAAAGATTGTTGTTTATAAAGATTTTTTGAACATGGTTACAGTTGCACAGGTTCCTTGCACCTATATTTACCTTTCAGATATATGTTTGCACAATTACCAAATGCCTGTTCTGATAAAGTTTAAACTGCTGCGCACACTTTTTAGTATGATTTGTATCCGTTGCGTGCATATTTGCCTTTATAATTCCCAGCACCCATGGTTGCATTAAATTTCTTTTGTAACTGTTAAACATATATTTATATGTGTTTCTCTTAAAAAACACTTTTTTGTTTACGCGCAGGGAAATGGAATAGACCTCTAGCATTGTCGCATCAGCAAAGTCTACAGGCAAAGCAATGATGACAGAATCAGAAGACATTTGCCTCAACGACCTAAAAGAATCAGATACTGGCAAAGCTATATACGTAAAGATCTACCGAAAATGGACACCAACAAATAAGCAAGGAAGGCCCGTGGTGTTCTGTTGCATGTTAATTGATAGACAGGTACAATACCTTATCCTATGAACCAGTAAGAAAATTCAAATGTCTAATATCCTAGAAAAAAACAAATAACAACCGCCTATAATTTATCAATAACTATTATATTTGCAGGGAGGAGCTATACAAGCAATTGTAAACTTACGTGATAAAACAAAATTTGATGCACGGCTTCAGATCAACAAAACATGCAAGATCACCGGCTTTGGCTTCCAACCTGCAAAACCATACATGCAAGCTGTTCCTCACAGGCTTTCATTGGTTTTTGGAACGTATACAGATATTAAAGACATACCAGACATAGGCTTTCCAGAGCACTATTTCAACTTCAGCAGTCATCGGGAGCTCTATCAGAAAGTGGATGCAAAAGAAGGGCCGTTAACAGGTAACAGAAACACGTAAATATAAAACGTCTAATAATAATAGATGCCTGATTTAGTACTGCTTATTGCAGATTATATTGGATCAGTGCAATACGAAACTGGAATACAGCGTTCAACAAAAGCAACACAAGCTTCAGCAGTTTGGAAGGACATTGGTATCCAAAACTTAGAGTGAGTCTTAAAAACTTAACTTTAAGAAAGCGTTTCATACTGACTCTCACAGTTCCTTTCTCACTGTAACAGCGGTCACACAGTACGGTTTACTTTATGGAATGAAAATGCTCACGCTTTTAGGAAAACAGAATACGAGCAAGCAGAAAAACCAGTTATCATAGCCGTGAGCTCATGCTTAGTAAAAGATTATGGAGGTAAACATCTTAATTGGTATTTAACATTGTGCCTTTTAAGATTATGCGTAACATTTGCCATTTTTTATTTATTACTTAACACTTATCTGAATTAATATAGGCCTTCAGCTCTCAGCCACATCTGCAACAGAGTATTACTTCAATCCTAACATACCAGAAGTTAAAGAAATCCGTGATGTGTAAGACCATTAGATAAAAAAAATGAACTTATGCTTTATCTTTTAGAAAAACGTCAACTTACACCATTTAATAATACAGGTATGAAGAATTCATTCAGCCACCAGCAATACTCAATATCCAGCATGAAAAGTGTGCGCATCCAGAACAAGAAAAATATAGAAACCGTGTTACTTTGGCAGATTTGGCTGCAGAAAATCCACAAAACCAGCAGGTAATAAGTACCTGTAAAATAACCCTTATAAAATCAAAACCTAATGCACATTTTTAACTTAAATGGCAAAATGTCCGGTTTACTGTCAATGCTACAATCAACGCAATTGATACGCAAAGAACATGGTATTTCAAAAAATGCCACGACTGTGGTTGTAAAATCTCAGAACGGTTTCCGCATGCCCAATGTAAAGAGGCAACCTCTGATGATGACTTGCGTTACAGGTGCGCTATAATGCATGTTTAGACTCTTTACAAAAAAAAATACAAATACTGAACAAGATATTTACAAAATTTTATGCAGCTATTGCTTCAGGGTGGTATTGTCTGATAGCACTGCCACTGGAGTGATGACATGTTTCAGTAATGAAGCAAATTCATTAGTCAGAGATTGCAAACAATTGTTACAAACCGTACCTGCTTCAGATCCATATGAATATCCACCAGAACTGCTCTCTCTGCAAGGCAAGAGGAAAATTTTCCAGCTGCACTTCGATCCAGACAGCACAAAAGACAACCAAATTTTAATTCTTGACACCTGCTGGGATGACACACCGTTGCCACCATCAGATCTCGCCACAGTAACTGAAAGTGCCGCAGGATCTTCATTGGAAAAAAAACTGCAGCCAATGGGCCCAGCAACTAAAAGGAAAACTGGAAAGTCAGCTTTAGCAAAAACTTCAACACCCACACCTAAAAAACACAACGCACCTGACACCTTTGAAACAAACGAACCTGATACCACACCACCGCCAAAAGCAACTCCTTCAGCTGAAACAACCAAACCGAAAAATCAACAGCCAAAAAGAAGCACCAGGAGATCTCTTTTTACAGAAAGTCAAGATTCACAGGAAGCAACATCTCACAAAAAAAAATATATGTAATGATCAGGCCAAGCTGCAAAGCCACAGAAGTACCAGGGATCTCTCTACTGTCTATGTATAATATTCTACGTACCAACGCATTGCTAGATGCTGCTTAAAAAACAGTTAACTATGCCTTTTGAAACTTAACTCTCAACTTATTCTCTATGCACTATGTAAATACGTATGGATACAACTGCCAATGATATGGCATAACTTAGATGCAATGCTATCTCTTTTGTAAAACATTCACAAGGCATCAGGTATGTAAAGTTAACTATTTACCTATATAACGTTAGCTATGTATGGTTAATGAAATATGTGCCAAATGCGAATGCCATCTGCCTAGCGATTTTCCCATAATGCGGTTAATTGTTCTTTACTATCATACTCTTTGTTGGATAACTTCACAAAACAAAATACCACATTAGCAAAGATAAACATAACCTTATATTCCATTTCACCAGAAAACTTACAGCTTACATGGCACCATACAAAAACAACCAAAATAAGTGCCACCATGTCCGTACATAACCAACCACAAGTAATATTGACAGACAACAAACACCCATAAACCCATTAAACCTAAAAACACCAGCAAAATATATTACCACAAATGGACACCCCATCATTCAAACCAGAAAAGGTTTATCTTCTTCTCTTCCCTGCCTTTACGCGCCGAGTCGATGGTCTTGATCAGATTAGCAAGGACCTTCCTCTCTCTCTTCAAAGTCTCATTCAGACGGTCCACTCCAATCTCACAATCCTCATGCAACGGTAAAAAGCTCACACCTTCTTCCAATAAAGCTTCCAACCAATCAACTCTCGCAGCTAATTGATCCCGCTGCTCACCAAGCACCCTTAACAACTGATCGTTCTCGGTATAGTCCTGTACGAATCCTGCATGCAACCAATCATAAGGATCGTCGGACCTAGCAGCAACCTTAAGCCTTTGAAAATTAGGAGTCCTTATCGGTTGAGCCATCTTTACACAGATGAAGATTCAGAACAGAAATATAATGGTTAGGCTTAGGGTTTTTTTCTGAAATGAAAAGGGGGGAAACTCGCCCCTTTATAAAGAAAAAAAAAAAAAAAAAAAAAATCTACAAACACATTTAAAAAAAAAATTACTTACAAACAAAAGTATAGTAAACTATAATCAAATAAAAAATATATAACGAAAATTACCGAAAAATTAACAGAAAAAAACGATTTACGAAATAAATAGGCATGCAACCTTTAAAAAACAAATAGCGAAATAAACAGGCGCGCCGGCAACGCGGCGATCATCGCTACTCTCGTATATATAAAGTTTTTATTATTTTCTTGTAAAGATCTTTACTAACAAATTTTCTTGCTAAAAGATCAAAGTGGATGTAAAGATTTTATCAACATGTACCAAGTGATAACCAAGTATATATACTAGACAAGCATAAAAATCATGAAAAATTATGAAGTATTAGTAGTGTAAAAATTACTTACAAAGAGGTTAGTGAGATGAGGTTGGTAAAACACTTGTGTAATCCCCAAGATTAGTATCAAACCCTTGTTAATCTACCTTAAGTACTCTTGTAATTACCCACAAGCTCACTTTTCCTTCCCTTGCTCCTTAGGTGTGGCGAATTGTATGTATAAGTGGTGAGGTGATTGTTTTCTTTCTTGTAACTAAAAATGGGAGTATTAGGCTCTTGTATATATATAGCAAATGGGGTAAAAAGGTGGTCAAAGTGATTTTGGTCTTGGTCCATGGTCTTGCCGAGTTTCATGGAAAAGAGAGGACAAAAATGTGGCTCTTAGCCACCAAAATTAAATTGGTTGTCTCGACATGATCGTAAGGTTGAAATGTTGTAGATTTTTGTAGGGAAATTTTTATACATTACAAAGGGGGGGGGGCTCATTTATTAGGATGGGAAGAAAATGTGTCAAATTTTTATAAATATATATATATTGAATGTATTGGGTATTAAAAATATGTATTGGGTATTAGTTTAGTAGTTAACGGAAGTTATACGTAATTAAACGTAAGGTGTAAAGAATTTAACTTGGACATCGGAAAATATTTTTGGGATTTTTGGTAATAATTTTGGAAGTATAAAAATACCCTAAAAATAATTGTTCAGAAAGTCGGGTATGTCAAGTGTTATATTTTTGAATAAAATTTTAACTATTGTTGAATTTAAAAACCGTAAGTACTTAAAGAATAGGAATTTGTTTTATAAAATAAAATGTTGAACTGGGGAAGGAGCAAGGTACCGGAGCGTTGTGGACTAAAATTAGCCTAAGTCCTAGAGTACTTAGAATTTATTTAAAAATTCTCGTCGATTCAAGTAAAAGGGCTCACGTAAAATGTTTCAAATTAAAAGTCAAGAATTTAAATTCGAGTTTAGAAAATAGTATTGACCTGGGAAATAGCGGGTTGTGACATTCTACCCCCCTAAAAGGGAATCTCGTCCGCGAGATTCAGTCAGCGTTGGTCATTGGAGTGGTATTGGTGAAGAGATGATAATATTTGAGAATTCCAGCGAACTATCACGATAGAAATTCGACTTTGCTTCAACCGTTCGACCTCACGGTCCATGATTTCTACTGGTTCTATTACCAGGTTTCGGTTTGTCATTGGGTTGGGTTCCTTCTAATGGAATCATAAGTGACTATTCTGAAAGTTATTTCTTGAGGTTTGAAATATGTGAAACATGTTTGTGCAATACTGCTACTCTCTAATAGGGCTCAAGCCTGAGGGTTACTGGCCTACTCTGTCTGAACTATTAAATGGTCCAGTGTACATTGAGTTTAACTTCCCGGATTTTTCTGAATGGTATCATGCCTTTCCTAGGCAGAACTTTTAATGTAACCCTACCACCAACTTGAAATTCTAAGAGTTTACAACTTATCGACTTGTAACTGATTCTTGGTTTGTAGAAAATTCCTAGTTATTTCATGAGTGCTTACAGGTATAGTGAGTTTGGCTTTTTCTGCGTTCGGTCCGTCAATAGATGATCAACGCTTTTTGAGGTTTACAATGTAATATGGATAATATATGTTGCTAAACCCTGCCAGAACTCGAATTTGTATGTCAGCTGGTCGATTCTAAAATGAATCTTAAATGGTTCAATATACTAGAGGTTCAATCTCTCGTGTTACCAAAATTGTATCATGCCTCTCCAAGGCAAAGCTTTCAACTTAGTTCGTTCTCCCACCTAAATCTAGATGGTTTGCTATTCAGGGATACCCAATCCGCATGATGTGGGTCATAAGCCAACCCTAATTCTACCAGTTTCTTGTTGCTTGTAACTGGTTCTTGACTTGTGAAATTTCCTTTGTTGTTCCATAGTTTAGTTCTAGACCAGTGAATTTACCTTTCCGATTTCAGTCTGTAAATTGGTAATTGGTACTTCGACCATAAAGTGCCTCAAATAGTGTAGTCTCTACGCTCGTGCGATAACTATCATTGCAAACTAATCTGATTTATGATAAATGGTTAGTCCAACCATTTCTAGAGTCAATTGCTCACTCTCTGAGCATATCCTTCCTATGTCTGAATCGTTCTCTCGTTCTGACCATCGGTCTAAGGATGTTGGGCGGTGTTTACATCTAAATGGGGTTCCTAAGGAAATCTTACAATGTTTGTTAGAAGTCTAAGGTGATTCGATTACCTTTATCAGGAACAATTGAAATGGTTACAATAATTCTTGTGACTAATTCTTCAACGTTCTGTCTTTCGAACTTGGCGTTATCTGAATGAGATAGAATATGGGTAACAATTTTTGATTCCTTGTGTTTTGGTCTAACGGATGCTAAGACATATGTCTTTCTTTGCCTATTGGTGGTTGTCAGGCAAAACTACAAGCCTAGGTATTCAAACTAACTTAAGTCCTGAGATGGTTTATCGTTGAAATTATCATCATGTTGGCAAGATAAATATCCGGGTCTGATTCCTTTCCTGGTATGAAAATGAGGTTATCTTAAAATTTCTAGTGAACACAACGCCTTAGGGAAATCTATATCGATATCCTTAACTCAAATCAATTATCCATGGTGAAAACTCATTACAGGGAAGTTTGCGTTTAGATGAGACCATGTTTAATCAAAACACTCTACAGTATCGGTTAAGAGGCTTGGTTTATTTCTATAGTGTTGCTTAGCGTACCTTCACAATGTGTTCGATCCTGTAGCTCAGTCTAGCTAGTACCTTTTGAATAATAAAATTGGACAACTAGGTCAGAGATGGTGAGTCGGATGGTCTCTTGGTATCTTAGGATTGTTGTTGGATTATAATTTTTTCTTAGTCTAGGTTTAATATTTCCGTAATCCTTGTATTGTTTTTCTTGTATTGAGGAATCCTACTTGTAGTTGATATGGAAAGTCTCTCATAAAGAAGTCAATGGAAAGCCCAACGTTTTGGCTAAGTGGGTGACAGGTGGGGTAAGTATCCAGAGAGTGTTTGTCAGAAAAAGATATTTATAAAAGAGTTTACTTGTTTAAAACGCTTTTAAACGAAGATTGTTATTAGCAATACTTTTTTTTAAAGTAACTATTTCCTTCATGGCATAATCCTTCCTGAATTATACATAGGTGATCAGGCTATGTATAGTTGAGGACTAATGATGCGATGCTTGATTTAGTCAAAATAGTATTACTTTTCTCAAAAGTTTTAGATGGTGTCCAACGCATTGTTATTAAAAATGGTATTCTAATTATTTCCTTTCAAAGTAACATAAAAATTGCTTCGCGTAATAATAGTAAATACTTGGTGTAATGACAGAAAATCAGTTTATAGTACGGTAACAAAATAGCTTATTTTAGCAATTCTGTAAAACAATTTCCCCATAGGGTAGTAAGATAGTTCGGAATAAAATTTGTTGAATGGTTTATTGGATACATGGGTAAATCTTTGGAATGGTAATAGTCTACTAATCCTGTCAAAAACGAAATCGGCCTAATCTCTAATAAGACAGTGACATAATGTTGCGAAACGATTGAAAATTGCACACTTGCAATAGAAAATGGAATAAACGAAGGTAGTGATTATCGCTGAGATAACAAAAGATAGTCATTACATTAGATAGGAAAGTGCTTAATACTACTAGGTTACACCAGCGTACTTATGGAAAGTACCAAAAGAAAAGTACAACCCTAGAGGGCTCAAACTACGGTGTATATAATTAAAACATAAACTTCTTCTTCAAATTCTGGTTTCCCAACTCCGGGCATTCACTCCTGAAGTGTCCCACTACTCCACACTCACGGCAGATTACCGTGAGTTTTTTATGCTTTGCGAGGGTGGGAGCCTTGCAGTCCTTGGCTTCATGTCCGAGCTTTTGGCAGTTTTTACATTGAGAGGGGCAAGATCCTGTGTGATGAAACTGACACTTGTTGCACTCGGGTAATTTACCAACATACCTTTTCTTTTGGCTTGACCCAGCAGCACAGGTCTCCACCACTTGTTGTATCTTACATGGTTGTTGAGAAGCATTAGCATTCAGATTACCGACCCACTTTCTCTTGTTGCTACCATTGCCTCCTAAGATCTTGGTGTGAGCTATGCGTTCCTTTGCTTCGATCGCCATTCTGACAGCTTTAGGCATGGTATCGGGTTCCAATGAGATGACCAACATACGAATTTCAGGAGAAAGTCCTCCGATGTACCTTTCAAGTATATTGCTTTCCGGTTCATCCATTGCAGAGCCTAGTCGATCTAAATCATAAAAATGAGCAGTATACTTGACAACATCATCCCCTACCATGGTAAGGTTTAGTGTTTCCTGTTCAATTGCTTGTAATTCGCTTTTCACACAAAATTTTAAACTCATCATCCTTTTTAGTTTCTCCCAAGAGTGTGAGTAAGCAGCATCCACTCCTACTACCTGAACATATTTAGTCCACCATTTCTGGGCATGATCCTGAAAAGTGCAAGTGGTGAACTTAACCTTGTCTTCCTTACGGCAGTCGCCACATTGAAATATTGTTTCTATTTCTTCGAACCATTTGAGAAATTCCTTTGTGTCTATAGTTCCGCTAAAGGAGGGGGGAATACAACCCATAAATTCCACGTGAGTAAGTTCCTTGGTGAGGGCGGTGGCTATGTTCCTGACAGTGAATTGTCCAACAGCGGCTTGCGTCATTCTTGAAGTGGTTTGCTTAAATCTATTTTCATCAAATTATAAGAGACCATGAGAATCTATAAGTAATAAAACCATCATATTCGTAACTCATGAATATAACACATGAAATTTTTTGTCTACATGGACCGATATCATAGATAGCACAACCATATCCATATGGTAGAGTCAACACTTGGTGATTCCGTTGTACAACAATCAAAATACCACAAGTTTCTTTGAACTATGCAACACCTCTCGTTTCTAGGATAATAGTAAAAGCTAGTGAAGATATAAGTCTAGTCTAGAGACTTCCTGGCGTTGTGGAGGTTCCTGTTGAGTCTGTGGTCTTTGTATTTTCCGCAAGGTGTTATCTAATTCATGGCAAGTGGAAATGTAAAAGGGAAATGACAATGGTGGTATTCTAAAGGATAAGAATAACATTGATGACGATGAGATCCTAGTGATGAGTTAGGAGACGATGGTGATAATAGTGGATGGAATACTACCCTCTTTCGCGCTATCCCATGACATCTAAGAGGTAAAACTAAAGTACACACTACGGGACAACCAATAGTGTAATAAGTAGCTGACGGTGGTGGTAGTACCTGAGTAGTAAGCGCCCTACTAGTGAAGGAAAGAAAACATACTATCTTCCTTGCAATAAGCATCCTAATAGGTCCGTTAAAATTAAGTCTGAATATCCTACCAAACGGCATAATATGTATGGGCTGGATGTTAGGAAAACCTCGTTCCTATAACAATTCAATGGTGCTAATGGCGGCGTAAGTGTAACTGTTGGTACAATGGTAGTGGAAGATGACAAGGCATCTTCAATGTCAGAATCCGACGAAAGGATAACAGGGTGAGTATCTGAAGACATGTCACTTGTGAACCAGGTCAACATAATCATATATATATATAAGTATAGGTATAAATAACTCGCACAATATGTGCATGAAACAACATGTATAATGAATATGCACCTATGACGAAATGATGAGATGCTATGATGATGTGGTTATAGTCTAGGGTCCATGATGCATCCTAGTTCGCTATAACCTTAGCTCTGATGCCAATCTGTCACACCCCCAATTTTACCTGACTTGCAGCGGAATGGGATACCTGGGTGACTGTCATAGCACCACAGTTACAGTTATATTGAACGACCTAAAGTGTCGTTTTGAAAATACATCGTTTGATTCATTCGAAATATTCAGAGTTATAAAATATAGGTCCCAAAAGTCTAGAAAAGTTTAAGGAAATGAGTTTATTACAATCAAACGATAGTTCATAAGTGCATGAAATCCAAAATAAGACGCGTCATCATTGTTACGCAATGGTATGACTCCATGCATGCCATGAGGAATATGTCTTAGTTACCTGAAAATACATTGCGAAAATGGTCAACATAAAGTTGGTGAATAATCATAGGTTTGTAAGTTAAATTGTATGTACATAGGCCACAAGTATAAAGTAAACCGACAAAAATGTCAAAATGCAACATTGTCTCTTAAGCTCATGACCCCGAAGCTAGACTTTGTAATGGCTCCACCAGAGTGTTTACCAGACACTCAAATTGTTAAGACATGAAATGGATTCGTCCCGTTGGAGCAACCCAAACATGAATGGAGGCGTCACCCTCAATAGATCTATTCACTCACTCTCGCTTAGTACTAAAATTAACGGTCCATGATAATAAAGGGGACTTGTCAAGACATGGTAATAAGGCAACTTAAGCAATGTATGGAATTTGTAATACTTGGGCATGTACAAAAATAATTGGTGCAATGTATTCTCCCCCGTGGGATTTGAAATCAAATAAGTAATTGAAAACGGGGCTATGAAAACTCACCTTAGCAAAAGCAATATCTGATAAACAAAATAGTAGTGGGAAATAAGGTCCGGGTACTCTAATCGCGACCTAAATAATGCATATGTCTTAGGTTCGAAAACAAGGTCAAGCATGCAAGTCATACACTACATTATCACTTGTACATGTTGTTGAAATTTTTATCGTCAAAAACGTAGGTAATCAAAGTAATCTCGTATTTAAGTCATCCACTATTTTAGAAAACGTAGTTTGTAAATCTCACGACCAAATATTAGTCGTCTTGAAAATATATATTTTGAAAATCTCTAATGTACCTAATAAGTATACTTAATGCTCTACCATTTTTATTTACGTCATTTTAGCCAAACTACACTCTAAAGTGTCCAAAAATAAATTTTAAATATTTCCATCAGCTTTTAATATAGCACAAAAGCTGTCAAAATTTATAGTTTCGTCGCAACTTCCTTAGGCCATAACTTTTGCGTCTTAGTTCCGTTTTTCAAGTTCTATATATTCCCGCGAAGGTAATCAAGTATACTTTAGGTTTTTCAAGGTCTCGGCTAGCCTAGATGGCACTAAATCTCAGTTTTACTTGCTAGAAAATCGGGACAGATTCATTATTTCCAGAAAATATAGTTTTCGTCGTCAATCTTGAAAATAGCATATCTTTTTCGTTATAAGTCCGTTTTAACCCGTTCAAGCGGCTATGTTTTCGTTATTAAGTCTATTTTCTATATTTCTAGCCTAATATGGTCACCAAGGTATTGATCTCTCTACAGAAAGTCGAATGGGACAGATTTGTTATTAAATGTGTCAAACTATATTTCCTAGTGTTGTGTTTATTATTACCACTTGACAACAACTCCAAGTCTAGTCCTAGTTCATCCATCAACTTCACAACTAGTATATGGTGATCTAACATAAACTTAAACATATTCAAGATCCATGTACAAGATCATCCAAGAATTTACAACTTCAAATCTACTAATCATATATGTATATATATAAAGTTTTTATTATTTTCTTGTAAAGATCTTTACTAACAAATTTTTCTTGTAATCAAAACTTGTTCAAACATATTTTCTTGCTAAAAGATCAAAGTGGATGAAAAGATTTTTATCAACATTTACCAAGTGATAACCAAGTATATATACTAGACAAGCATAAAAATCATGAAAAATTATGAAGTATTAGTAGTGTAAAAATTACTTACAAAGAGGTTAGTGAGATGAGGTTGGTAAAACACTTGTGTAATCCCCAAGATTAGTATCAAACCCTTGTTAATCTACCCTAAGTACTCTTGTAATTACCCACAAGCTCACTTTTCCTTCCCTTGCTCCTTAGGTGTGGCGAATTGTATGTATAAGTGGTGAGGTGATTGTTTTCTTTCTTGTAACTAAAAATGGGAGTATTAGGCTCTTGTATATATATAGCAAATGGGGTAAAAAGGTGGTCAAAGTGATTTTGGTCTTGGTCCATGGTCTTGCCGAGTTTCATGGAAAAGAGAGGACAAAAATGTGGCTCTTAGCCACCAAAATTAAATTGGTTGTCTCCACATGATCATAAGGTTGAAATGTTGTAGATTTTTGTAGGGAAATTTTTATACATTACAAGGGGGGGGGGGGGGGGGGGGCGGCTCATTTATTAGGATGGGAAGAAAATGTGTCAAATTTTTATAAATATATATATATTGAATGTATTGGGTATTAAAAATATGTATTGGGTATTAGTTTAGTAGTTAACGGAAGTTATACGTAATTAAACGTAAGGTGTAAAGAATTTAACTTGGACATCGGAAAATATTTTTGGGATTTTTGGTAATAATTTTGGAAGTATAAAAATACCCTAAAAATAATTGTTGAGAAAGTCGGGTATGTCGAGTGTTATATTTTTGAATAAAATTTTAACTATTGTTGAATTTAAAAACCGTAAGTACTTAAAGAATAGGAATTTGTTTTATAAAATAAAATGGTGAACTGGGGAAGGAGCAAGGTACCGGAGCGTTGTGGACTAAAATTAGCCTAAGTCCTAGAGTACTTAGAATTTATTTAAAAATTCTCGTCGATTCAAGTAAAAGGGCTCACGTAAAATGTTTCAAATTAAAAGTCAAGAATTTAAATTCGAGTTTAGAAAATAGTATTGACCTGGGAAATAGCGGGTTGTGACACATATAAACTTACTTAGGCGAAAACATGAACTAAGAGTTGGCGATAACTTGAACATACAATTTGGATCTACTTCATCTAAAGGAACCATGAGATATTACAAGAAATGGTCATACAAGTTATAAGAAACTTACCCTAATAACAATCTTCATGTAAAGATAAACTTTCCTAAGTTTATTCAAATATTGGACATGTAACTTTTCGAATCAAAACTTATATATATATATATATATATATATATATATATATATATATATATATATATATATATATATATATATATATATATATATACTTTATCAACTACTACAATAGTAGGGAGCCTCATGTGAGGAGTTCATTATGTAAGCCGTCGAGATGAGTTGTGGATTTACGAATTAAAGTGTCCTGGCTCCTCGAACGTTTACTAACGTGACTTCTGAATTATGTTGGCCCGAACGGTAGTAAACGATATATAAACTATACATGTTTCATGAATCATTTCTTTTCAAAGACTTACACTATACATCGTACCACATCATGGACTAGATGCAAGACATACATATATAGGCAATTCTTCATATTCTTTACTCCAATCCTAAGTCGCAACATTCTATTATAGGTTGCTCGTAGAAACCTTCGCGGTTCGACCATCACATTCACTACTTACTACATAACTTAAGGTGAGTTTGTAGCCCCACTTTCTATTGTTTAACTATTTTACAAACCCGTGGGGGGGATACATGCTATTATTTTTCTACTCGAACACAATGCTTTCTACTGTATGCTACCCGACTATGTTTTATTGTCACTAAGTAACGATTGCCATGTTCAAAGTCCCTATATCATGAACCATTAGTCACTAGCTATAGTGAGCGCGAATATTGTGAATAGATCTATTGGGATTGACGAATCCCATTTGTGTTGAACAACTACGAGTTCAAACAAATGCACTATATTTGATAGTTTGAGGTATAATGGCAATATTACCTTGGTAGGGATTCTACAATGCCAATTTATGGTTCGATGTTAATGCTTTGGTTGCATGAGCTTAGTGAAATAATAACGACTTTTGTTTTCTAACTATGAGTGTGAGTCTATAGCTCACACTACGATTATTGTGTTCAACGATTTAACTACAAACTCTACGAATTCCACTCAACCTTTGTGTTGACTGTTTTAAGCATGTATTTCAGGTCCATAATGAACGAGGCTGGCACGGAGGAGCACGGATATTCAAGAGGGCTATAAATTTATTATCATTCGAAAACTCATTTAATGCAAATTGTTAACATGGAACCATCTGGGACCTCATTTTGTAATCTCTGATATTTATATAATTTGAATGATAAATCTTTTAAAAACGACTCAATTAGAGTTCGTTTTCTATTATTGTGACTATTGTGCCGTCGAGTAACACCTAGTTTGAATTCCGCTGCATCCATGAATTGGGGGTGTTACTGATTGGTACCAGAGCCCTGGTTATAGAGAAACGGGTCTAATTGAGACCTAAACTATAACCACAATTACAAGCAAAAACATTTTATAGCCTTCCGCTCTTCGTGCCTTCCATCCTCCAGACGATTATGGACTTATTATGCAGGTTATGCTACATAAACATATTAGTTTATTGCTATATATATGCTTGCCATATTTTGAGCACTCCCCATAAACATTTGAATTGTTCTAACATAGTAATTCTTCTCATAGAAATCATGTGCGTACCCACTTCTCCCGACTATGTTCCCACTCTACCTAATAACTTCCAAGTCTTACCACCCTCACCCGAGTTCGGATTTGACTTTGTAAATGCCTTCGCTTCTGATGACGAAGAAGAACCTTTCGAAGATTTAACCGACGAAGAAGAAGAGGAGCCAATGCCAACAAATTTTGCGTTGAATATTTCTAATTATTTTGAACAAAATTGGGTTGAGGCAGACTCCGAGGAGGATAATGAGTATGAATATGTACTAGCACCATTATCACCACCACTATCACTTCCCTTTCATATCCCTACATATGATGAGTTGGATCACTCATTATGGATCGTACCACGACCATCATTGATTCAACAAGAAAGTCAACATGAAAACTACAGCTTCTCAAACTTCATCGACTCGTACCTCTATGACACACTAAACCAAGAAGTTGCCGATCAATCAGAGCTACTCGGACCTTCTAACCCACAATAGACTAGTGTGATGATACTAGTTAACTTTTGTACTACTAAACTGATTAGACTCAGTTAGTAAATGTTATGAAATCCATGTATTAACTAGCGATAGTAAAAACGTTGTAATTACTAAACTGAAAGTATCAGTTAGTAAATTTTGAAGAAACTTGTAATAGGTTTCGATTTTATAAATCAACCAACGTTGTACGAATAAAACTCTTGTTTTATACTATCATGTGTTATGCCTTTAAATCTTCAACGTAATTATTCTATCATTTCCCATAAAAAATCATGCTTTTTTCACAACTCTCTACTCACGACATATCTTTTGAACAATAGAATCATGGCGCCAAAGAAGAAGACACCACCAGCAATGACTCAAACTGCTATTCGCAAACTAGTTAAAGACAGTGTCAACGAAGCACTCACAACGGAACGAGCAGCCGTAGCTGCAGCAGCTGCCGAAGCCGCCACAGCTGCTGATGCTGCAGCAGCCGCTGAAGCCGCCAATGCTGCGGAAGTTGCTATAGCTGCAGAAGCTGCCCGAATTGCCAGCCTTAACATTGGAGGACCAAGCCCAACTATCCCTCCAGTGACAAATGTTGCTTCAGTACCTAAGGGTTGCTCATTCATTTCCTATTTGAAATGCGAACCCGTAAAGTTTAAAGGTACTGAAGGAGCCGTAGGTTTGACCCGCTGGTTTGAGAAAGCGGAGTTGGTATTTTTGGTCAGCAAATGTATCGAGAGTGATAAAGTTCAATATGCCACTAGTACACTGCTGGATGAAGCATTATCATGGTGGAATTCAATATCTCAACCAATAGGCATTGAAAATGCTTATAAGATATCTTGGGATAACTTGAAGAAGATGATGATCAAAGAGTACTGCCCCCGCAGTGAAATACAGAAGTTAGAGGTAGAATTCTGGGATCATGTTGTTAAGGGAAATGACATCATAACTTACAACCGTCGATTCCAAGAATTGAGGATAATGTGTCCAACAATGGTTTCAACAAAAGAATAATTGTTGGAACGGTATATCTGGGGACTTCCACCAAGTATACAAGGGAATGTAACTTCAACAAATCCCAAGGAACTTGATGAAGCTATGCGGATGTCTCGCAGCCTCATGGATCAAGTGGTGCGTACGACAGAAACCCGAAGACAAAACAACATCAACAACACCAACAACTACAACTACAACTACAATAACAACAATAACAATAGGAACAACAACAACAACAAGCGACCATGGGATGGTAACCATGGAAGTAACAACAACAACAATAACCAAACTCAAAACAACAACCATCATAACCAGCAAAACAAAAGACAAGAGGCCGCAAAGGCTTATGTGGTTGCACTAACTAGAGGCGCAGGGTATACCGGGAATGCTCCACTATGCAATAAGTGTAACTTCCATCACTCTGGTCCTTGCCCGGCTAAGTGTCGCAACTGTCAAAACACTGGACACCTTGCCAGAGATTGTAGAGTCAAGGCTTTAGCTACCGGTAGCAACACACAACCAATAGTTATATGCTTCGAGTGTGGAGAAAGTGGACATTACAAGAACCGATGTCCCCAAAACCAAGGTCAACAAGTTGAAGACAACCAGGGGTGAGCATATATGATAAGAGGAGAAGGAGCTTATCAGAATCTCAACAACACTGCAGAACAATGAAGTTTAGAACTTAGCAGTCATATTTATTTATGCACTATGTTGTACTACGTGTATGTCATCCCTAGTAATGGGAGTTTTATGACTTAAGAATATTTACTATTCAATAAACAACTCTTTGTGATAATTCTCATCTATTGTACTTTCTATCTCTAAACCAATTTGACTGATTAGTAGACTATTACCATTCTATAAGATTTACTCAGTTATCCTATAAACCATTCCACAAATTTTACTTCAAGCTATTTTGTTACCACTTTATTGTTTCACATCATTTTACTCCAAGATATTCTACCACCATCTTAGAAAAATTACTTCGTTAATATCACCCTATAAATTGATATCATATCTTCTTTACCCAGCTTCATCTCAAACCACTAAAACTCATCAAACCAAAATGAAGGACACAAGCCCCGTTCTTCTTTTCACCATCATTATCTTCACAACCGTTGCAACCACAAGCTCATTAACCGATCTTGATGCACTTTTAAAGCTCAAATCATCCTTAGTTACACCACAAGCAACCTCATCAGCTTTACAAGATTGAATACCATCTAAAACTTTTAAGAAACACAATACTACGTGACTAAACCGAACATCACATTATCGGTCCTGAATTATACATAGCCTGATCACCTATGTCTAATTCAGGAGGAATCATGTTATGCTGGGAGCAGTCACCTGTATGTTTTCTTAGAAACAAACTTCTCATAATTAACCTCATCCTACGCCATACACTGAAACGACAAATCAAACTACATCACTCTAGTCCTCATAAGTAACCACACCTCTTCATTGACACCACTCCAACGTATAACACACAAAGAACTTCGGGATGAAGTTCCCCGTAAGGGGTAGAGACTGTAACAATTCACATTTTCAGGTTAATTACTATTCCCGGAGAATTTTACTATTCACTTTTACTATTCATTTTTCCCAAAATTTGATTTTTGTTTCTTGGCCTCGAGTGATAAATCATTTCCATAGCAAATTAAAAGTTTGACATTCATCAGATCATTTTCGCGAAAGTTAATAAGGAATTACACGTTTTAGGGTAAAACGTCATTTAAAAATTCTATGCACAACGAAACACGACCGCGTTAATTTTCCCCGTATCAGAAAAATGTTTGATACACTCATGATTTATTTGAGAATAAATCATGACTGTGAAAAACATGACCAAATAAACCTCGGCCGTGAAAAACTAGAATTTTCACTTTTAAGCGTTTTTACTCAGCCGTAACCTTAGCCTATACCTGCACCGCATTTCTAAGACGATTTGAGTTTTTCACATTTTTGGAATAAGTCAACATATTTTTCCCTCCTCCTTTGACCAAAAATCATTCCTTGATTTTATAAGTCATTCCTTGATTTTTAGGCTTACGGTTTGATGTCTAAAAGAAATTTAATACCAACCGACACTAGACTGAGCCCAGTCTAGACATTATAAGTCATTTTAAATCATTTATATCCTATTAGAAAAGTAACATTTTACTTTTCTCAAATTTACACAATATTCGTACATTTTACATATTACGCATTTTAGACCCGTGTTTCCATTTTTAGCAGGGTTTTACCACCTCAATGGAACCTACCACTCATTTTATATTTTATTATAGAGTATAATGATATGTTTGACCATACTTTCAAGTTCCACATTTTTACGACACCCGGTTTTACGTTTTGAGGCTTAATCATTTACGGTTAGCTTTTTACGGAGTCAAAACTCATCCAATACTTAGGATATTATCAACCAAGGCACACCTCACCCCCCTAGCCCTTGTGAACCGCCATTAGCGGGGGGGGAGAAGTCACGCCTTAAGGTGTCTTGATCTTATACTAAGTGATCTAGTATGTATACATGTGTTAAAGCTTTCTTAGGAAGCTTTGCATTGTCATGCTTCCTAACTCCTCAAAAGCCATATAAAAGCCCCCTCCCCCCCCTCTTGTTTCCGTCCATATCACACCCCAAAACACTCCACACTTAGCTTAATTCCTTCTAGTTTCAAGCAAGGTTCAAGTACTTCATCAAGATAGAAACCCTAGTTTGTTTTTAGGTAATCAAAACACTTCCAAACCTCATATACTTTGGTGATTTCTCTTGAGTTTGAATCCACTCAAGTCACCTCAACTTTCATCATCTCTCTTTCAAGAATACAAGAGTAGAAAGATTGCATGAAGTGAAGTAGGTTGAAGCTAAAGTCTATCAAAGTCCTTACCTTACATGTTAACTTCCTTTCTTATTTGAAAGCCAAAAGTTGTAAGCCAAACCCTAACATGCTTCTTGTTAAATATCATAATCATGTTATTTACATATTATTTATGCTACATTATGTCTTGTGATCATGTCCATGATGTATAAAAATGGGTAAAACAAGTTATTACAAATAATTGTTAAGTTAAGTTATTTAAACAAGTAAACTAGTGAATTTCTTGGTGAAGTCTGATCAAAATGGAAAACTTATGATATTGGATCATTACATATTGTAGTAGAGGACTTAACAAGGAAACCATAGCAACTTGAATCACCTAAAATGAGTAAACGAGTCAAAAGTTATGACCATTTGAAGTTACCACAACTTTACGGCAAAACTGCCAAATACCTTGTGTGACAGTTTTAAATACGCAAAAAGAGGACCTTCTGGTCCGTTTCATAAAAGAGTTAAAACTTGAAAGTTGCTCAGAATGATGTTTTCTTCAAAAACACAGGTGCACGTATCCAGAAAACCTACAATGAATGAGATATCTTCAATTTCTTAACAGCCCATTTTATGTACCAAAGTTACAATATAAGTGGTTATGGTTAGTTATTACCAAAAGGTCTAATGACCTAAAGCCAAGACCACAACCATGGCTAAAGCCAAGGTTGAGTCTCAAGACCATGGAACAATGACCAAAGGTCATGGCAAGGCCATGACTAAATGACCATATAAACTTACTTAGGCGAAAACATTAGCTAAGAGTTGGCGATAACTTGAACATACAATTTGGAGCTACTTCATCTAAAGGAACCATGAGATATTACAAGAAATGGTCATACAAGTTATAAGAAACTTACCCTAATAACAATCTTCATGTAAAGATAAACTTTCATAAGTTTATTCAAATATTGGACATGTAACTTTTCGAATCAAAACTTATATATATATATATATATATACTTTATCAACTACTACAATAGTAGGGAGCCTCATGTGATGAGTTCATTATGTAAGCCGTCGAGATGAGTTGTGGATTTATGAATTAAAGTGTCCTGGCTCCTCGAACGTTTACTAACGTGACTTCTGAATTATGTCGGCCCGAACGGTAGTAAACGATATATAAACTATACATGTTTCATGAATCATTTCTTTTCAAAGACTTACACTATACATCGTACCACATCATGGACTAAATGCAAGACATACATATATAGGCAATTCTTCATATTCTTTACTCCAATCCTAAGTCGCAACATTCTATTATAGGTTGCTCGAAGAAACCTTCGCGATTCGACTTTCACATTCACTACTTACTACATAACTTAAGGTGAGTTCGTAGCCCCACTTTCTATTGTATAACTATTTTACAAACCCGTG
The DNA here is from genome assembly GCA_030686995.1 of Artemisia argyi. Taxonomy (NCBI): domain Eukaryota; kingdom Viridiplantae; phylum Streptophyta; class Magnoliopsida; order Asterales; family Asteraceae; genus Artemisia; species Artemisia argyi. Next base: position 318,295 of record JARVZY010010789.1, on the reverse strand, counting down.
GGGGGGATACATGCTATTATTTTTCTACTCGAACACAATGCTTTCTACTGTATGTTACCCGACTATGTTTTATTGTCACTAAGTAACGATTTCCATGTTCGAAGTCCCTATATCATGAACCATTAGTCACTAGCTATAGTGAGCACGAATATTGTGAATAGATCTATTGGGATTGATGAATCCCATTTGTGTTGAACAACTACGAGTAGAAGATCTTGTTGCATCAAAACTGCTCCTAACCCTTGATACGAGGCACCACAATAAACCACAAAATCTTCTACTCCATCTGGCAAAGCCAATATCGGTGCACTACAAAGCTTCTGCTTCAAAGTCTGAAATGCCTACTCTTCTTCTTCTCCCTATTCATACTTCTTATCCTTGTGAGTCAATGCAGTCAACGGTTTAGATATCTTGGAGAATCCCTCGATGAATCTCCTGTAATACCCAGCCAATCCTAGAAATTGTCGAATTTCTATGGCGTTAACCAGCGTTGCCCATTTCTCAATCGCCTCAATCTTTGGGGGATCCACATGTAATCCTTCACTATCAATTACATGACCCAAAAATTGAACCTTACGAATCCAAAACTCACACTTAGAGAACTTTGCGTACAACTGATCATCATTGAGTAACTTAAGAATCGTAGCCAAATGTTGCTCGTGCTCTTCCTCGCTCTTTGAGTAGATCAGAATATCATCGATAAAGACTATCACGAACATATCTAGATAAGGCTTGCATACTCGGTTTATGAGGTCCATGAACACTGGAGGCGCATTGGTCAAACCAAAAGGCATCACTTGAAACTCATAATGACCATAACGGGTCCTAAATGCCGTCTTGGGAATATCTTCTACCCGAACCCTGAGTTGGTGATAACCAGACCTCAAGTCAATCTTAGAGTAGTAACTCGATCCTTGCAACTGATCAAACAAGTCATCAATCCTCGGTAACGGGTAGCGGTTCTTCACGGTTAACTTATTCAATCCTCGGTAGTCGATGCACATCCTAAACGTCCCATCCTTCTTCTTCATAAATAACACTGGAGCTCCCCAGGGTGAAGAACTCGGTCTAATAAATCCTTTATCCAACAGCTCTTGTAATTGCTTCTATCACTCCTCCATTTCCGATGGCGCTAAATGATATGGTGCACGCGCAACAGGTGCAGCTCCTGGAACTAAGTCGATACGAAAATCCACTTGTTGGGCTGGCGGAAGTCCCGACAAATCTTCAGGAAATACTTCAGGAAACTCACGCACTTCAGGAACATCCTCGAGTCGCTTCTCTCCTGACTCCTTCTTAGCCATGTGTGCTAGGAATGCATGACATCCTTTCTCAAGGTATTTCATGGTTTTGAGACATGATATGATATTCAGGCGAGTTCCACTCCTATCACCTCGAACAATCAAAATCTCATCATTGAGAGGGGTATGAACAACTCGTTCTCCACAAACAATGCTCGCTCGATTCTTGGCTAACCAATCCATCCCAACGATCACGTCGAAGCTTTCGAGCTCGATTGGCATCAAATCAATACTAAAAGGGTGGTCTAATAGGTTAAGGGTACAGCCACGGATCACGGTGCGGGTGTCAACTAGGTTACCAACAGCTAACTCAATACTATAGCTAACGTCTAATAGAGTAGGGGTAAGTCGGAGTAACGACGCAATCTTAGAAGACACAAAACTCATATCGGCACCCGAATCAACCAAAACTTTAACACGAAGGTTGTTGAGAAGAAACGTACCAGTGACAACATTCGGATCTTGATGCGGCTCTCCATTTCCCATCACGTACACTCTACCTCGGGTACCTCCATTTCTTTGTTTAGCATTCTTCGGGCATTGTCCCCTGTAGTGTCAACCCTCTCCACATTCAAAACATGTAACCACAGGCTTGGCATTTGCTCTTGTCGCGACAACCCTATTCCTACAAAACCTCGCAATGTGACCAACCTTTTAACACTTCGTACATCTCACAGTACATGGCCCAGTATGATGCTTGTGGCACTTCCCACAAAGAGTTTGCTGTCCAACATTCGCTCCTCCTTGTGCAGCCACAAATGCCTTAACAGTCTCATGTCTCCTATTCTTTTGGTGATGGTGATTGTTGTTACGATACTGATTGTTGTTGTAGCGGTTGTTGGGGTTGTTATAGTTGTTGCTCTTTCTATTATCTTCCCATTTTCTCTTGTTATCAAAGTGATTACTCTTCTGAATAGCACCATGCTGAGTCACCTGATCCATAAGGCGTTCAGCCATGCTAATAGTGTCATCCAAAGTCTCAGCATTGTACGACCTCACATTTCCTGGAATACTCGCAGGCAATCCACCAATAAACTTCTCTAGCAACTTCTCATTATCGGGCACCATGTGAGCACAAATTACCTTCCGCTCTTGGAAACGTCGCACATAAGTAGAAAGATAAGAACCCTTCACAGCTAAATAATAGAACTCAGTATCCAACTTCCTCAAATCACTACGAGAACAATACTTCTTAACCATAGCTTTCTTGAAATCTTCCCACTAAGTATTATAAGCATCCTCCATTCCCTTTTCCTGAACGTAAGCATTCCACCAAGACAAGGCATGTTCCAACAATGTGCCTGTCGCATACTTTACCCTATTGTTCTCAGTACAATTGCTCCTATGAAACACCGATTCCACTTTCTCAAACCATTGAGTCAATCCAACAGCTCCTTCAGTTCCTTTGAAGGAAATGGGCTTACAATCCATGAATTCCTTAAAAGTGCAAAAATGGTTGTTGGGAACAGCTTGAGCTCTAGCCGGTCAAACATTCTGAGGAACACCTGCTTGCCTGGCAAGCGTTGCTGCAACACCCTCATCAATCATCTACTGAATAGTAGCAGGGGTCATCTTCCTAGGATGCATAATTCTATCAATCAATACAAAGCACAACACATGTAAGTATTTGATTAACGTGTCAGAATCATAGCGCAAGATAAAGCATCGTCACATGAATAAAATCATAATATAGCATAAGTCAACATCAATAATAGTACATCACCATAATACATCATAGATTTCATACTTGACATTGGTCTTACAAGATATGCAAAACAAGTAGAAGTTTCGAATAAAATCTACCAACTGAAGAATTCAGTTTAGCATATACTAGGTAAACTACCATTAAGATACTAACTACTATAAATGATCTAATCACTGATATCCTAAGCGATCTCCATACATAGCCCTCACATCAATGTTTTCATAAGACCTAAGGCAGGTCATCCTCTCTGCATAGGCCTGTCTCTGCATCTCATGCAACTCACTCCATAACTCGCTGATACTAGTACGATAGTGACGACTATCATCTCCTGCATACAACTCTGTCTGAGACAATTGTCTCGCCATTCTCCCAACCTCTATCATCCTCCTATCCAAAGAATCCAAGCGTCCTTGAAACTCAGCATACGTCTCCTCCACAGGGCTCAACCTAGCACTCTGCCTATATAAACCAACCTGCAACTCATCTGCTACCTTCTTCCCTTCCTTCTTCTCCTTCATCAATTCCACGACAGTAGATGGCCGAAAAAACGTACTCCTAGCCCTAGACATGTAGCGACCCTGACACCAGGTCATCTCCTCCCTCAATCTGCTCAACTCATCCCCAATCACTAAAGACGTAACGCGTGGGTCTGCTGATGACTCTCCAACTTCATAAGTGAACGCTAACTCAGTAGGCACGGCCTCCGTCGATGTCACCTCGGAAATCATAACATGCTCAAAACTCTCAGGTGTATCCGACTCATAAGTCACATCTGATACAATAGGCGAAGGCGGCGGGGGAACATCCTGATCCTCCTCCATAAACTCCTCATCATCATCCTCCTCGTCACCATCATCGTCATCCATCTCCTCATCTCCATCAACCTCAATAATAACATCATCCTCTAAACCTACCTCATCATCTAAACCATCATCAACATCCAGCTCAACATCAACATCCAACTCAACATCATTTCCTAAAGGCAATGGGTCAACAACGGGTGGGACTGGAACCTGATCACGGGGAACTGGGACAGACATGATACTCTACAAGAGTATAAGGAAACATAAAAAATACTAGCCAAATTTTCGCGGAAAACCATTTTATAAGCCAAAGCATGATAGTGGAAAAAGTCCAAACCAATCTCAATATAAAACATATATATATATATATATATATATATATATATATATATATAGGGTAGGGATCCAATAAGAAGTAAATTAAAATAAGAAGTGGTAAGAAGTGACCAAAACCACGCATTGGAGATGCAACGACTTGCATTAGATGCATTTCTATTCATATAGATGCAACATCTTGAGTTTCGAAAGTTAATTTGATGTATAGATGGTGCAAATTGATTTTCATGATTTTTGCACATGCAGAGGAACAAAAAATAACAGAAATCATGAAATGCATCTAATATATGTATATGCATCTGATTAAAAGCCAGAAAACACACTATGGTGCGTTATAATGCATCTAAGATTATAGGGATGCATCTAATTTAGGTCGGTGCATCTCGAATTTGTAGTTATAGTTCTTCTTATTCCTTCTTATTTTAAGTAATATTCTTATTTGATCCTAACTCTATATATATATATATATATATATATATATATATATATATATATATATATATATATATATATATATATATATATGTAAGGTTTAAAAGAATACCAGGGCGCGAAGTGGCACGGAGGGCTGTCAGCTTTCTGTCTCAAAACATTTTGACTCCAGGAAAAAGTTTATGTTCGAGTGCGAGCTCGTTCTCTATAAACGGTGCTCTGATACCATTCTGTAGCACCCCCAACTCAAAATACGGCAGCTGACATGCTGGGGGCACTACGCAAATAGAAACCAAGCACATTTATAGCTAACGACCACAACACGGGACGTTTATAAATGTTGCAAAACATATCATTCAAATTATAAACCGTTTAAAGTACAAGGACACTTAAATCAAGTAGCAGCGGAAAAGGTAAAATAGAGTTTGCAGCGGAAAGTTTACAATGTTTAGCAGCGGAAAACATTTAACAAAGTTTAGCAGCAGAAATAAGTAAGAAACACCAAGGTTTTACGAATGATATGAAAGTAAAGATAGTAAAGATAATAAGGCTGCCTTGACAGAAAGACTCCATCGACCTTGCCACTCCACCAAGCCCATGTCATAAAGCTCCAAAACTAATTAGTAGTAGTACCTGAGAAACACATGCTTAAAAGTCAACACAAAGGTTGAGTGTATTCCATAGGTTTAAAATAATAAGTAGAGCACAAGGTTTTAATCATACGATATAAGCAACAAATGCAAATACCAGGGAAATTGTAAAACCTCGCAAAAATTCGTATAATTAACTACGATTAATTATATATAAATCTCTGTCATTATTGTAATCACCATTTTTACGGGGAAATTTAAAATTTTCTTATTATATTAAAATGGTCACGATTACGATATTGCAAAATTCACCAAACGACAAAACAAGTTCTCGACAAAATTAACAAAATAGTAACAATTCACTAATCCTAATTAACAAAATAATTACAAAACCAAACGGGCCCTTGTTCTTTCCTAAGCCCAACCGGCCCAAAACAAAACCCATTTTTACTTTTAATATTTCATATAAATCGATCAACCATGCTCCAAATCACCTCGCGTATTCCAAATTCTGACACACGACCCCCCCAATATTTTTACACCATCTCGTTAAACACCTAGCCAACTATTAGTGTGTCGAATCTCACATTCATACGTTGAGTTTTGATACAATTTTACGAGGCAAAGTGTTTAACTCTAAATCGATCCAACCGATCCACCATTTATTCAATTCTTATCCGTTTTAATCCCCGTTTGTTTCTAAATGATCCTACTAATTTTTCCGAGATGATTTTATACTCAAATGTCGAATATGATCATGTATATACAAGTAGTGAACGATTTTTTAAATCGTTTATGAATATATGGTTATGTCGACTATAATTGATAATATAGGATTGTTACAAGCTTAGATTTTAATATTGGACATGTAGTGGACTATAATTGTAAAATATATATAAAAAGGACTAACGGTGTGACGCTAACGCCGTTAGTATAAAAAGTGTAAAAATGGAAAAAGGATAAGGACTACACATAATCTATTTGACATTCTTATTTTATTTTTTATTTTACGGCAACCATCACGTCATATGCATTTTTATTATGTTTTAAATATATATTATTTATTTTTATGTTAATAATATATATAACGATATCTATAAAGTTAATATTTTTACTTACGATTAAAAAAAGGTAAAACTACGATGGATATTTTAAATAAAGTATTTTATCATATCATGCATGGCATAATAATTACACTGCACATCCTCTATTCGTCATAACGAATAAAAATTATTCGTTATTCGTTCGTATTTACCAAATAGTATTTGGTTATATTCTCTGATAAATTTATTTATCAGGTTCTGTGTCAAAGACGTTTCCATAATCATTTCCATAAATCCCATCCTATCTTACTTTTCATCATCTCCAAAATCAATCCAGGTGAGTCATAGCCCCATTTCAAATAATTGTTTTTAACTCATTGGGGGAGATACATGCTTACATATACTTTGATAACTTGATAAGTATATGAAATAAAATAAAATACCTGATTCAAATCAATTTCCTAATTGATATTAAAATAATATAATTTGTGATTTATAATATATCAATGTTTCCAATGTGATTATTGTGGTATGTGAAATATATATCTATTGATGAATTATTTGACTGAAATATTGTTATTCATATGAAAATGTTCTCAATTCGATTATTGTGGTATGTGATATAAATGTGTAACTGGCGAAATATTCAAATTGAATTTCTGATACTCAAACGATACTATTTTCAAACTGAATTTGTGATACTCAAACGATACTATTTTCCAATTGAATTTCTGATACTCAAACGATACTATTTTCAAACTGAATTTGTGATACTCAACCGATACTATTTTCAAATTGAAATTCTGATACTCAAACGATGATATTTTTAAACTGAATTTCTAATACTCAAATGATGATATTTTCAAACTGAATTTATGATACTCAAACGATACTGTTTTCAAATGGATTTCTGTGATACGATACTTGGTTTCATGATGTATGCTAAATGAGCCCATTAGTCCTTGATATTGCCTAAGTTAGCTTATCGCCATATAGTCCCTCTATCATGAGCCATTAATCACTGTAAAGTGAGCGCGAATATAGTGGACAGATTCGAAACCTGTTTCGGGTTGACCTCCGATCCCACTAATGCTTGACGGAATGCCAATTGCAATTGGTTAGCCGCATTAGTCGTGATACACTATATTTGAGTAAAAATAGGAATTGGCAAATCACCTATTACACGAGGGCAAAATCTGTCATTGATTTGATAGAACACCCCTTCTGTTAACGTCTTGCGTGTCATGAGGCTTGGTGCAATATCTATAAAGGAAATATATATATTCAACATATATTTAGATACAGCTGTATAGGTTTGACCATACGTGAATTATATATCTGATTAATTTAGTATCATGAGTTTCCAGCTCATGTTAAGATTATTGAATGTGATTGAATATTTATATGATTTATTTGTGAGTATACTCGATACTTGTTTCATTACTGTTTGTATATTGTCAATACCAAATATTCCTGAAATCTAACAAAATAAAGGGTTTTTCCTAAAACTCTATGAACTCACCAACCTTTGTGTTGACACTTTTAAGCATGTGTATCTCAGGTAATTTAACGAAGCAGGACAAGACACGGAGTGGGCATTTATTACTCTGATAAATTAAAATGGTGTAAAAATCAAATTTGTCATTTTTACAAGCCTTTATATCTTTTCATAAGATTTTAAATCAAATGGTTCATCTTTTATCAAAATTATTATTTGAATGACAAATAAATTTCAAAACATTTCTTTTAAGCCATTTTATGTGGTTAAAACTTCGATCCTCACCGTAACACCCAAATTATTTTTCCGCTGCGACAAACTTAAAAATGGGGGTGTTACAGAAATCAAGGTAACACCCAATATGTAGAGGCAATACATACATACATACATACATACGGTTGATGGTACTAAGCTCATGACACACAAACGTTAACCAAACCAATCGTCAGTAACTTTGTACTAACATAAACAATAACCGCGGAATTTCATAATATAAAGTGCCCCCAAAGCCGGGTACTTGCCAATACCCAGCAAAATCGAAAGTAGTACACCCGCATTGCCAAGCCCTTGACAACCGGGCGGGATGGTCAATCCTATAGGCCCATAAACTAAGTTCGCGTTCACTCGCAAGTGACTAATGGCTCATGATCTGAGGGTCTTTCCGGCAAGACAAGCTACTTAGCACATCGTCAGGAAATATATATATCATTCAGGAAAAAGCATACCAAAAATACTTGTGCTCGGAAAACATTTAAAGCATGTGTCTCACCCCCATGGGTTTAAAACAATTAAAATATAAAAGCGGGGCTATGAATCACACCTTAACAATAGCAGTAGCAGGAAACCAGATATAGTAATCAATCAATAATGCGTCACAACAAATGAACTTCAGCACAACCTAATCAATATAAATGGAATAACTCAGAACTATACTTGAATATCTCAATAAACAATGCTTGAGTAAAAGTTTTGTATAATACAATGGCATTTAAAAGAAATATATTTCGTAAAGTCTCGTGTGGGAGACAAGAAAATTAGAAAAGAAATAAGTCTGTGAAACGACCAAGTACGCAAGAAAGACGAAAGAACTCCTCGAAGAAAGTCGTCGAAAAGAAATGGAAATAAAAGAAATAAAAATAGGAAACTCGCTCAAATAAAAATAAATAACAATACGTAAACCACAAGTCTCGGATTTTACCCGTTTTCCCAAAATAACGTTGAAATATAAGAGTTTTCAAATAATAATAATGTTTGGTAAAATGATTTAAATTTATAAAGAATTTTATAAAATTTCGGCATGACCTGCCCGTTTATATAACGTTTCCCGAGTCAAAAACTCTTTATTTTTAAATAATGTTAATATATAGATAAATATGATTGGATATATCATTCGCGTAGTCCATTAGTTGTTTAGGTTTTATCAACCATTTTGTATTTGTTTGGGTTCCAGGTACGTTAAGATCTTTATGGGCCTAACGTACCCTACCGTCTCGTGTACCAAAGGGTCAATAATATCCAAATAACCTAGGCCGTAAATCCAATACGTCCAATTCAAGCTCACAATGTCATAAGAATGGAAATATGTCCAATATCAAGTCCACTTAACTATAACAATTTGATTTTAGGTTTCATATTGATTATTAACCGTTTTATTATTTACCGTTTGCAACTATTAATAATATCCCGAGACTAGTAACCCATACTCAAAATAATCACCACAACAATACTAGTAACTCAAAAGTCAACCCAAGTCCAAATCGAGCCATACCCTCTCCTCGGCTCAAACCAAACAACCAATCAATTCCAAACAATAATAACCATAATAATATAAACTCACCCCCACCACCACCCGTGGCTCGGTGGTGGTGGTTCTCGGCTGTCGAGCGACAAAGAAACCAAACAGACCCTCGAAATCCAATCCAAACACAAATATATATATTTATATACACATTATATATAACAGGAGGCATTTGAAGAATATGCCACCTCATTGCCCAGTCAATGCCCAGTAATTCATTATCAGCCATGTCATCAGTCATGTCATCTCATTCAGGCCATGTAAGCAATTTTTTTAGCATAAATTCGGATTTTACATGTATTAAAAATCGAAATTAAAAATTACAGCTAGCAAGATTCGAACATGGGATGTATACAAACACCAACAAACATCTCATCTCAACCATTGGAACAATAGAACTTTTGTTATTCTCTTTGCAAGTCAAAATTGATAAAGCCAGGTAAACTATTATATCAACAAATCAACAATAATAACCCTAAATTAAAACCAAAAACCCATTAAAACATCATGTAACTAAAAACAAAGCCTAAAAATCAAGTCCTTTTTTTCTCAGCAGGTACGGCTTTTTTTTTCTAAAAACCTTAATTATCTGTTAAATTTTTATAGATATTGTTGGTTTTATATGAATCATATTACAAGGCATGTTCCTGGTGCATGTATTTTCATAATTATGTTATTTAATTTATGTATCTACTTATCATTAACGATGACGGTATCTGTTGATCATACTGAACTTGGATATCTAATATTTATATGCCTTTTAGAGATAATATAGTTCAATACATTATATGGTTTGATTATGCATTATTTATCTTTGCATGTAGTTAGTTTAGGTATGTGAACTATGATTAGTTTTATGTTTTATTTGAGGAATTATGATTAGTTTTATGTTTGATTCGGGTTAGAGTTAGGTTTAATCGATTTTTTCGCAACATTAGTAAAGACATTCATTCTATACGAGTAGAATTAGGTTTTATTTGAGGTTGATGTATCTCTTTTTTCGTAAGATTAGTAAAGACATTGATTCTATACGAGTAGATTTAGGTTTCCTCAGTATCACTTCAACTTGATTTACAAGGAAAAAAATTTGTCTTGAATAAACATCTATTTTGATGAGACATCATATGTCCCATTTTTTTAGTTATTTTCTTAAAATTAAATAAATGTGTTTCAGTGTTCATTAAGTGTAATTTTGCTTGCCATAGTGATTTTCTTATCCACCAGATGGAGATATTTATTTTTCTTTCCTGTCGTCTTATAATTGCGTTTTCTCTCAGTGTTATAGAGAACTGAGCAAGGGGATGTATAGAGATCTTTTTGAGCCATTAGTAGGAAATAACATATTGTTTATCAAACTTTGAATCTCGTATTCATATCACTGTTCTACTAACCATTATTCATATCTTATTAGATTAATTTTTTCCTACTTGAGAGGCCTATTACACGCTTTAAGCTTTTTGGAATAACTGATGGTGCATGTTGCTGATATATTGATTTTTTGTTTTCTGACAGGCCAACGAACCCTCCAAAATTTAAGAAATTGATGGAGTATCTTACCCTTTGCATAGGTATCTTACTTTGATAATATTAATATTGCTAACATTGAAGGTACCTACTTATTTTAGTTTCCTCTTCTCCTGAATTCCACAACAAACATTGCATAAACATATGTTCTATATTTTAAACTACGTTGCACCATATACCCATATCTTACTAAACTGTATGTTCCGTTGTTAAATGTCAGGTACTGTAAATTGTCGAAATAGATGTCTCGAAAGGAAAGACGTGTCCTAGATTCATCTCAAGTGTAGTACGGGAAACAAGGATATGTCGTTTTAGAAGGAATGATACAAACAAGTTTTAGCTTTTGCAAGCATGTATGCAGTTCAACATGTTGGCAGTCGTCACTGACTAATTTTTGCACAAAGTATACTGATGGGTTCAGCATTGTTACCTTCATTTTTATCCTTTTTTTGACCCTTGTGTCACATTCACCTCCTGTAGCATTCCTAGAATATTTGAGAATGGGGTGAAATTTGAAAGGGGAAAAGTTATTATTTTGTGTGTTTTCATCTATTTTTTCCCTGTTCACATGCATCTTTGTGTGTTTCACTATTTTCTTTCTGAATTGTTGGAAAACCATTGCTTATCGGGTCAACGTTTGTCTAGGGTGCTAGAAGATTTAGAGGCAACATGCGGCAAGTGATACGTTTTGAAATGGGTCTCAGGTTAGTAATTTATTCCATTGAGTTAAACCTTCATTTTAATATTATTAAGTGTGGTCTCCAAGAGGATAATATTTTTTAACGCATTGAGTAACAAATGCTTCAAATGACCTATAGTGTCATCATGCTTTGGTGGTCAAGATAATAACTTATATTTAGGGAGCATGTAGATTTGTGTTATGAAACATACTATTTTGATTCGAAGCTGCAATTATAACCTTTGTGATAAGACACGACCAGGTTTCAAATAAAGAATCGAAGAACTGAACCCAAATACCAAAATTCTCAATGAAGTAGTATAAGAATTGAAGTAAATTGGTGTTGGGAATTATACTAACAGTTACCACGGCTAGTGAAGAAGTTACAACTGCTGAAGATTGTGCTTGCAGTGGAAACTCATTACCACTGCAAGCACAAATATTACCACTGCTTACTTAGTAACTGTTAGAGAAACGCGCTTAGATAAATATAGAATAGATCTTGTGTATATCTTATTCTATTAGCATTATACTTATCTTGTAGAAGAGGACTCCTTGTTGTATAAAAGGAGATCCTAGGTTAAAGGTTAGAGATAACTTTTGCATACGTAATTCTTAGAGCTTCAAGGTGTAACCCTAGTGATATCATAGATCACTCGTATTATTAACATTAATAATATTGGAGCTAATAGTTTGTTTACATACATTGTTCTTGTTCATATACAACTATCATTCTTACAATCAATCTTCTAAGTATCATTAAGTAGATTCCGCATACTTAGTGGTATCACTCAAAGTATCAATATCAACACAAGTTCAAGGTGTTCACGATCCAACAAGTGGTATCAGAGAAAGGCTTTGATATTTTGATTTAGAAGATCCTATGGCAGACACAAAAGAAACAATGGAGACAGAAACAAGCCAATCTAACATTGCTGCAAAACTTCCAAAGCTAAAGATAAATGACTTCGAGATGTGGAGGCTTATGATAGAACAATTTTTCATGGTACAAGACTACACATTATGGGAGATCATTATGTGTGGTAATTCTTTCAAACCAGGAACAACTACAGAGCAGATTGGTGACAATACAGTAACAAAAGTTAATTCGGGTCCTGTTACTAATGAAGAAAGAAATCAACTGAAGAATGATTTGAAGGCTAGAGGTTTGCTGCTGATGGCTCTACCTAGAGAACAAGTTCTGGCCTTTAGCAAATACAAGTCTGCAAAGACTCTTTTTGATGAGATCTGTGAAGTGTTTGGTGGTAATGTTTCCACCAAGAAGACTCAAAAGACTTTACTAAAGCAGACCTATGAAAACGTTGGTTCAACAAGTAATGAATCTCTTGATAGCATCTTCACAAGGCTACAAAAGATTGTTACTCAACTTACTGCTTTTGGTATTGAGGTGGAAAAGGAAGACCTGAATCTTAAGTTCCTAAGAAGCCTACCTTCTGAGTTTGACACCAATGTTGCTGTTTGGGAGGATAAGCCAGATCTGGAGACAATGAAGCTTAATGATGTGTACAATAACTTCAAAGTTATTGAACAAAGATTAAAGAAAGCTGGAAAGTTAAGAACAAGTTCTGCAAGTGTAGCACTCATATCATCAAATGATAGTTCAGATGAAGAGAGTGACAGTGATGATGATGATGACAGTGGTAACATGATTGTTTCCACTGGTAGTGGAAGTGTTTCCACTAGGAGCTCAAAGAAACAGGTTGCAGGACTAAGTGATGCTACTTTCTATGCCTTTATATCAAGTCAAGTGGGTGGTTCAATTCTCAATCATGAGGATTTGGAGCAAGTTGATGAAGATGATATGGAGGAAATGGATATTAAATGGCAGGTGGCATTACTGAGCTTAAGATCAAAGAAGTTCTGGAAGAAGACAGGGAGGAAGATAAACATAAGTGGCAATGAGACTGTAGGTTTTGATAAAAAGAAAGTGGAGTGCTATAATTGTCATAAGTTGGGGCACTTTGCAAGAGAATGTAGAAAACCAAGGAAAACTGACAGCAGGTCAACTTGGTACAAGAAAGAGAAGAACAAAGAACCTACAACTGAAGAGCCAAAGGTGCTGTTGGCTATTGATGGTGTAAGCTTTGATTGGAGCTTCATGACTCAGGATGGAGAAGATGATACAGAATCTGCAATGCTTGCTACTGAGCATGCACTCATGGCTTTTCCAGACTCTGAGGTACATACTGATAATGTTTGTTCTAAAAACTGTAAGGCCTTAAAAGATTATAATAGCTTGAAAACACAATATGATGAAGTGATGCTAGAGTTACATCATACTAATCATAACTTAGCTAATCATAAAACAGGTCTAGGTGTTTTAGAAAAACAGTTAGAGCATTATAGGGCAAATGAATCTAAGTTCAGAGATGACATTGCTGTATTAAAAAATGACTTAGATTTTAAGATTACAGTTAATGAGGCTCTTAGGGAAGAGATTAAAAAGGTTAAGAAGGCTAGTGAGAACATACAGATAACTAATCAAACACTAGACCACCAATCTAAGAGCATTAGTAAAATTTGGGAAGCTCAAGTTGTGAGCAAAGCCAAATCAGGTCTTGGATACAAATCTGTTCCACCACCACTAAGAGGTGTTCCAGCACCTCCTGGCATTGACCTAGCTCACACAGGTTTAGAAGAGTTTCAGGATCCACCTATGACCTATGGACCAAAATTTGTTAAACCAGTTGAAACTGAAAAGGTTCAGGTTGAGGTTGAGACTTTTGATAGTGCTAGTGACTCATCACTCAAGGATGAATGTTTAAATGTTGAGTCCAAGTCTAGTGTTCCTGAGAAAGCTAATGTGGAGGTTAAAAAGAGTATTCCTGAAGTAGTCAAAGAGATGCCTAGGACACAGTCAAATCACACTAGGCCTACTACTAGATATGCAGAGATGTACAGGGATAGGTCTAAATCACCTAGAGGAAACATGAGAAGTTGGAATCATGTTAAAACTAGGCAGTTTGGTAGTGATTTTGTGTTCAACAATAAGGCCTGTCATATTTGTGGTAGCTTTGATCATCTTTCCTATACTTGTAACTACCACATGGGAAGAAGGGAAGTTTTTGGGAATACAAGGGTGAATGGACATCATGCTAACAACTTTACTCACCTAAATCCTCTAAGCAAGATGGTTCCCAGGTCTGTTTTACTTTCCACTGGCATTAAACCTATTTCCACTGCTAGACCAGCAGTTACCACTGCCAGTAGTAAGAACAGAGTTTATCCTAAGTCCCCTGTCACTACTTTTGCTAAATATTATCAAACAGGGAAAAAGACTCATGTTGAAAAGAATAATCACAAGAATGACATGTGGAGACCTAAATTTTCTAATCCAGCAGTTACCACTGCTAGGCCTGCAGTTACCACTGCAAGACCAAATGTTTCCACTGGTGTTTTGGGAAATGCTGTTAAGGCCTCAGCTCGTTGGGAATGGAAACCAAAAGGAACAACAAACACTCCCAATGGTGTATCAATGACCTTTGATAGATTTAATTATATTGATACACGAGGCAGATCCAAGTCATTTGTGGCTTGGGTCCCCAAAAGGAACTAATTTCTTTATGGTGTGTGCAGGGACAGTCAAAGACTACTAATGATTATGAATGACTTGATAACACTTTCTGAGTTTTACAGTGACTCACTAATATGTTTGCAAGTTGTTTGGTATATGTCTGTTCTGTACATGTTAAGAGATTACATGAAGTGTGTTAAAGTCACCAAGAGCTGTAGCCAAGGGAATGTGGTCGATTAAGCTGAACATGGTTTCCACTGCAAAGATAATAATGCTGAAGGTCTTACAAATTGTTGAGTTAAAGAAGATCTTTTCATTCATACAAAGAAACAAGTTACAGCTTACATTCAAAAGTTCCAACTGTATTACAAAGACCATTCCTAAACACTTGGCTAATTGAGTACTACTAGCTTCTATCAATTATTACAAAATACTTAAGGCTATGACAAGTACAATGAATAAGCTGAAGCTGAACATGGAAAAAGAAGAGAAGGAAGACTGAGAAGATGCTCAAGTACCAAAGTCAAGAAAATACTCAAGAACCTTGTTCCTTGGCAACACTCCTCAATCATCTACTTCTGCTTCTCCTTTCCCTTACGTATGATCTCAGCCTTCTTGCTCTGTCCAACATATTCTTGATGCAGAAGACTATGTTCTGGAGCAGGAAGATCCAACACCAAATTTGGTGATGTTGGAAGAGATGGATCTCTCTTACTTGTTCTTGGTTGGGATCTCTCTGGTGTGGAAGGAGGAAGAAAGGATGGTTCTTCATTTTCTTCTTCTGAAGATTCTTCATCAGAGGTACTGATGAAGGGAGAGACAAGTTCTCTCTCAGCAGGATTTGAAATAAAGCTTCATTGTGCCTTCATATGTGCATTCCATTGTCTTTCTTGTGCATCCCATCGTTTCTCCATCTCTCTCTCATAGTCAGAACCTTCAAGTCCCCATGGATATGGTGGAAGAGAAGAGTGTTGATCAGAGGTTTCTGGGTTTGATGACATGGTTTTTGGAAGAAATTGGGTTGATTAGGATATTAGGGTTTGAAAGATAGATTTGGGGTGAATTGGTGACTGATATGTGTTGTTTTGGTGTGTTTAAATAAGCCAAGTATAGGTGTTATGAAAATTAATGAAGGTCATTTACTCTCATTCGTTTTGGTTGGTTGGAGGTGTAACTTTTGTTTGACTTTTGAGAAGTTATTTTACTGAATAGTAACATGGTTAAAAAGTTACTTGGGTTCATCGTTATGGGTTAAGTTAAGATTTTTCTTGTGTTGCAAAATACAACCCATGTTGTTGGAGTAATAAGGTGTGTATCTTAGACACATAACAAATGGTTATTGATTCACCATGTCTAATCCACATAAGAATCAGCTAGTCCATAGCAAACGGCTCATGGTAAAGACTTATCAAATCCGTTGATAGCTGATAGTTTGCTAAAAACTATGATAAGAGCATCTAATTTTACATGTTTTACTTACCACTGCTTTTTGAAATTTTGTTGATTTTTACCACTGCAAGTTCACCATTTCCACTGAAAGTGTAAATTTTACTACTGGTGAACTAGCCGTTACAACTGCGTGTCAGTAATCTTATTTTTACTAGTCGTTGCAAATATAACCATCTTTCCGTATTAATAGGGTAAAATTTTAGGGAATTATCTACTTACCAATTATTATTTATTCTTTTCTAAAGATAAATCTTTCTATAGATAATTTCTCTATACGCGTTTTTCTACAAACCCTATTAGTATAAATTGATTTTTATACGGCTTGCTTTTTCATCTTGATTACTAACACATTATCACACAAATCGCAAAATCATGGTGACTCTCAAGTTTGCAGATGAACACAACCAAGTTGCTTACCTACAAAAGTCAAACGACAAGAGTGGACCCGTTTTTCATCAGATTGTGGATTTCCTAAACACAACTCATATAAGGTATGCCTTAACTTTGAATCCCACAATCTTTGTCTCTCATATCAAACAGTTCTGGAACACTGTGGAGTCTATAACTATTGAACAGGGAGATACACATGAATCTGTGGAAGCTCTTAGAGCCACAGTTGATGGGGTAACTATTGATGTTACTGAGTCATCTTTGAGGAGAATTCTCCAATTAGATGATCTCAATGGTATCATCACATTACCTAATTCAGACATATTCAACCATATTGCTTTGATGGGGTATGATACATCTGAACAAAAAGTAACTTTTAAGAAAGGATGTTTTTGTCCCCATTGGAGATTTTTGATACATACTATGTTACATTGCCTAAGTCCTAAGAAAACTTCTTATGAACAATTTGGATCAACCATGGCTTACCCTTTAGTTTGCTTGGTTTCTGATAGGACTTTCAATTTCTCAAGGTTTATATTTAATAACATGAAAGGCAATGTAAAGAGTTCATACAAATTTTTAATGTATCCAAGGTTTGTGCAAGCAGTGTTAAATGAATTTCAACTGCAAAATCATAATAGGATTTATGAAACTCCATGTCTTAAGCCAAAAGTATTTTAAAACATGTGTAAGGCTTCAGACCTTTGGAATGGAGTGATTCATCCTCTTTTACCAAACATGCTTGCAAAGATTACACAGGTACAGGGTGAAGATGCAACAATTCCAGTTGTATCCCATCACACACCCACTATTTCTGTTCCACAAATTCAACATACCCCTGCTGTAACTCACACATATGAAAGGAGGCAAAAACAGTCAACTCCTTTCATGACAACATTGCATGTTGCTGCACCTTATGGTTTAGGAACAAGCAGTGGTGGTTCAAGGCTTATTCCTAGTCCAACTAGGGAAGAACCTGAATCAATGCCCTATGATTCACCTCTCCCAACAGGTAACACAGTTGGAAGTGTTGAGGGCAGTGTGACACTAACTGAATTGATGGAACTTTGTACCAAATTAGTAAAACAGGTTCAAACTCTGGAGAAAGATCTGGCACAGACCAAAGAACAACATGCCACAGAGTTGAATTTATTGAAGGAAGAGATTCAAAAGTTGCAGAATGAAGTTGAGAATCTCAAGAAGAAAAGACATGTTCAAGTTGTAGTTTCTTCTCCATCATCACCTCATGATGATCTTTCTGCAAGTTCTAGTTATGGTTTGGGAACTTCTTCCAAACAGGGGAGGAAAACAGATGCAGAGTTCAAGGGGAGGAGTACTAATTTTGAAGAAGTGTTTGCTGAACTCAATGATTCAGATAATGCTCAAACACAAGATGATGTAGCTGAGAGTGAGGGGAGGAAATTGGATCTTGAAGATATGGTTGTTGATACTGGTTTTAACTCTGAAGATGTTCTTGGAACTGCTCAACCTATTTCCACTGAAGCAGAACATGTTACCACTGATCCAATAATTTCCACTGCAAGTGAAAAAGTTACCACTGATGCTCAAGTTGTTACCACTGCAGAGGAAGAAGCTGCCAAAATAAAATTAGTCAAAGATAAAGAAATTGTAACTTATACAGAACAAGAGCCAAAAAGAAAGATTTCAAAGAAAGATCAAGCTCAAATTGATTTGATGCAAGAATGGCAGAGCAATTAGTAGCAGATGATATTGCTAAGAAGAAAAAGAATGATGAAGATGAAGTTGCTGGCTTTATGGAAGCAAAGAGGTTAGATAAGCTTGAAGCTGTAAGGGCAGAACCACTATATGTGGTTCCACCAACTATCTTACATGAGAAACCTCCTATGTTCTCATATGTGCCAACAGAAGAAGAAATTGAACATATGATTAATCATGATCCAGTGGTAAGGAAGAAAGCTATTGAGCTTATTGCCAACAAGACTTTGACAGAAGAACATAGAACAGCTCAACTGGCTGATTTCGTTCAAATGAAGAATCAGCAAGCACTGGATGAGGTTATGGTTAAAGTCAGAAAAGGTCAAAAGAAACAGAGACAACCTACAAAGGCACAAATTATTCATGAGATGAAAGTGTTTTGCTGTCATGTTGGAACTTGGAAGATGGCAAATTTCAAAGGTATGTCACATGATCAGATTGAAGGCATTTACTACAGAACTAAAAGGCAAGATAGTATCTTCAGACCCATTGATTTTGAAGAAGTTGAAAGATTTAAACAAAGTAAAAGGAAAGCTTCAACAATTGAAGATCAAGTCACAAAAAGGGTGAAAGTTTCTCAGGAGAAAGAATCTCAAGCTGAAAAATGTGTAGAAGATCTACAAAGTGCTATTATTATTGTTGAAGAAGAAGAAGATTTCTACCCAGATCCTTTACAAACAAAACATCCAATTATTGATTGGGAAGTGTACACAACAAAGAATTTTGCTTCTACTTGGAAGATTATAAGATTGGGAGGAGAATCTTCATCATTCATTCAGTTTGAAGATCTTCTGAAAGCATGTGACAGAGATGATCTTGACACTCTTTGGAAGCTTGTTAATGAAAGATTCAAGGCTGAAACTCTCAAAGATATGAAAGAAATACAGCTCTGGGTTGATTTAAGAAGACTATATGAACCAGATCTTAATGATAAGTATTGGAAGTTTGATGCTTCAGACTTGAATACTACATGGACATATTATGATAAGTGTGAGGTTCATCATGTTTCTACAACAAAGAAAGTGGATGTGTTTATGTTTGCTGAGAAGGAATATCCACTAAAAGCTAAAACTCTTTCTGCAATGTTGAAATCCAAGTTAAGAGTTTATGCAGATAATGAAAAGATTAAAGCTCTGATTCAGAAGATTCAAGATCAATATGCAAGAGCTGATAAAGTGTTAAGCAGAACAAGATAAGTGTTTGGAAGAATTCCCATATCCTCAGGTTTATTGCATACTTGAAGAAACTTTTTGATTTTCCTATAAATCATAAGTTTAGGGGAGGATTGTTGGGAATTATACTAACAGTTACCACGGCTAGTGAAGAAGTTACAACTGTTGAAGATTGTGCTTGCAGTGGAAACTCATTACCACTGCAAGAACAAATATTACCACTGCTTACTTAGTAACTGTTAGAGAAACGCGCTTAGATAAATATAGAATAGATCTTGTGTATATCTTATTCTATTAGCATTATACTTATCTTGTAGAAGAGGACTCCTTGTTGTATAAAAGGAGATCCTAGGTTAAAGGTTAGAGATAACTTTTGCATACGTAATTCTTAGAGCTTCAAGGTGTAACCCTAAGTATATCATAGATCACTCGTATTATTAACATTAATAATATTGGAGCTAATAGTTTGTTTACATACATTGTTCTTGTTCATATACAACTGTCATTCTTACAATCAATCTTCTAAGTATCATTAAGTAGATTCCGCATACTTAGTGGTATCACTCAAAGTATCAATATCAACACAAGTTCAAGGTGTTCAGGATCCAACAATTGGGATTCTAAACAAGTATCTTTTCATGAATTAATGAATGAAATGAACATATTGGAGTACTTATACAAATAAAAAAGGTTCACTAAGTTTGACTATTAACTAAACTAACCCTTCTCTACAAATCTGTACTAAGTAGTGACAACGTTTGAAATTCCACCAGAGCTTGGATGGCTTATTGATCTTAGCCCACTTTATTCATTTTCTTTTACACTTTTGAATTTACGAAGATTACAAAAAATGTAATCACATTCATGATTTTGATCCTTCTAATATTCTTTTACCAAAGAAACTGCATAGTTCTTAGATAGCTAATATCATCTTCATGTATGTTTAATTTTTCATTTACATTAATAGTGCTGAAGTTAGTGGTGAAATACCTTCTACATTCGCGAATTTAAGTACCATGGTCACAGTGTAAAAACATTTACTTTTATGGACCATTAGCATTTTAAAACTTGCATTATTTGTTATGAAACTAAAACAATCGCCTTTCAGATTGGGTTCGGACAGTAATTTAACAGGGAGAATACCCGACTTTATAGGGAATCGGATACATTTACAATAATTTTAAGTTGATATTCATGAAATATCAAAGTCTATGAGATGAACCGTATAATTATAAAATGACTGATGTTTATATAGGAGGTTGAGGGGAACTCTTTTGAGGGCTCAATAGCATCTTTATTTTATCGACTCACCTCTTCGGAGGAGTTGTAAGCCCTTCATTCGTATTTTTTCATTTAACTAATTTTAAGCCACTAAATAATTCATCTATTTTATAAAGTAATAAGAGAACAACGCTCTTTTGTCCAGTTAATTGTACAAAAAGGTCACGTAACTAGATGAACAGGTTATGCCGTATTTCTTAACTGAAGGTATTGATGAAGTTAGAGCTAAATACCATTCTAATATAAGTTTGCTATCTAAACACCACTTTAATGTATATTAAGTGAGGAATTATTTATTTACAGTGTAACAATTCGCATTTTTGGATTACTATTCATTTTTACTATTCACTATTACTATTCGATTTTACTATTCACTTTCACTATTCATCTCAGAAATTTTTATTTCATATTCTCGTAAGTTAAACTATTTTAACGATAATCCGAGAGTTTGACGCTAGTCGGATCATTTCTGCAAAAATCACGAAACCGTGTCCGAGATTTACTTTTAGGTTTAAACGTCATTCCAGCATCCCGATACTTCCATAAAACACTATAAACAATAGAAATATGATTTTCTCTCATTTTATGACAATTCCAAAAGTTTTGGAATTTTACGTTTTCCAGTTCAGCATTTTACGCAAATTACGCGTTTTAGACCCGTGTTTTCAGTTTTAGCAGGGTTTGAGCAACCCAATGGAACTTATCACTCATTTTATATTTTATTATGGAGTATTTTGACAAGTTTATTCAATCTTTCAAGTTTCACAGTTTTACGACACCCGGTTTTACGTTTTGAGGCTTAATCATTTACGGTTGGTATTTCCCGTAGTCAAAACTCATCCAATACTTAGGATATTATCAAGCAAAGCACACCTCACCCCCTAGCCCTTGTGAACCGCCATTAGGGGGGGGAGTCAACCCACATGTGTCTTGATCTTATGCTTAGGGCCTTAGGATGATAGCAAGTGTACAAGCTTTCCTAACAAGCTTTGACTAGTCATAAGATGTAACCTCCTCAAGGCCATATAAAAGCCCCCCTCCCCCATTGTTGCCGTCCACCATCACGCACCAAACCACCTCAACCTTAGCTAATTTACTCCAAGTCTCAAGCAAGATTCAAGTACCATATCAATACCTAAATACTAGTAGGTTTTCATTCATCAAAACACTTCCAACCCTAGAAACTTTGGTGATTTTTCTTGCGTTTTAATCCACTCAAGTCACCAAGGCATCATCAAGACCTTGTTCAAGCCCTAGCACAACCTTGCTCATACAAAAGAAGTGAAGCAATCTAAGAAGAGGAAAGCTCAAAGACCTTGTACTAGTCCTTGATTCTTGATTTCCCTTTTGTTAGGCCAAAAGTTGTAAGCAAAACTCCAACATACCTCTTGTTAAATAACATACTCATGCTATTTACATATCGTTCATACTATATATTGTCTTGATTTTAGGTTCATGATGTATAAAATTTGGTAAAACAAGTATTGATATATATATGTTAACCTATGTTATTCAAACAAGTAAACTAGTGAATTCCATGGAAAAATCCGACCAAAAAAGTATATAAATGATATTAGACAATTACATATTGTAGTAGAGTACTTAAAAAGGAAGTCATAGCAACTTGAATCACCTAAAATGAGCAAACGAGTCGAAAGTTATTACCATTTGAAGTTACCAAAACTTTGCGGCAAAGCTGCCAAATACCTTCTGTGACAGAACATAAAACACGCAAAAAGAGGCCCTTCTGGTCCGTTTCATGAAAAAGTTAAAGCACGAAAGTTGTCCGGAATGATGTTTTCTACAGAAACTCAGGAGCACAGGTCCTGAAAACCTATAATGACTAAGATTTTCTTCAGTTTCTTAACAGCTATTTTGTATACCAAAGTTACTATATAAATGGTTATGGTTAAGTTATAACCAAGAGGTCTAATGACCTAAAGCCAAGACCACAACCATGGCTAAAGCCAAGGTTGAGTCTCAAGACCATGGAACAACGACCAAGGTCACGGCGAAGCCATGACTAAAGACCATATAAACTTACCTAGGCGAAAATATGAACTAAAGAGTTAGCGATAACTTAAACATGCAATTTGGATCTACTCCATCTAAAGAAGCATGAAATCTTACAAGTAATTCATACAAAGATCTAAGAAACACATTGTAATAACAATCTTCATTTAAAAGTAAACTTTCCTAAGTTTACTCAAATATTTGGACATATAACTTTTAAAGATCAAAAACTTATATTTTTATCAAACACTACAATAGTAGGGAGCTTCATGTGAGGAGTTCATATGGGTAAACCGTCGAGATGAGTTGTGGATTTACGAATTAAAGTGTCCTGGCTCCTCGAACCTTTACTACATGACTTCTGAATTATGATGGCCCGAACGGTAGTAAGCGATATACAAACTATACACGTTTCATAAACTATTTGTATTCAAAGACTTACACTATATACTAAGTACTACATCATGAACTATATGCAAGATATATATAGGCAATTCTTCATATTCTTAGACATTACTCCAACCTAAGACCCGACGTTCTATTATAGGTTACTCTTAGAGACTATTGCGATTCGACTATCATACTCACTACATAACTTAAGGTGAGTCATAGCCCCTACTCTTTTCGTACATGTTTTAACTCATTGGGGGAGATACATGCTCAACTACTTACATATTCTGCTCGATTACAAAAATACTTTACTTGCTTGATTTACATACATGATTGCATTTACATAAATACTTGCATACATATATGATTGCGTTAAACATGATTGCATTATTCTTGATTGCATTGGCAAGGGTGGCTAGACTTGATACAAGCATACATCCCAACCGTGAGATGTTGGAAGGCCATTAATTTGGATACACCCCAACCGTGAGTTGTTGGAAGGCCACAAATTTTAATACATCCCAACCGTGAGTTGTTGGAAGGCCATTTATTTGGATGATATATGATCATTATGCTATTTTCATATTTAAAACATTTATGCTTATGCTGCACTTATACATGTCTTACTCATATTATATTGTAGCAGTGGGTTGTGGACACACAGGTTGCAAGTGTTGTTATGAGCGGGACTTGCAACTGAGTGGATTCACAATGCCTTTGTTGTGTGAACATTCTTTAAGGCTTTTCAACTATTTTAAGACAAACTCTATGAACTCACCAACCATTGTGTTGGCACTTTAGCATGTTTGTCTCAGGTCTGTAAGGTGATAGTTGTTGCATGGAGCATAGAGTCGCTTGGCATGTTTTGAAGACTTATGCTTTTATCTTTACCATTCGATATGTCTTAAAACTCTTATGTATTGTATTATGGAACTCAAGTTTGTAACTCGGAATTTATTAATCGAATGGTAACTTTTCAAAACGTCTCATTTAGAGGTCGTTTTCTATACCTTGTACTTTGTATTATGAAGTAGCACCTCAATGACACAGTCTTCCGCTGCGATATTTTGGGGGTGTTACAGATTGGTACCAGAGCCTTGGTTATAGAGAACTAGGTTGCATTTAGTGCCTAGACTATAACTGCTATATACGTTAAGACTCTCCTATTTATTTGCCTTACACACGCTACATACGCATATGATTTTGCTAATTATTTGTTTAGGAGAAACCCCAGACGATAGTCAAGTCATCAAAAATGTAGAGCTAAGTAATAATTATTTAATTAACTTGATCTTGTGACAGTTCTTGTTTGATAAGACATAAGATTAAGTTAAATAAAGGTTATTAGTTTTCTGTAGAGATTTGATGATTTGCCTTATATGGTCCTAATACCTAGAAGTGATTCATATGTCCTAGTACAACACTCAAACCTTTCTACAAGCGCGACTAGTCCTTCTCGTCACCCACACTACGTTACCCCTTCATAACTTAAGAACAAATGATAGAAAGTCTACCCAATTATGTCGTATCAATCGTTGAGTTATGTGTGCCTGGTAATATGTATACGTGTGAAAGGAAGCAATTATAATTAATTATAAATGCGTCACGACTCACGTAGACATATGTAACCATGCTTACATAAATCAACGTTGACTCAGATTGGCAAAATTTAAGACTAAGTAGTCTAGGAATATCACCTCATATCTGACGTCGACTAAATATCCTTCCTTGTAGATATCATGGCACCAAAGAGAGTAACTCGTAGCACTAGCCGAGGTGGTGCAACAGCAAGGGGCGGAAGAACTGGTGGACGTGGAGGTAGAGGAGATGCTCACGACACTAGTAACCCTAGTAATGATGGTGGAAGAACTGGTGGACGTGGAGGTAGAGGAGATGCTCACAACACTAGTAACCCTAGTAACGATGGTGGAAATCCTAATTTCTCCGCCATTATTGCCCAACAACTACAAAACCTACTTCCCACTATAGTCACACAAGTTGGCGATCACATGAACAATTCGGGAAACCACGGAAGCATAAATGACACTACAAATGGTGGAGGAAGGAATGGTAATAATAACAACAACAACAACAACATTAGGACCGGATGTACGTACAAGGAATTTATGACATGCAAGCCAATTGAGTTTGATGGTAAAGGAGGTGCAATGGCATATACACGATGGGTCGAGAAGATGGAGTCAGTAATTGACATCAGTAACTGTGCAATCCACCAGAGAGTGAAATATGCTGCATGCTTGCTAACAGAGAAGGCATTGACATGGTGGAATACGCAGATTCAAGCAAGGAGTAGAGAAGCAGCTGTAGGCATGACATGGGACGACTTTAAGGGACTACTGAAGGAAGAATACTGCCCGGGTAATGAAATGCAAAAACTAGAGAATGAGTTTTGGCATCACTCTATGGTAGGAGCTGGTCATGCAACCTACACAGATCGGTTTCATGAACTAGCCAAACTAGTTCCTCATCTGGTTACCCCTGAATCCAAGAGGATTGAGAGGTACATCTATGGCCTTGTTCCCGAGATTCGTGGGATGGTGAAAACAACCAAACCTCCCACAATTCAAAGTGCAATATTGAGAGCAGGGACCTTAACAGACGAGATGGTTAGGAATGGAACTTTAAGGAGTAGTGACAAAAGGAAGGGAACAAGTGGGTCGGACGAACAAATAGGCACAATAGTTGACAACAAGAAGGCAAGAGGATTTGCAGCAACTGTTTCTGGTCAGAAACGTTATGAGGGTCCATTACCTAAATGTTCAAAATGTGCTTATCATCATCTGGGGTCTGAGCCCTGCTCTTTATGTACTTATTGCAATCGATATGGCCATAATACAAATCAGTGTAGATCAATTGCAAGACAGGCAAATGCGGCCAATAGGAGGAACAACCAAAAGACATGCTATGAGTGCAACAGCCCAAACCACTTCCGAAACACTTGTCCTAGGTTGAATGGGGCACAGAGACAAGTGCTGGATAACCCAACTCTAGCCGTAATGATTGAAGAAAATAATCCGAACCGTGGAGGCAATGTTAGTCCACCTCGGGGTCGAGCATACTATCTCGGTACTAAGGAAGCCCGCAATGCCTAAACGGGTACGTACCTTATCCTACCATATTATTCTATTATAGTTCAAACTCTAGCTTTATTATGCCGCTATTAAGATAAGAGACCTAGACACACTAAACTTCGGGACGAAGTTCTCTTTAGGGGTAAAGACTGTAACAATTCGCATTTTCGGATTACTATTCATTTTTACTATTCACTATTAATTCACTATTACTATTAACTTTTACTATTCACTTTTACTATTCACTTTCACTATTCATCTCAGAAATTTTTATTTATATTCTCGTAAGTTAAACTATTTTAACGATAATCCGAGAGTTTGACGCTCGTCGGATCATTTCTGCAAAAATCACGAAACCGTGTCCGAGATTTACTTTTACGTCATTCCAGCATCCCGATACGTCCATAAAACACTATAAACAATAGAAATATGATTTTCTCTCATTTTAAGACAATTCCAAAAGTTTTGGAATTTTACGTTTTCCAGTTCAGCATTTTACGCAAATTACGCGTTTTAGACCCGTGTTTCCAGTTTTAGCTGGGTTTGAGCAACCCAATGGAACTTATCACTCATTTTATATTTTATTATGGAGTATTTTGACACGTTTAGTCAATCTTTCAAGTTTCACATTTTTACGACACCTGGTTTTACGTTTTGAGGCTTAATCATTTACGGTTGGCATTTCCCGGAGTCAAAACTCATCCAATACTTAGGATATTATCAATCAAAGCACACCTCACCCCCCCCCCTAGCCCTTGTGAACCGCCATTAGGGGGGGAGTCACCCCACATGTGTCTTGATCTTATGCTTAGGGCCTTAGGATGATAGCAAGTGTACAAGCTTTCCTAACAAGCTTTGATTAGTCATAAGATGTAACCTCCTCAAGGCCATATAAAAGTCCCCCCTCCCCCTTTGTTGCCGTCCACCATCACACACCAAACCACCTCAACCTTAGCTAATTTACTCCAAGTCTCAAGCAAGATTCAAGTACCATATCAATACCTAAACACTAGTAGGTTTTCATTCATCAAAACACTTCCAAACCCTAGAAACTTTGGTGATTTTTCTTGAGTTTGAATCCACTCAAGTCACCAAGGCATCATCTAGACCTTGTTCAAGCCCTAGCACAACCTTGCTCATACAAAAGAAGTGAAGGAATCTAAGAAGAGGAAAGCTCAAAGTCCTTGTACTAGTCCTTGATTCTTGATTTCCCTTTTGTTAGGCCAAAAGTTGTAAGCAAAACTCTAACATACCTCTTGGTAAATAACATATTCATGCTATTTACATATCGTTCATACTATATATTCTCTTGATTTTAGGTTCATGATGTATAAAATTTGGTAAAACAAGTATTGATATATATATGTTAACCTATGTTATTCAAACAAGTAAACTAGTAAATTCCATAGAAAAATCCGACCAAAACAGTATATAAATGATATTAGACAATTACATTTGTAGTAGAGTACTTAAAAAGGAAGCCATAACAACTTGAATCACCTAAAATGAGCAAACGAGTCGAAAGTTAAGACCATTTGAAGTTACCAAAACTTTGCGGCAAAGCTGCCAAATACCTTCTGTGACAGAACATAAAACACGCAAAAAGAGGCCCTTCCGTTCCGTTTCATGAAAAAGTTAAAACACGAAAGTTGTCCGGAATGATGTTTTCTACGGAACCTTAAGGCACAGGTCCTGAAAACCCATAATGACTAAGATTTTCTTCAGTTTCTTAACAGCTATTTTGTATACCAAAGTTACTATATAAATGGTTATGGTTAAGTTATAACCAAGAGGTCTAATGACCTAAAGCCAAGACCACAACCATGGCTAAAGCCAAGGTTGAGTCTCAAGACAATGGAACAACGACCAAGGTCACGGCGAAGCCATGACTAAAGACCATATAAACTTACCTAGGCGAAAACATGAACTAAAGAGTTAGCGATAACTTAAACATGCAATTTGGATCTACTCCATCTAAAGAACCATGAAATCTTACAAGTAATTCATACAAAGATCTAAGGAACTCATTGTAATAACAATCTTCATTTAAAAGTAAACTTTCCTAAGTTTACTCAAATATTTGGATATATAACTTTTAAAGATCAAAAACTTATATTTTAACAAACACTACAATAGTAGGGAGCTTCATGTGAGGAGTTCATATGGGTAAACCGTCGAGATGAGTTGTGGATTTACGAATTAAAGTGTCCTGGCTCCTCGAACGTTTACTACATGACTTCTGAATTATGATGGCCCGAACGGTAGTAAGCGATATACAAACTATACACGTTTCATAAACTATTTGTATTCAAAGACTTACACTATATACTAAGTACTACATCATGAACTATATGAAAGATATATGTAGGCAATTCTTCGTATTCTTAGACATTACTCCAACCTAAGACGCGACGTTCTATTATAGGTTACTCTTAGAGACTGTTGCGATTCAACTATCATACTCACTACATAACTTAAGGTGAGTCATAGCCCCTACTCTTTTCGTACTTGTTTTAACTCATTGGGGGAGATACATACTCAACTATTACATATTCTGCTCGATTACAAAAATACTTTACTTGCTTGATTTACATAAATGATTGCATTTACATAAATACTTGCATACATACATGATTGCGTTAAACATGATTGCATTATTCTTGATTGCATTGGCAAAGGTGGCTAGGTTTGATACAAGCATTCATCCCAACCGTGAGATGTTGGAAGACCATTAATTTGGATACATCCCAACCGTGAGTTGTTGGAAGGCCACAAATTTGAATACATCCCAACCGTGAGTTGTTGGAAGGCCATTTATTTGGATGATACATGATCATTATGCTATTTTCATACTCAAAACATTTATGCTTATGCTGCACTTATACATGTCTTACTCATGTTATATTGTAGCAGCGGGTTGTGGACACACAGGTTGCAAGTGTTGTTATGAGCGGGACTTGCAACTGAGTGGATTCACAATGCCTTTGCTGTGTGAACATTCTTTAAGGCTTTTCAACTATTTTAAGACAAACTCTATGAACTCACCAACCATTGTGTTGACACTTTAGCATGTTTGTCTTATGTCTGTAAGGTGATAGCTGTTCCATGGAGCATAGAGTCGCTTGGCATGTTTTGAAGACTTATGCTTTTATCTTTACCATTCGATATGTCTTAAAACTCTTATGTATTGTATTATGGAACTCAAGTTTGTAACTCGGAATTTATTAATCGAATGGTAACTTTTTAAAACGTCTCATTTAGAGGTCGTTTTCTATACCTTGTACTTTGTATTATGAAGTAGCACCTCAATGACACAGTCTTCCGCTTTGATATTTTGGGGGTGTTACATACAGTAGCTCACAGACACCTATATCCAGTTTGGGACATATGTCAGATGCTTATGAGGCACCATCTAAAGAATTTAATGGTAGTTATAATAGAAGTTTAGTTGATTTGTTGGAATCATCTATTGTTTAAGCTCATAACTCGATGATTGGTGTTGAGAACAATGCGGCGAGTACCTTAGAATGGGTAGTGGTCGAACAAAAAGTATCACGTTCTTTGTTTTAGAAGAGATTATGGGGTGTTTGGGTATGTAAACTCAATCATTGCTTTTTGTGTCATATTGTCATAGAAAACCGCCTGTGATGCCCCAAATCTTATATCTTACCATTTGCATTGAGTCCAAGCCGTTCTGTAAGATCTTTCAAATGCATATCAGCATTTTTATATTGGTTCTTGAACTTTCCACAGGCTTTTCTTTTCTGATACAAACTTTGTTTTTGGAATCAGAAGGTGGTCATTGCCTACAAGACCAGATCAAATCGTGACTTCAAGATTACTTTGTCAAGATCAACACCAGCTTTTAAGGGAAAGGCAATCCCAAGTCATTTTTCACTCTTTTTTTTTCACATAACAAGCAACTATGTAGGGCAGGTCATAAATAAGTACTATGCTTAATAGGAAGTTGTATGTGAAACCTGATGCACTTGCTAACATTTAATAGCATTTTTGCCGCTATCCATTATGAACTTAGAACACCCTTCTATGTTGTCCTGTTATGATATGCAATTGAACATATTTTAGCATCATAATCTAATCTATGTAACATCTCAGTAAAAAGGTTGCCATCTCCGGATAGTAATAGAGGAGAGGAAGGTAAACGGAATGATTATAGAAGGCATTTGAATTTTAAGTTGTCATGATATAAAAGTATAACTTCATTATAACCAAAAACCCTTATGCTTCTATTATTTATAAGTTCATAGTTTATATATAAAGGATCTTCAAGTTTAATATTAATAATCAGTATTATATGCATGAAAGGTAAAACAAGTTGGTTAAAGGGTAAAACTGTCAGGTAATTTTTGTTTATGTTAGCTTAACGTTACCTCCTATTACTTATTTTTCTATTCTCAACTGTAAAATTAGAATGTATATATGTGTGGCTTTTAATCATTGGGTGCAACTACGTCAGCTGAACCATTCAACACACTGACTGCTGCAATGCATTGGTCCAAGAATTTGGACTTTTCTCAGGGTACCATCTCCGATAACCAACAGCTTACGGGAATGCTTGAAAGAACTGTTTTTGAGCCCCAACGCGACGCAGGTTAGCACAATAATTTTTGGTATCTATATTGATACAAATATCGATACACTTATGTTTTAGTATCTCACATTTGCTCCCTTTTCACTATTTATGCAGCAGTTGTAGCCTCAATAGCTTAGCTTGGGATTCTGTATTTGAGGTATATTATTGGGGTTCTTTAAGTTGATCTTTCAATAATGTTAATCAATTAGTAAAAGTAGGATTTTGATTTATTGAGTGTCTACGTGATACAAGGTAGAGATGTGGTTAGATGTTTTTTTAATGTGGTGTGTAGGAACTTGCACTTTAGATTCATGCAAGCAAGCTTCATTAACATCAACTCTAAAGAAGACTCTATTGAGCAAGAGAACTAAGGTCCAATGTCAGGTAAGTCATGATCTTGAAAGCACGACTCTAGCTGTTAAAAAATATGTCACCAGCTACTCGTGCGAGAAACTTAAAAATAACAATCAGTAAATAAACTATTTATTGTATTTACTTATCATTGGCGCCACCGGTTTCCTCATTTTGTAGAATCTATGGTTAGAAGTCCGTTCATATTTTTATGACCGTTGTGCTATTGTGGGTTCTTTGTTTTCTTTCCTCAAGTGTTACTTGGACAGAATGTGTTACAGGCATACATATTGTGATGACTACGGACGATAAAGGATTAAAACATGATTCAATCGGTATTGAGTACTATAGAATCGATCTACTCCAAAATCATTCATTATTGTAAGACATTTTGAGAATTACACTATAAGATTGTATCTTTATAGCTTATAGGAAAAAAAACATGAAAAAGCCCGTATTTGCTTATTTTTTTGTTTTAGCAACCAAGAGTGTAAAGTCCCAACCTTCTTATCAAGTTCATATCTGCATGACTGGATCTATCAAATATTTGGTTTAATGCAAAACCTACTTCTTGGGAGTTATGTCGGTATCACATACAAAACTTTTTTCAAAATTAGCATTAGTTGATATAGTTATTGATGTCGAAGTTACTACTAAATGTTGACTTTCTATAGCTTTACATAAAACAATGTGAAAAGAAATTGGCCCAAAATGCATTTGATCCAAAAGACCCATTTGACATTTTTTTTTCTTTTCAAAATAATATGTTTTGACCCATTACGTGCCAATAATGTATTATTTGTATTAGTAAATATAGAAATTTTTTTAATTAAGTGTATGATATTGGGTTTGTGATAAATATATATGTAATTTTTAAATAGCGGGTCAGCCCAACCCGACCAATTTGACCCATACTCATAACCATTATTGGCCCGTCACCGACCCAACTCACCCATTTTGTAACTTATAGATTTCGTGGTTGATTAGTATGAACACCATTATCTTATTATTTCAGGGGGGTCGAGTTTGGTTTTTCAGTCTTTTGGTGGAACGGGTATAAATACAAACAACAAACATTCAAACTCTCCCTTTGGGCAGACAAGTTCTCCCTTTGGACATGCTGTCTCAGCTTTTGGGCAGGCTTCCCCATCGGCTGTTCAGGCGAGTGTTTCACCTTTCGATCAGTCAAATGCATTTAGAGGAAACGTGTTTTCAATCATCCCTTCAACACAGAGAACTAGCAATGTGGGATTCAATCAGATAACCGTGAGTTTCTTTTGTTAGTGTTCTTTATCTACATATGATACTCAAAAGAAGAAAAATCAAGGATTAATCATTTAAATTGAGTCTTGTGCATTTGTACATAAAATTTTGGGATTCTTATTACTGTCTTTATGTTTGTTACACGGTTACACCAATAATGATATTCAACGAAGTTACTCATGTCATTTATCTGTAATGCGTATTGCTATGTTTTCATTTTGAAAATTATTTTCAGAGCTTGAATCCTTTATATATAATCGCTGACTAACTTTTTCCGGTTACATATGTAGACTTCCCATCCAGTGCCTATTCAAGCAGTTCAACCAACTCACAATCCAACTGGTTCTTTGTTTGCAGCATCGACAGGTAATTAAACGCTCATTTATAAATTTCTTACGGAGTAGATTCTGTATAAACCTTTTAGAAATTCTTCCATTAATTTTCGTATCAAAGTTTCTTACTTTATTATATTTGTGCCTCAACAGGAAGAAGTTCTTCTCCGAGTACTTTTAGCCTATATGTTTCACCCACAAGTCTTTTACCTTACGTGATACATGTGGAAATTGAACCCATTTACTTATGAATGGGTCGATTTGGATTACCTTTTTTCCTAAGATGTCAAACGGCTAAACTAATTAAATAAATCTAAAATGGAAACGGGTCAAAAGTTGTCCAATATAATGCATACAAGTAATGGGAATAGGGAACTATAATGGGACTGTCTATTACTTCCAAGACATCTTAGATCTTAGATACAATAACTAAGTACAACATGAGAGTTTTCAAGGCTTGCATTATAACAAAAAAACATTAGAAGCAAACAAATATTAAGTTGAGGAAGAAAAGCAAATTTTGCTATGCGTTTTCACGTGGCTATGTAGAAAGCAGAATTGTGAGTTGGTCATGAATGGTTGTATAAGAGTTTAATACTATATTATATGAAGAGCTTAAAAATAATAGTTCAGATCCTTTAGGAAGGTGTGCATAAGCAACTAACTTAAAGATAAACTGAAAAGAGAGATTTTATATATTAAGAAGAATTGGAACCAAATAGAGACTTTATAAAAAGTAATTTTTTATAAGTGAGTTTTATTTGTGTGTATCTTATTACCTAAAACATATCCCACTCGTGTTTATATTGCTGATTATGTTTTAAATTGTGTTTGTTTTGTTATTTTTTAATTAATCTGTTTGGTGCAATTTATTAGTGTTTTGCAAAATTGGATTTGATAAATTGTTGTTAACATGAGATAATTTAATTAAAATATCGAATTAGACGCACATGAATAGTTCTTTGTTACTGTTAGGATGTTAACAACTACCATATTTTATATAGTATTTGATAATCATAATCAATTTTCATGACCGAATGGCACTTTTTTATGCAATGCCAAACACCATCTTATGGTAAGCCGTGCTTTAGTCTTTTCCTGCATCAGTTGTAGCATGATAATCACATTTTGAGTTTTTCAATAAGTTGTTCTCCGAGCACCACCCTCAATAAGATCTGCAATAAGTTTTGCAACTTCAATTGTTACTCCTTCAAAACCAATTCTCAGCAAACCCATATATCGACAACTAGATGAAAAGACATCACATGTGAGGTAGCAGTTCTTGACGCCAATAATC
This sequence comes from Artemisia argyi, assembly GCA_030686995.1. Lineage (NCBI taxonomy): Eukaryota > Viridiplantae > Streptophyta > Magnoliopsida > Asterales > Asteraceae > Artemisia > Artemisia argyi. The sequence goes on along the minus strand of JARVZY010010789.1, from coordinate 283,690 downwards.
TTCGTAAAAAAATGAATCCTGTGACAGTGGTGGTTGCTTTAGGAAAAGGAGGATACATAATTCACTTTTTTTTGCATAATTCCGTGTACCCAAATTCACTTTTGTATGCAATGCCAAACACCATCTGGATTGAACTTGGCAATACCACACACTATAGTAAACCCGTTGAGGAATTTAAGCGTTCTTTAGCCCAATGTGAATTGCATATGAATTTGATGAAAATATGTTAATTAATGATTACATACTTCGCCAACTAAGATTTTAGTAGCTAGAATACCAAGGGCGATGGTCATATGGCTCAAGTATGCAATCAGGCTTCACAAGGCAGAATCGTGCTCATTAGGGGCTGTTTATATAGCTTATTTCCGCAGCTATTTAACCTTCACATGCTGTTATTATTAGGGGATGTTCGGATACCTTATTTTAGCAGCTAAATAACCTCGACCTGTTGCTATTAGGGGTTGTTTGTATAGCTTATTTGAATAGCTAATTAACTTTTACATGCTGTCATTAGGGTGTTTGTGCAATAAAATGTCTACATTTTAGCTGAATCAATCATGAAAAATAATTGATTTACTTTATATCTCAATGTGATTTAATTCTGATTATTATCGGTGGAGGGTTTTGCTTGTGGTCATTTGTTTAAACCCTAATTGGTATCGTTTTCTCATTCGCTTTTGGTTTCTTTTCTGGTTCTGATCACGGTTTGTGTGGTTTTGAGGGTCGATTGATCTGGGTAGGGTCATGCAGCTGGGAACGAGAGAGGGATAATAAAGGCGGGAGACTGGAACACGACTTAGGTCTGAAATCAGTGTGATGGTTAGTTTGTACCATTAGTAAGATTGTTTATGTTTTTATTATAGGTGAATAGGTCTGGGAGGCTCGAGAATAATGCGGCACAATACTTCCCATGGCTTCTTTTAAATGCTTTGCCCTTTTAGTATATCTATCGAAGTTCTGTGATTATGTTTTTTTGATACTATTTGTCTGCAACAGCTGCTCTCTGTGAATTAAGGAAAAAAGAAACATGAATATAGACGTGTGCCCTACCAAAAACTAGCCCCTCTAAGTGAATAAGTGGAAATGAAACAGACCCTAAGAAAGTAGTTATCATCCTCATTATAAAATGACTAAGAAACGCAACGCAAATCTTTGATCATCAAGTGGGCAGACAATATACTGATATTTGATGAAGCTTATAAGGTTGTTGATATCATTGAAATTTATAAGTTAACAAAAAATAAGATATAAACATACCATTTTTATAATGCATTAATTAACAATGAAAATATATGTGATGCTTGCATGAAAATAAGGTAGTGTGCTAACTATTGGAATTTAACATGTCAGGTTGCTGGAGCTCCACCCCCTATACAAAAATGGTAAATCTCTACAATTTATGTCAACAATATTTACCATCTCAAGTAATTGTCATATTTCTGTGAGTAATACTTACAAGTTTAACTCTTTTTATGATAAAACTATAAATGAAAAATATTTTAATGAACCATTTTTTATTGCAGGTTAGAACAACAAGATCTAACCAAATCTCAAGCTTAATATTTTGGGTCTTTTATAGACTAATGCCATACATAATAATTTGCAATGATGAATCAATAAACCTGAAATTAGGGGACTCGAAGCCAATCTGAGTTAAATGTTATGCATTGAGGCTGCCCACTTTATAAGTTCTACTCTTTTACACCCGTTTCACCATCACTTATATCACCTAAAGTAAATTCTGAAAAAAGATTCACAAGTTCAAAGTCCATCATGAGATAGTCTCACATATTATAAACCATAATGAGCTACGAATACTGTGACTTTCAGGTGCCACTGAATCAACCATGTGTAACGTTGGACATCATCAAACATGCACCCATACATTGACTAATTACTTACCGAACAACACATAGGCCCGAGATAATCAAGAAGATCCTTCTTTTCTTCCTTGATCGTATGTTCACTTCAAGTTTTATTTATTGTTTAGGGTCTTGAGATGTTAATTATTTCTCTAATTTATTGGTCTCTGGTGCTTAGACATGCATGCAGTTTTGATGAGTTTACATGGATTATAGTTAATAGATAGACATTAGCTACTACCCCATATGTATAAACATGATTATTGATACTCATTGTATTGTATAGAAAATAGGTTCAAGATCATTTAGGATCAACGTAACTGTATACAATGGTCAAGTAAGTTATGTTTTTATGAAGTATTATTCTTTTACATACTTGGTAGCAATGATGGTTTATGATTATGGTTGGTTCGCAACTTAATTATTTGTGTCACTTATATTACTTAAAAAAGGCCATCATTATATAAAGAAAAGAAAAAAAAATAACTAGCCCATCCGTTGGATAAAAACTTTGTATAAAAAAAAGCTTTATTTGGTTGTATAAAAAGAAACTTTGTATACAAACAATTTTATGAAGCTTTATTGTATCATTATATTGTATTGAAAACCATGGAAAAGCTGTAAAGCATGACGGGGGGCTTCTTATTAATCTCGATAAGTAAAGGTTCATGCCTATGTAAAATATAATTAATGTTGGAAAGGTTCATGCTTTATATATTATTTTTTGTTAACTACTACCTTCCAACGATATTTATAAGTCATGCCCGCCCATCGGGCGGGCTTTGAAACTAGTATATATATATACCCTTCATCACCAACATCAAACAAACCATAAATATCAAAACCCTCACCGAGTCAAGCGAGTTGACTCGGTGAGTCAACTGAGTCGCGGCCAAACGGGTCGAACGAGAACCAAAATGAAATCCCACACAAGTTTTGGGTTTAATAATATTATTAAAACATTTTTATAAAAGATTTTAATATAAAAAATGAGATTTAAAATAAAAATAAAATTAGGGTTTTAAAATTAAAAGAAAATAAATAATAAAGGGGCGGCGGGGGGTGGTTTACCAGTGGTAGAAGGAGCGGTGGTGGCGTACGGTGGTGAGGTCACGGCGGTGGGAGGCGCGTGAGGGTGATACGGGGTGTTTGGGGGTGAGTGAGTGGTACGGGTGTGACGGGGGTAACCCGATCTATAAAGTAGTACAAGAAAAGTGAGGTGGCCGGAAAATTTTCCGGCGTGTCGCCGGAATCTGCTTGTGCTCCGGTGGGGGGGGGGGGGGGGGGGCGGCAGGATGATGCAAGAGAGAGAGAGAGAAAATGTGAGATGTGTGTGTGTTTTTAATATTAAAAATTAGAAAAAGTGGGGGTGTGGGGGTATATATATGGGACCAATGTTGCCAACGTATTAAACTTCTAACGATATACGCTCCGGGGTCCAAAAGACATAGCAAACGGACTCGAAAATTTACGAAACTTGCGCCATTGTTCACGAAATAATCTTTCCAATACAATCAAGCATAAACTTCAGGGTTTTTACAAAACTCAAAATAATTCAAATAATTTGGCAAATGCAATACAATTCGAGTGTTGTAGGTTGTGCTGAGTCAATCAAGGAATAAAGTTCTCATTTCTAGTATATCTCACGTTTCTCAAGCCTAAATAATCACAAAATAAAAGTTTTAATGTGTCTCAGGTACGAAAATAAATATTTGGCTAGTGATTGGTTTTAGAAAAAGTATCGGGGGTTACAAGGTGTACTACGATTTTTGGTTGTATTTAATGCATAAGCGAATTCTAGTGATCCCATGTTAGGAGCTTTTAATCGGCTCGAAATAGGAGTGAAGTAGGACTTATAGAGTTAGGGAATATTGTACACTGCCCTACGACTAGTATTAAGGAATGTAACCCATCATCCATGCAATTGAAACAAGCTAATCAACCAGTAAAAGATATCTAGGGAATAGTCAAATCTAAGTAAACACATCTTTTCTCATTATTGTTTCCACCACATAGTTATATTAGTTTATTTCATTTATTTTTATTTTATTTTTATTGCATCTTTAGTTATTTGGGTTAGTTGACTAGCAACTAATTCTGCCCACTCCTTCAAAACCCGAGATTTTACTTTCTTTCAAAAAATATAAAAATACTAAAAGAATCATCCCTCACCTCTAGACCTAGTTTAGTAGGCTTTCTAATCCTAGCGAACATTATTCCTGAGTTGAACGATCAATCCCCCAGTATTTGTCACTATACTATACTACAATGATCAGGTACACTGCCTGGCGGGGATTGCAAGCTTCTCAAGATCCCTTAAGAGGTAAAACCTGTTGCGAGGGCGCAATCCCGTGTATCAACTTTTTGGTGCCGCAGCCCGGGGAATAGTTATTGTCTAGGTTATAATTTCTTTTTATTAGGTCTACTTGCTAGATTCCTTTCTAGTAAGATTTTTATTTTTATTTTTAGGTTTGCTTTAGTCTACCTCATTTCTTTGTTCCTTTGTTCGTAACCATTACCATCCGAGATCATGGAAGGTGATAATATCTTTGAACCCATCACCCCCACCATAACAAAACCACCCACAAAACCTACCACAACCAAACCAACCTCCTAGACCCCGAACTTTAGGAGAGTATTCCCGTCCTAGCCACCAAGGCTATCGGAACACCATTGAGCTCACTCAATGAGCCAATGTGTCTCCCTTCCGATCCGACACCATCCGGTTGGTGCAAAGCGGATGTGCATTCCATGGACTTCGTTACGAAGATCCTAATCAACATCTCAAGGATTTGCTAAAAATCGTAGATTCCATAGACCTTGATGTTGCAACTAGAGAGACGACTCAATTATGTATATTCCAATTCTCTCTACGTGACCAAGCTAGTCAATGGCTTGAGCATTTACCCGCGGGATCCATCACCTCTTGCTTAATTTTTCCCACCGGGGAGAACTACCAAGCTTAGAAATGACATCTTGATGTTCCAACAACGTCAAGGTGAAACTCTCTATGAAGCATGGACTCGTTTCAAGGACTTGCTCCACAAAGTCCCCCATCATGGCCTCGATCTTTGGTTTTAAATCCAAATCGTTTATGATGGAGTTAATCACCAAACTAGGAGGGCCATAGATTACGCAGCTAATGGTAGACTAAGCAGACTCAGTATCGATAAATGTTGGGAGGTCATTGAAAGCTTAGCACAATACGAAGAAGAAGGATGGGAGGACCCAATGTTCTGGGAAGAAGGGAGTCTAAATTGCGTAAATGCGACCCACGAACAGTTATTCGGAAACATTGAAAAGCAGGTTAAGGAATTAATGGAAATTGAAATGCGTGTAGCTGAAGCCAAGGTTAGTCCCGATAGAAATGTGAGTACAACTAATAGACACATTTCTCCAGAATGTTCACGACAAGAGGAGTTCGAATGGATAATGATTACTTTTATGAACAATCAGGAGAGACAGATTCAACAATTAGAAACTCGCAGATGAGTTTATATCAAAAATCAAGGAGAAGATTAAGAAAAAAGCCACACCAAAGAAAATTGAAAAAATCTTTGATCTCCCAACCCCTAAGGTAATTAGTGTAGGAGTGGAATATGGGGAACCATTTCCGGGTGGCACACCGCCAAATCTCCCGTACTTTTATTAGCCCCCTATAGAAGACAAGAACTCGCAAATTCATCGAGTCTTCGTCGGATGCCTGCAGGTCACGCACCCTAATCTGTACAAGGCTAAAAGACGTTCCTTTTGTTTTAAACCTCGTGTGAAAAGGGTGCACCTCAAAAACACTTCAGCTTCAGAAACCTCTATGGAACAACTCCTTCCCTTACCAACTATTGACCAATATGAAGATTACGACCTAAGTGGGATTGTGACCAGCCCTATTCATAACCACACCTCACTTCGTGAAAGTAACAAAACGTTTGACCCTGGTGGACTCCACTAACGAGAATGGCTATTCATAGTTTATACCCTTGATTAGCTATTAACAAAAGGGTAGGGACTAAACTTGAAATTGTCACGAAGTATCAATAATCCGGGCATCTGACGGCATCAGAATTCACTCATGACGCCGTCACCTACCATTCTCAGAAATATTAACCTCATATACATCATTTTCAAGACATACCCCACAAACCATATCCAATTGATACTTCACCACCGAGCTTTCAAGATCAAATCCAACATCTTCCGTAGCCAATCTCCACGTGGTAAGTAACTTTTCTTCATCCTTATTCATTCAATTATCCTTAGGACCTACCATTTTCGAAAACCCCCATTATCCGAAACCCTAACATTGATTCATTCCTAGAACTCGTAATGCTTTTCTATAGGTATTGTGTAACCATAATTAAAGCATTGGGGTAGTAGTGATTGATAGGGTTCATGAGTCAATTGCGGAAAAAAAAATTCACATCATAAATTTTTTGATCCCCCACCCATGTTTTCTATCAAAAGGGGTGTTTGGCTCATGGATTTAGAGTCTGAAAATTGATTTTTCCTTCATAATAACATGTCTCAACATCTGTTGGGTCTGACGACGTCAGTCTTTACGGTCTGAAGGCGTCAGAAGGGTCTGACAGCTTGACTTTATTGAACTCTTATTCTAATCCCTTCCATTCCATTCTATCTTTTTCAAGGAAAATGAGCAAGCGTACCCGACAACACCGAGGGAGTTCGTCAAGATCTCAACGCGTGAACTTGGGTGACATGGTTCATAGTTGGGGTGTGTTTGTGGATATTGCCTCTACGACCAAATATTCTAAATTTCTCTACCACCATATTGACAGGGGGCAACGATTGATTGGGACTTATTGAGGGCCCAGGGCCTCGCGAATGCTTTTCTTGAAAGGTTCCAAACTGATGCATTTACCGGTCCTCAATGGGAAAGGTTGTTCAGGGTGAGGGAACCAGTTTATAGTGAGTTGGTGCGAGAATTATTTACTACTTTTCATTTTGATTTCGCTGAGGCTAGAAATGATATGGGTGGTACTACCATTTACTTTAGGCTGGGGGAGAGCTTAGGACTTGCTCGGTTATAGATTTTGGTTGAAGATTGGGTTTGTATAGTCAGCATGAGGCAATTCAGGGTGGGTTTATGCAGAGATTGTTGGGTGGTGAGACGATGAGGAATGACTTGAGGTGTGCTATGTTTTGGCCGAGTATAGGGAATGGGGTGTACACCTCGACTACTGGGGCAACCTTCATTAGGGATCCTAGGGTCAGGTTAGCCCACAGATGCATCACCTACAGTTTAGCAAGATGCCATAGCTCCACTCACCGCGTCACTGCTTCTGATCTTTTCTACCTGTACACTATTTTTTCAGAGGATGTGTATTGTAACATCCCATTCTAGGTGGCGAGTTATCTGAAGACGAGTGTAGGGGAGAGGGATGGTAATAAGATCTATGGGGGGATGTTTGTGACCCACCTGGCTCGTTCTTATGGGATCCTTGTGCCAGAGATCATGGGATACTTGAGTGATTGTGGTGCATGCAGGGTGGTGAAGGCCAAGTCCTTCAAGCAAATGAGTATTGTGATGGAGTTGGGGGACAGGTCTTATTCTTGGTATGTTGTAGGGGGAGCGGCTGTTGCTGCTGATGATGATGAGGATGATGATGAGGGTGTACCCCAGCAGCAGCAGTATGGGGATTATGAGGTTGGTTCTGCGGACTACTACCGGAACATCGGTCGGGGGGATTGGCAGGCTCATCAGGGGGCCTGGATGGGTCAGATGGACACCTGGAGGGCCACTACTGACCATAGGTTTGATTGGATGTACAATCACATGATCCGCCAGATGCAACATCTATCGACCCGTGATCACATCGAGCCTCACTTGCAGATTGACCCATTCCCCGGTCGTGAGCAGGATTATCCACCCTATGGGTACACCGGACATATCCCTCCTGGTTATGATTACCGCTTTGGTCCCCCTCTTTAGTGATGTTTTTATGGTAGTGTCATGATTTCTGAACAATTTATCTTTGGTTTTATGATTTGAACAATTCGGTCTGTAATAGTGTAGGATTTGGCTTCTTTTGGCCATTGGATATTTATTACTATTTCCTTCTATGCATTTAGGATTCTAATTATTGTGGTTGTTTTATTAGTTTTATATGTTTTATTTGTTTGATTTTATTTGTTTCCGTATGCGTGTTTTATTTTTATTGTTGGTAAATCATGTTTCAAAGTAAATTGTGATAATGCTTTATTTTCTTTTTAACTTCGTCTTAATTACATATAAAGGTATTTTGCAGAAGCTAAGTGTAAGGGAAATCCAAATTTGTTTATAAGAACGAAAATGAGCATGATCCACAACAATATTAAATGAGCATGTATATTAGTTTTTGTTAGAGTCAAATGCTTGTATCGAGTCATAATGATGTTTTGCAGGATTTTCCAGGAAATAAGGCATAAGTTTTTCAAGAAATTTTCCGGAAACTTAACATGAGATTTTTGCAGGAACATTCTTACTTAAAGATATAATTTGTTTACAATCCACCCAAATGTGCAACCAAATCGCCGTAGCCTTCCTTGTATGCACTCATCTTTAGTGCATTATTGTTACATGTTTAAACCCTTAGTTAATTATCTAATTGATTACATGGTTCCTAAGTCGAGTCATATATTGTACATATTGTTTTGGGACGATTGGGACTCATGGGTAAAGTACTGGTAATATGGAGTAATGGGGAAGACATCAATTTATTACCCCCGTATGTGCGTTAATATTTAAAAAGTACTCCAAGTGTTTCGATTATCTTGATTCGAGTCATTAGAGTAGTTTATTGTAAAGTATGTAAAAATTCAAGTGTACGGGGAATGCAAATTCCCCGTGATGTATTATTTTGGATGGTAGGGCAAGAGTGTATGAAAAAAAATAGAAAGAAACAAAGAAAGAGAAAAACATACGGACTACCATCCTGTTTCATTTTATGTTTGTTTCATAGTATGTTAGATTTTGATTAGCTTAAGTCGAGTCGAGTCGAGTCTTGGCTTAGCAACGTGTTGGAACCTGAGTTTTACTATTTTATCAAGTCTCGGTCATTTGTAATAATGTTAGGTTGCTTAACTATTATTCACTTTCATTTACTAAATGTATTAAGTTTACTAGGCTTAAGGAATGAAACCCATGGGCCTCAAAGCCCACGAAATAGTGAAAGGAAGGAGAGGGAGTGTTGCCCTAGCTCCTTCCCTATAAATAGAAGCCTTAGGTCATTTGTAAACTTGTTGGTTATTTGAATACATTAAGGAAACTCTTGCACTTTTATTTCTTCTCATTTCTCATAATCAACCAATCCTTATTCTCATCTTATTTCTTTCATTATCATACTTGTGTTTACTAAATGGTGACCTAACAAGTGATATCATTCGCCATATGAAGGTGTAGTTTTGTTTCTCATAGATTTCGAATCATAAATTTTTTTTTAATCGATTTTTTCTTAAAATTTTAGTACTTTCTTGCTTGTTTCTTGGTTTTTATCACATATTTGATTACAAACTTGTGCTACAAATCAAAACAAACATAAAAGTTCCAAAATTTTCTCAAAAAATTCGATTTAGGGGTACTTGTACTTATTTTCGCAATATTAAATTTTTTGATAAAGTTCATAAAGTTTTCAACTTTCTTGAAGATTTCATCATTTTATAACTAAAAGTACAAGTATCTTGAAATAAAAACGAGTTTTTGGCTAGCTTTCATTGAAAAACAAAATTTTGTCAACTTTCGCAAAACTGCCCTAGTTTCGCAATCGTGTTCTTTGCTCTCCATCAACTTACGGATCGTGAACTCAGTCTTTTCTCTCTTGTATAAGAAAGAAAAGTACTTCGACTTTTGGAAAACTTTCGATATTGTATAATTTCGAAAAGTGTACTCGTGACTTTGTGTTTTTTCGAAATCACAAGTTTTTCGCAAACTGGTATAAGTTTCGAAACTTACTCAAGTTTCGCAAACCTAAAGTTTCAAAAACCTTAATTTCGAAATTTTCGCAATCACCGGCTGAAACAGTAGTTTCGCAATCTCTGCTAATCAGAAGTTTCACAATCTCTGTTACTCAGAAGTATCGCAATCTCTGCTAATCAGAAGTTTCACAATCTCTGTTACTCAGAAGTTTCGCAATCCTTGCTTTACAAAAGTTTCGCAATCCAAGTTTGTGACACTTTTTCGAGATTTGGCTTAACCTATACCTTCTACAAGATCCAATTCTACACAAGTGTTTTAAGATGTCTCAACCACCTAATCATTACTTCCCTCATATTCAGCAACAACAATATCAGCAGTATCAGCAACAACAATACCTTCCGCACCAAATGAATCAACAACCTTCTCAACAACAAACATACAATCCACTACATCATTACCTAATGATGCAACAACATCAAATCATTCCACAACAACAAACTCATCAAATGTCACAACAAAACAATCAATTTTCCTCAAAACAACCTCACTGGTTTATCGGATGTGTGAAGTTATTACAACTCAACAATCCAGACATGAGGCAGGATCACTTGAAACACCTCCAATGCTTACACCCGGGAACTATGTTCAATGGTCAAGTCGATTCTTACGATTTCTTGAACTAAAGAAACCTCATGGGAAATACTTGAAACAAGTGATACTTGAAGGACCATTTCAGTGGCCAACAAGATTTGAAATTGGTGATCCAACTGCTAATCCTCCACGTCCTCCTGGTGATAGACCTGTTCCAGAATCTGCACTCACAGACGAACAGAAACTACATCGTGAAGCTGATGAGTACGCTATGGCCTACATACTTCAAGGTATTCCAAATCCAATTTATCGAAGCGTCGATGCTCAGAAAACGGCTCAAGCTATGTGGGAACATGTTCATCTCCTAATGGAAGGAACTCAATTGAACAAAGATGATATGGAATCTAAACTCTATATGGAATACACGGACATCAAAATTGAACCAGGAGAGTCACTTGAATCCTACTATCATCGTTTCACAAATGTAGTAAATTATTTGGAACGTCACAAAATCACAGTACCTAGGATTGCTGTTAACTCCAAATTTGTTGGAAGTCTTGGTCCGGATTGGCATAAGTATGTGACACTCGTTCGACAAACAAAAAATCTTCATGATGCATCATATGGTTTGTTGTATGACTTTCTGAAACACCATGAACCTGAAGTGGAAAAGGATAGAGCTCTTCGAGGAGGATACTCACCATCACCAGCACCAAATTCACTGGCACTCGTAGCTCAATCTAACTATGCTCCACCACAAATGTCAAATCATGCACATGCTCAAGAGCAAAACTACTTCAGTTATCCACAATCTTCTATGGTCTCCTACGATTCATCTCCTCAGAATACTTCAACACAACTTGTTCCATATAACAACAATGACGCTGTGTACTACTCGAACTCAAATGACGATGACGATGAAGAGTTTAACACGTTGAATCAGGGACTTGCTTTAATTGCTCGTGCTTTCAGCAAATTCTCCAACAAAACAAACAACCGTCAACGATCATATTCAAACACAAGGAATCAAGCTGTTGTCAATGATGGAAGAGTTGAAATTCAGAATCGGAACTATGGTCGATCAGGTTCAGGCAGTTCATCAGGAAATTTTGGGAATGGTCAGAGGTACAACAATAGTGGAAATGGTCAGAGGTATAACAATAGTGGAGGGTTCAGTAACAACTCAGGTGCTGCTCAGCAAAGGTCCGAACCAGTTGTTACTAGGAACTCTAACTCAGGGAATGCAGTCTGGTGCTACAATTGCAATGAACAAGGTCATATTGCAACTGCATGTCCTAAACCAAGGACTCGGGGTAGTAAGTTTCACAATCAGGCATTGCTTATGGCTCTCCAGGATGAAAAGGATGGCAATTTCACTGAGCAGGAGAACAACTTCATGGCTACTGCTAACAACGATGATGACATGGAAGATCTCGAAGCTAATGCAGCTGTGATGCTTATGGCCAACATGCAGGAACTTCAGCTTAATGATTCAGGTCCTGTGTATGACACAGATGGCTTGTCTCAGGTACATGATCCCAATGCATGCCTTATACATGAAATTGCTTCACCATCTGCTTATGAATCAGATACGGCGCAAGTTGTTCCATCTGACTCATGTTCATCTTCTCAAGCAGATGAACAAATAAGCACAGTTGTCATATTTGATGATGACACAGTTGTTTCATTTGATGATCCTATTGAGAACAATAAACATGATCAGGTAAAACAACATGAACCACCATTTGATCCAGACCCCGACCTAATATTGTTATCTCAACAACTGAACGATCAACAATTGCAAATCATGATATGCAACGAGAAAAATAAAGTTTTAAAAGAAACAAATGCATCACTTGCAAGAGATATTGAGTGTTATAAAATTCAACTTTCAAATCAAGAGGACAAGATCAAACATTCAAAAAGTTTTGAAAATGCTTTTCATGCTTCTTACAACAAAGAGCAAGATCTTCAACACAAAATGCAAGATTTGATAGAGTCTAACGGAAAGTTGGTTTCAAAACTCGAAAGTGCCAAGTGTGATTTAAAAATGCAAGTTGATCGTCTTCAAAAAGACCTTTCAAAAACAGAAACAGAATTGTCCAATTGCAAAAAGGATTTTTGTGAACATAAAATACGAAAAAGGAAGTATATAGATAAATTACTCGGTGAGATTGTTGACCTTGAAAAACAACTCAAAGAATTTCGTAATATTGTTTACAAACACGGGAACTCTGTCACAACTATTCAGAAATTTACGTTAAAACCGAGAACCGATAAAGGATTTGCAATTGGCGATTATAAATCAATGTTTCTGCACTCAGCATTCAAAGAAATTCCTAAACTTTACAGTATGGACTATTTTTTTGATGATACAATTGTGCGTGCTGTTGTGTTTGATACTGAGGAAGAAGAAGAACTTGAAGAAGAGAGTCGATCAAAAATGAGTTATGTTCAAAATTGGACACCTTATGACTATTCAAAAGCTCCACCTCTTTCTAAATCTTTTGTAACTCAAAAAGAAATACCTGAGAAATCATGGTATATCACTGAGTCATACGTTTCATCTCATAATGCAGTTCCTGATCCAACTGTGGCACAAGTTAACGGTCCTTTACCATCTTCTGGTGAAGTTACACCTTTACCAACAACGTGTCGTGTCTTAAATTATTTCAAAACTTTTATGGAAGACATCGAAATTTTGGAGGATACAATTGCACGTAATTCTGAAATAACAATTGCAACTTTTCAATCCGCTTACGAGCGAGAAAAGAGAGATATTTTTCAAAAACAAATGTTCCTGATTGTTAAACACCTCCGTCGTTGTGCCACACTTTGGGAACATGAACTTCAAAATGAAGTGAAAACAATGATTAATGTTTTCGAGTCAAATGAAAACACGATTTTGGTTCAAAAGCAAAGAAACAAAGGTTTAAAAAATGATGCTGATCGACTCTTGGAACAAGTTCTCAGTGCTGATATTTTGTCTGTTATCATGAATGATCTCTATAAATCTGGTACTACTATGCTTATGGATGATCTTTGTGTTGATAATAATTTGTTGAATGAGGAAATTGAGAAACTTAAACATGAAAACGAAATGTTGAGAAAGAATAATGATGATGTGTGCAAACAATTTTCAAATGAAAGTCTTCAACTCAGAAAAACTCTCGATTTATATGAAGCTCGAAGTATGGCATTGGAATTACAACTTCAAAGTCATAAGATTTCAAAATCGTGTCAGCTTTGCAAAAACCTTGAGTCTTTCAAAAGTTTGTGTCTCAAATACGAGAAGGAAATTGAATTCTTAAAAAAAGAAAACGAAGAATGGCAACAAAACAGTGTCGATTACAAATATTGCATTGGTTTACTTGAGTCTGAAATTCAGGATAAAAAACACATCATCATTGATTTCAAAGAGAAAGTCAAGCTACTTCAAAAAGGAAAGTTTGTAGACACAACTGTGATAGCACCAGGGATGTATGAATTAAACAAAAAGGGTAACTATATTCAATCCACTAATGTTGACCCTTCCACTTCCACAGGACTAGTATCCACTAAGAGCGTTAGCAGACCCAAGCATAAAAGTAACAAGAAGAATAGGTTCTGGCAACGTAAAAGAGGATCACTAGGAGCTAAAGAAGTAGAAGATCACCTTAGGAATTTGAATAATAATCATGTTGCATCCGATGTAGATTCTAATCTGGCAAATTGTAATCTAGATCTAAATGTAACGAATGATGTACCTTTGAATGTTTTGAATATTAATGCATCTTGTGTGTTTTGTCGTAAAAACGTATCATCTGGTGATCATACAAAATGTGTAGCTAATTCTCTTCTGAATCGTCATAAGAAACGTAGGATAGGCATTCCTTTTAGGTCCACTAATGCATCTAAGTCGACTTTAGGAAAACCGCCATCTACGGTTTCTAATGCTGTTGAAGTCACCCCCATCATTCTAGAGAACAAATCTAGGAACAAGCCCAAAACTAGTGCATTCAACACTAAGAAAGCTAAGACTAGTTGGAATTGGCAACGTTGGTTACAACACAAACCAGACTTTAAATGGATTCCAAAATTGTTGAATACTTGTGCTGCTAACCAACAGGAACCCGCACTTTCTTTGGGTTCCACCCTTACTTCTGTTCCATCCTCGTCGTCTTCTTGTGATGCAGGTGGTACAGATAATTCTTTGGATTGTTGATAGCGGATGCACCCGACATATGACAGGCAATCTCAAACTGTTAACCAACTTTGTCTCAAAGTTCATCGGTACTGTCAGATTCGGGAATGATCATTACGCTTTAATCATGGGTTATGGTGACTATGTCAGTGGGAACATCGAAATCAGTCGTGTTTATTATGTGGAAGGCCTCGGGCACAACCTATTTTCCGTCGGTCAATTTTGTGATGGGGATCTAGAAGTTGCATTTCGGGAGAAAACTTGCTTTGTTCGTGACTTACAAGGAAACGATCTTATGTCTGGCTCACGTGGCTCCAACCTTTATACAATATCAATGTCAGATATGATTGCAACATCTCCGATATGTCTTCTCTCCAAAGCGGAATCGACTAAATCTTGGTTATGGCACAAACGTCTTTCGCACTTGAATTTCAGAACTATGACTGACCTTGCTCGTTACAAACTTGTTGACGGTTTTCCGAGATTCCGTTTCACCAAAGATCACTTATGTCCAGCCTGTGAACAAGGAAAAAGTACTCGCGCTCATTTTCCTTCAAAACCTGAGCAGAGTACAAATCATGTGTTACAATTACTTCATATGGATTTGTGTGGTCCGATGCGTGTTCAAAGTATCAACAGTAAACGATACATACTCGTAATTGTGGATGATTACTCCAGATGGACTTGGGTCTATTTTCTTCGAAGCAAAGATCAAGCTCCTTCAATGATCATCACCTTTCTCACAAAGATACAAGTTCAGTTACGTCACACAGTCCGAATAATCAGAACTGACAATGGTACAGAATTAAAGAATCAGACACTTCGGTCATATTATGAGAAAGTGGGTATTGAACATCAAACATCTATTCCTAGAAGCCCGGAACAGAATGGAGTTGTCGAAAGACGCAACAGGACGTTAGTGGAAGCTGCTAGAACTATGTTGATTAATGCTCAATTACCAGATTACTTATGGGCAGAAGCTGTTTCAACCGCTAGTTATACCCAAAACCGTTGTATGATCACAAAACGCCATCGCAAAACACCTTATCAAATTGTTAACAAAAGGAAACCAAACATCGATTACTTTCATGTATTTGGAGCACTCTGTTATCCGAAAAATGTTCGTGATGATTTAGGTAAACTTAAAGCAAAGGCTGACATCGGAGTGTTCGTTGGATATTGTGAAAATTCAAAAGGCTTTCGGATATGGAATCGTCGGACAAGAGAAATTCAGGAAACTATTCATGCTAATTTTGATGAACTCACGCAGATGGCTTCTGAGCAAAACAGCTTAGGACCCGATATCAACCATCTCAACTTTCCGGATTCTTCGACTGAAGCATTGCCTCTCAACCGCAAAGAATTGGAAACCTTGTTCAATCCACTATTTGATGATACAATTGATTACCGGTCTACTGAGGTCTCACCAAATTCCGCTGCACAACCTGATATTAATCAAGTACCAGACTCACCTCAACCAACTTCAACAACTGTTGAGCAAGACGGTCCCCCAATTGCATCACCCTTTACAGTTGAACAATCTGCTTCCAACTCTCAGCAATCAGCTAAAGATCCGACACCACAATCAGTTCCACAACCCGCAGAGTTCGATCCTAATGCGTTCATTAACCCGTTTGCACCAGCTCCAACTTATCAAGAAGTTGCTGAGTCGTCAACACGCAATTTGGATCCTGCTAACATGCGAGATACCTATCAACTTCACCCTTCGACACACAAATGGACTCGAGATCATCCTCTCGTTCATATAATTGGCCATCCAGATGCACCTGTTATGACAAGACAACGACTTCACACCGATGGAGAAACTTGCATCTATGCACTCACAGTTAGTATGGAAGAACCCAAAAACATCAAAGAAGCAATGACTTATGATAACTGGATTGAATCTATGCAAGAGGAATTTCAGCAATTCATTAGATTGGAGGTCTGGGAATTAGTTGAAAGACCTGACGGAATCTTTGTCATTGGGTTGAAATGGATCTGGAAAAATAAACTTGATGCAGAAGGAACGGTCATCCGCAACAAATCACGCTTGGTAGCAAAAGGATATACTCAATTAGAAGGACTTGACTTTGCTGAATCCTTTGCTCCAGTGGCTAGACATGAAGCTGTACGGATATTTCTGGCTTTTGCAGCACATCGTAACATGGTAGTTTTTCAAATGGATGTGAAAACAGCATTTCTTAATGGTGAACTACGGGAAGAAGTGTATGTTTGCCAACCAGAAGGCTTCGTTGATCCTGAGCGTCCCAATCACGTTTACCGACTCAAAAAGGCACTCTACGGACTCAAGCAAGCCCCCAGGGCGTGGTATGACAAATTATCTACATTCTTACTGGCCAATAAATTTTTTAAAGGTTTGGTGGATCCAACATTATTTACAAAAAGATACGGGGAAGACTTACTAATTGTTCAAATATATGTCGATGACATTATATTTGCTTCAACAAAAAGGAGTTACTCTAATGATTTTGCAAAATTAATGAAAGATAATTTTGAAATGTCCATGATGGGTGAACTTTCGTTCTTTCTAGGACTACAAGTTCATCAATCACCCCGTGGAATCTTTATAAATCAGTCCAAATATGCTCTTGAAATATTAAAGAAATATGGAATGACGTCGTGTGATACTTTTAATACACCAATGGGCTATACAACTAAACTAGATGCTGATTTACATGGGACTCATGTTGATCCTACCAAATACCGAAGTATGATTGGGTCACTCATGTATCTCACAGCTAGTAGACCTGATATAGTATTTGATGTCTACATGTGCTCTCGCTATCAGTCCAAACCAACTGAAAAACACCTCAGTGAGGTGAAAAGAATCCTTCGATACATAAAGGGAACCATTCACTTGGGAATCTGGTATCCGAAGGATTCTGGTTTTGAACTAATTGCCTTTTCAGATGTTGATCATGCAGGATGTTTAGACACACGCAAGAGTACATCTGGTGGATTACAGTTCTTGGGAGACAAACTGGTGTCTTGGCAATCTAAGAAGCAGGACTGCACTTCATTGTCGTCAACAGAATCTGAATACGTAGCCATGTCGGCTTGTTGTGCTCAAGTCATCTGGATGCGATCACAACTTAAAGACTATGGCTACCTATTCAATAAGATTCCGATCTACTGCGATTCCAAAAGTGCCATTGCTATCTCCTGCAACACCGTTCATCATTGCAAATCCAAACACATCGATCTCCGATATCATTTCATCAAGGAGCATGTCGAAAAGGTTACAGTTGAATTATATTTCGTTGGAACTGAATACCAATTGGCGGACTTACTTACCAAAGCCTTAGCACCATCAAGGTTTGCTAGTCTAGTTCACCAATTTGGTATGCGATGTTTGACTCCAGATGATCTGGAAAAGTTTTTAAAACATTAATGGTCGTCAAACATCAAAACTATCTCTTTAAATATTTTTTACCAAAAATCAATACAAAAAAAAAAAAAAAAAAAAAAAAAAAAAAAAAAAAAAAACCCTGCAAGTATATCACTTTCTTTCAACACCTTGTTCATCTTTTACAAGTGTTGAGGGGGAGATAAGCTCAAATGTTTCACATTTTTTTTTTCAAATTGATATACTTGCATATTTTCTATTAGATACGGTTCTTCGGATTATGTGAAAATATTAAGTTCATTCCCTCGTCTCATAGTTAGGAGAATGTCTTGATGTTACTCATGTTTGACTTTAGGACATAATAATGCAAAAACTTAAGTTTAGGGACCAAAAGTGACATAATGTCATAAATTTTTTTTCAAAACCATGAATAAAACAAACAAACCGTATAACACAAAACCATTTTACCACAAAACCTCTTAAACCCTTGAAACCCACGGCCCTAATTCATTCACGTCTTCCACGATCCTGATCATACTTTTGTAAGTTCCTGTGTTTTCACTAGGGCATTACACACATAGGATCTTGGTTAATTGAATTTTCAACGGCTCGATCTCCTTTTCTCATGATTTCGAGAACTAGGGTTTATGATTTCGAAAACTGCTATTAACATGATTAGGTGTTTAATTCTTGATAGGGTTTTGTTACTAAGCTTTTTTCTAACTTATCCTCATTATTTATTCATACATTCCATCATGTTTGCCTCGATCTAGAAATCTAGGGTTTGGGTCAATTTGGGTTTGTGCGATTCTGGGTTTGTTTACTTTGTTTTATTGGTGGGATATGCTTCTGTGACTACTTGGTTACATGTTAGATATAACTTTGTTGATTTATTACATTGTAACTTGGTTCTCGAAAAGATTGTATGCCTCGTTTCTTAGTTAAAATATATCTAATTGTGTCCTAATGTGTTGAATGCTGTCATTATATGCTTGCTACATGTATTAGTGACATGCTTGTAACAATGATACTCATTAGATTCTAAGTTGGAAGTTTTTCGAGAACTCGTTCTTGACACTTTTCGAGATCTTAGTTAACAAGCATATTGAATGTGACTAATCGGTGTTTATCATTCTTTATGACAGGCCTAAATCATTGATAAGTAATTCGCAAAAGAAATGTACGTTGGACTTCAATTGCGAAAGATTCTTGTATAAGAATTCTTTCGAGAACTCAATATTTTCGCAATCTTTGAAAAATTTTCGAAATCATACTATTCCTCATGATTGCGAAAGTTTCTGTGCAATGCTCAGTTTTTCTCGAAATCTTTGTTTTTCGAAAAAACTTTAATTGTTCACAATTTTTCGAGATCATTAGTTATTGTATGATTGCGAAAATATTTTTCCGAATACATGAAATTTCGCAATCACACATACTGATAGTTCTCGAAAATTTCTCAAAGAGGCATGTTCTCGATAAAACTTATCGAGAACATACTTTGAGATTTTTTTCGAAATTTTCTCTCATGTTATGATTGCGAAAAGAGTTTTATGCATTTTTCGAAATCTCACTTAATTCTCTAAGAGTTTGCGAAAATTGAATCAATGTACAGTTTTTTTGGAGATAATGGCCTTGTCATCTAGAATACGTGTGACCTTGTTGTGATTTAGTTGATTGTATAATGTAATGTAATAATGAATTGTGATTATCAATTGTGCTTATATGTATGATCTAGCATTGTGTGATTGATTTCATGATTCCAATTGCTCAACGTCTTATAAATGTTCATAATTCGTCACATCACACATAACAATCAAGTCTGCTTATGCTAAACTAATCTAGGCATTTATCTTAATCAAACCTAAAACCATTGCTAACAAGTAACGAATTTGGATGTTTGGTTTATGATGATGTTTTTCAGATTAACATGGCTGAACACAACGAGAATGTCACTGAACAAAGTCAACCACTACTCACTATGGATGACATCACTCCCGAAAACTACAATGTCACAATTGGCAACAACAATCCACGAGTTGATTTCGACAAATTGAAAATTTCTGAGAACTCGTGCAAGATTGTGAAAGATATTCTCCTGGCACATCCCTGCAAGCATCTGCTCTGCAAATCTACTTCAGTTCCGTTGTTCTACCTTCATCAGTTCTGGCTTATGGCTAAGGTTAATTTGGATGATGAGTCTTTCACAGTTACACTGGACCGTCAAGAATACACCATTGATCATGATGTCCTCCGTACTGTCTTCCTTCTACCTCAAACAGATCATGAGTTTGCTCAATTGCTACCTGAACTGGATCTCTTGGATTTCTTTATTGAATTGGGTTACAATGTTGATGATGACCTACCTCTAATCAAACATTCCAGATTCAGTGCAAAGTAAATACCTCAACCGTGGAGAACGTTCTGTCTAATTGTTGTTAGATCAATATCAGGAAGAAAAAGTGGTCACGAACATCCCAGACTTGAGCACCTACATACACTTTGGGGTATGGTGACCATGTCACCCATTGACTTTGCAGTTCCAATTATGAATGACTTAGTCTCCAGCATCCAAACTGGACGTGAAAGGACTATGATCCCATTCACAAGATTTACCAAGCTACTTGTTGAATACTTCTGCAAAGACACACCCGAATTCATCAAAAGAATGAGTGATCCTAACGAGTCTAAGCACCTCTTCGAGGACGACTTCACCATCTCTTTCATAAAGACAACCACTTCCTCCACCAAGAACAAAGGAATGAGGCTTCCTGAATACCTTCTTGATGACACTATCAAGAAGATTTTGAATTACAAATTCTACATTAACTCATACACTGGGGTACAAGAAGAACCTACAAGACAGACTCGCAGCAAAGGCAGTTTGAGATCTGGGAGTACTGCAAGTACCATTGAATCACAACTTTCAAAATCCAAAAGGACTTCCACAACTAAATCTGCTACCAAGCTGAAACCCACAACTACACCCAAACCTAAGCCAGCAACTAAGTCGAGTAAGAAGGAATCTACAACTGACACTCCTCAAGACAAATCTACTTGGTTTCGTCGTGATCCCACACCTACATCCTCTGACAACGACTCGGAGTTTGACACTGAAACAGATGACGAAGTGGGTGATTATGAACGCAGAGTACGTGTACCTGATGTAGAATTTCCAGAACTGGAAATAGCTACACAACAGAGCTTAGAAACTTTTGAAGCTGAAAAGAGAAAGAGACAAGGGATTACAATCAATGAACCCGATGATGCTGAAGATGATGAACCTAGTGTTGAACCTTTAGTCGACAGAAGAAGACTAAAAAGTATTGTTGTCGACACACGTGCCGAAGAAAAACAACTACTTAAGGATCAGAGGGATGCCTCACTCCTCAGTAGAATTCATCCTCAACCTTCATCACAACCTATCCATGAAGGCACTACTAGTAGCAGTATTGTTCCTCCCATCGAATCTACCACTCTTGTACCTAGTGACAGAGTCGAAGACAAAGATACCGAAGGTAACACTACAATGACTGAGGCTGTAGACACAGAGGAGAGAGTTGATGAACAAGAACAAGAACCCTTTAACACCAATCTAGATTTTGATCCGTTCATCACCCCGGAATACGTTGCACAAGAAGAGGAACGTCGCAGAAAGGAAACGGAAGAGAAGGAAGCATTTGACACCAACTTATTCCTTCAGTCGTCTTCACAGTCCAAACAAACAGGTTCACAGCAACCCCCACTTCATGCAGCATCTCCTCCAAAGGATCCAACACCACCAGCTTCTTCTTCAAGCTCTCACAAAGAGTCATCTTCGGAGTCATCACCAGAACATTCATCACCCACACCATCCGAAACCGCATCAAAACAACAATCAATCAATGAACCCGAACAACCAGTTGATCTTCAGGAGCAAGTCAACAAGCTCACCAACATGGTTACCGGTATTGCCAAACAAGTTGGAGAATTTCAGGAATCAAAGCGGCTGATCGATAAGTTCTTGTACTCTGATTACACAGGATTCATCAAGATGATCACACAAGATTTTCTCACTGAAAATCTTGTTGAGATTGTCACTCCTGAAGTAGTAAACCTTCTTGAACCAATCAAGGACAACTTGGATCACAGAATCAGAAGTGTCGTTAGAAAAATGTTGTCTACTACACCATTCACGCTTCACACTGCAAAAGCTTCTACTGCTGCTCCAGCCGTCCCTGAATTATCCTTCAATGAAATGCTTACTAAACTCTTCGACACTGTTGCCTCCAAAACCACACAGACTCCTGAAGACAAAGCACTTGCTGATGCCATGGCAGCTTACATATCCAAGGAATCATGCAAAGATGCAGCTGGAACCCTGAAACGGTCAAGAAAAGATGACGACCCTGACCCAAACTCAAAAGGCAAGAAACCTAAGTCTGGAACCGGTCCCTCATCTTCACTACAACCACAACAAGGGTCTACTTCTCCTGAAATTCCACAACAACCTCCAGCTTCTGGCACAAATCCTACAGATCAAGAAGAACAGCTTATGGAACCAACTGATGATTATCATGATCAACCAGATGCTGATCATATTGCATCTCCCTCACCCGATACTGATCCAAAACCAAAGGGCAAAAGAAAGTCTAAGAAATCCAAGGGTAAAAGAGGTCACTCATGGCTCGATAATGACGATACTCCTCAGAATGACTGGTTGACTAACTTGGTCCAAGCTCAGCCTGCTCTCCCTGATGAAGAACCACTTCCAGGTAACACGTTGCAGTTCACTCAACGCATCATGGCAGATCTTCACATCGAAAAACTCACAAAGGCTGAACTCAGACGAATCAACCAGGATGCACAGGATTTCCTCAAGAAAAGATCTGGAAACCAGACAGAATTTGAATTTCACTTACAGAACATAGCCAGTGCAATGTCCTCAGAATTTGACTGGCTAAACCCTGATGTGAATTACGATCCTAAGAAATCTGTCAAACCTTTCGTCACCGACTGGACTAAACCTCTACCTTTGATTGGGTTTCCTGAAAAACCTAAGATACCTTACAAGAGATTCTTCAATAAAGATCTTCATAATCTTCGACTCTCAGATGACACCTCCAAACGAAGGGTCTCCTCATCATTGACTATCTATGTACCAGCCGCAAGATACGACATTCCAGCTATTGAAGAAACCGCTCCAATTTTTAATGACTCCGTTGTTGCTTACGACAGAGATGCTCTACTTGGGATTCAACACTGGTCTGAACGTCGTCGTCTTGGTTACACTCACAGGTTGGGATTCACGTCAATTGAGAACGTCAAACACAACTCCAAAATCATTGCAATCTTGGAAATTGTGGAGTCAAAGAGATGCGACTACACTTTCATGAAGGAAATAGTTGTCAAACGACAAGATGAACAGAAGTATAAGTTCTCTGAAGCAGACTTTCCAAACCTTTACCTCAACGACATTGAAGATATGTATCTTGAAAAGGTTCAAGGAAAAATGCGAGGTTTTGACAGAGAAGTACAGTACAACTTCATTTCATCATTGCTTCTCTTCATCAGATGACTAATAGTTCAAGAAAGAGTGGAAGATCTTCAGCTTGGAGTTGAAAGTTATCAACAGAAGATCAACTTGACTAAACCTCTACTCAGATTCCCAGGAATCAACAACATGTCACAACTAACACTCGTCTAGAAACCATCCTTTGGTTTTACCTACATCGACAGTAAGAAGCATATTAGCTTCATGAAGATGGATGAGTTACACAAGTTCTGTGATCACACGCTCAGAACAGTTCGTGATGAGTTAGTCAAGAGATTGAATGATGATCGTCGTAAGTTATCTCGAAAGGAACCTACAAGGTGGAACTCCAGCTCCAGACGACAAGTTAGGAATTTTTTCACAAAGATAGAAGAAAGGATATTCCGTCGGGAACAGATCAGACGTTTGGAAAGCTATATCGGTGTCAGACCTTCTTTCCCAGTCAGAAACTTTGAGAGACCTGATCCTCAGTTCACAAACTTTGATGCTCCAATCATTGACGATGAACCACAAAGCTGATCTTCAAGGGTATTAACATTTCATTATTTCATTTGATTGATTTGTTATTAAAATGGCTTGTGCACACATAACAGTGTACAACCCGTTCTTGTATTGAAAGGACCCTGTGGTACGCTTCAGTGCCTCAATCCTAACATAAGGAGCGAAGGCTTCTTACTTTTGAGTAGAATTAATCAAACCTTTTCTGTTTTTCAAAATTCTACTCAAAAGACAAGTATTTCACCTCAATGAGTATTCACTTGTTGAGGGGGAGCACTTGTAAAACTCATTGTTTGATAAACAAAAGTTCTTGTTGGATTCTCCCCATAAGACTCAAAAAGCATATTTTAATCAAATGTTTCTCAAAAACAACATCTTATATGCTATTTTTGAGGGGGAGAAAAGAAAAAGTGATTAAAATATGGAAGTTCAAAGTTGCTTAAAGATTGAATATCATGTGAGCTAGACTCAGATTCACCCAGGAATTGACGAAACATAAAGTCAGTAATCTCGAAAAGACTTATCCTCGACGGGTAATAACATCAAGTTAGTTACTAGAGCTAGTTGTCACCTAAAAGCTGACAATGTATCTCTTTAACTAACCACGTAAGCGTGTCTCGAAAAGGATTTGTCTTAGTAGAAATGTACCGTCTCGAGAAACTTTCTGTGGACTCGACCAGGCCGGGTAATAACTTCAAGCTAGTCTAACTAGTGATGTAAGCGTGTCTCGAATCGGTCTTGTTCACTAAAAGTGGATCAATTCAAAAGTGCTTGCTCCTCCCGCATGTGCAAATTTATTAAATACTTATGAGCACATGTGCAGGGGGAGCCCTTCATAAGAAAACACAAAACTCTCAAAGTGTTAAACAAAATGTTTGATAAACACAAACACTTTGAGAGATTTTTCAAAGGTTTCAAAGGCAGTTGTAGGATATTCATGGAGTTATAAGGTGACTGAGGTTAGGAAATAACCGTCCTATGATCCGCCTAAGCCGGAGGGATCTACCCAAGGACATAACCAATAGTTAGAACTAGAAGTCCTTAGGTATGATATGAAAAAAAGAGAAAAGAATGAAAGGAGAAAGAAGGGTTTGAAGAATTAAAAAGAAAAGTAAAGAAAAGGGTGAAAAGAAATAGCCCTCCATATGATTCAACCTTAGGGCAGACACCGGGTTCAATTCATATGCTACTGGTTGTTGCTAAGGCAACGCCGGTATTGAAGATTAAGCCGTCATGGACCCAGTGACGCACTGCACTTAACCTTCTAGCCACTCAAGTTCTCTTAAAAGAACTTGTTTCATTCTCACAGGGAACCAGTGTAATTTAGAAACTGGAGACTCCTCCCTAGTCTCCGCTTAGGAAACCTAAGTGTGCACTTATTGAGTCTAGAGCCACGAGATTCATCAAAAGATCTCTTAGGAACACTTAGTATTTCTACAACTGGTGTTCTACATCAATGGACACCAGCTGTAAATTATCGAGTCCTTCGCAGATCTTAGCAATCTGCCGAGAACGTTTATGAGAGAAGTACTTATGTATTTCTCAATGATTGAACGGAAACCCCTGTCAGGGTCAACATCAAACAGCCTTTACAGGTCACTTCGGTAATTCCTCGTGAGTTACGCTTAGTGTTTGCGGTGGTTTCTTATCGGTCTACAGTCGTGGAGTGATCCCCAGCGACTCACCCAGTCATTGAGCTACCTAGTAGGTCTCGTAAGCTCCTTCGGGAGTATCTGATATGGGAACGGCCTGGATAAGGATTAGAAGGAGTCTTCACACTATGCTGTTGACGAGCTCTAACTCCTTATCAGTAAGTACCCGATGTTTTATTGCTAACTGTTTACTTTCAGGGACATGTCATCTCCATGGAGACTGATTCCGCATGCTCATACATACATCTTGAAGTCAACATAAGCTCCCTCAAAGATCTAAGCAACACAACGTTCAAAGAAAGATTCTACGCCAAAAAGAAGAATCTACAAAGATTAAAGACTAAAGATCTATGTGAAAGAAAGGGAACAACGTGCATGTAAATGTCTCAGTTCAAAGGTGTATGAGCATGTAGGAAGGGCCGACGACCACCACAGACGCAGGAGTGACGCTTGGCAGATAACTTCATAACTTGATCACTATCACAACAACAAAGAACAAAGAACGATGAACGATTTCTAAGACGTCTAAAGCTATGAAAGTCAAAGATTAAGACGAAGACGTCAAGCAACCTTGATGACCGACCCTTAGGGGGAGATTGTTGGAACTTGAGTTTTACTATTTTATCAAGTCTCGGTCATTTGTAATAATGTTAGGTTGCTTAACTATTATTCACTTTCATTTACTAAATGTATTAAGTTTACTAGGCTTAAGGAATGAAACCCATGGGCCTCAAAGCCCACGAAATAGTGAAAGGAAGGAGAGGGAGTGTTGCCCTAGCTCCTTCCCTATAAATAGAAGCCTTAGGTCATTTGTAAACTTGTTGGTTATTTGAATACATTAAGGAAACTCTTGCACTTTTATTTCTTCTCATTTCTCATAATCAACCAATCCTTATTCTCATCTTATTTCTTTCATTATCATACTTGTGTTTACTAAATGGTGACCTAACACAACGCCATATTGTACATGTAATTAACCAAGATGATTAACTCGCCCCCAGTAAATATTGCCTTTATCTAACAAAACCGTGTTTTCCATATCCCTACACCTATCGTTATAACCCTTTAAAAGACCTCTTTGATAGTTTATCCTAGGTTCTTATGCCAAGTGGTGGAGGTTTGATCCTTTCCCAAGCCTATGGTAATCTATTTGCTATGACAGGTAGTGAGAGATGTTTTCCATTTCCATATTGTGATATACACTTTATTACACCCGAGAGATGTGAGTATCTAAACACTATTTGTGCGGTGCTAGTGTATGACCTCCGTGCTTGTTTTTGGTTTTTAGTGGAACGATTATTTGTTGTAATTACTTTTATATTACTGTTAAATGACCCCTAACTTGTATTTTGATTAGAATAAAAGCACATTTGCTTGAGGACAATCAAATCTCAAGTGTAAGGGTATTTGATAAGGCGAAAAGTGTATCGCTTTTAAGCGGTCATTTAAGCCCGAATTCGTGATTATTTGATCAATTACTGCCCTAAATCGTTCATTTTGTCATTTTAGGTACTTTTGAGAAGAAATCTGGAAAAGGAAGCATTTGGACATTTTTGGAGCATTAAAGTGAAGAAAACGGCAAAGTCTCAAAATTCTTGCTGGGAACAGTACCTGACGACGTCAAGACTTCACACATGACGGCGTCAAGCTTGGCAAAAGAGGTGGAAGTGTAAAATACACATGACGGCCCAAAACATTTTCTTTGTAATTGACCTGACGGCGTCACCAAGGCCACCAGGGTCAAAATGTATGTGACGGCCCAGAGCATAATTCCTTCTTGATGGCGTCAAGATTGGATCAAGGCAATACGATCCTTAATTTGGCGGCGAGTTGACGGCGTCAGAAACTAAAACGTGACGCCGTCAGGATGTATTATATATATATATTTTTTTCCAATTTTTCATTGTAAAGTGTGGAACATTAGGAGAACTTTTAGAGAGCTTAAACCCTAAACGAATTTTCTATAAAAATAAGGCTTTCAACCCTTGTTCCATCCATGCTTAATTGAAGATAAGTTTTCCAATAATCATACGATATGTCTATGTGTTGTGTGATTCTATCTTATGCTTGTCTTTCTTTTAACATGTTAGTCTAGGTTTTTATTGTGTTTGCTTAGATGTAGTGAAACCTAGATGTTGATTATTAGTTGATGGTTTGTTTATAATTGTTGTGGATGATTGTATTCCATGTTAGGCTTAAAAAAACTGGCAGTCTTCCATTGGTAACTTGCTTGAACGTCTTAAGAAACATGATTGGAGGTGTACTACGATTTTTGGTTGTATTTAATGCATAAGCGAATTCTAGTGATCCCATGTAAGGAGCTTTTAGTCGGCTCGACATAGGAGTGAAGTAGGAGCTTATAGAGTTAGGGAATATTATACACGGCCCTACGACTTGTATTAAGGAATATAACCCGTCATCCATGCAATTGTAACAAGCTAATCAACCGGCAAAAGATATCTAGGGAGTAATGAAATCTAAGTAAACACATATTTTCTCATTATTGTTTCCACCACATAGTTACATTATTTATTTCATTTATTTTTATTTTATTTTGATTGCATCTTTAGTTATTTAGGTTAGTTGAGTAGCAACTAATTCCGCCCACTCCTTCAAAACCCGAGATTTTACTTGCTTTCATAAAATATAAAAATACAAAAAGAATCATCCCTCACCTCTAGACCTAGTTTAGTAGACTTTCTAATCCTAGTGAACATTCTTCCTGAGTTGAACGATCAATCCCCCGGTACTTGTCACTATACTATACTACAACGATCAGGTACACTGTCTGGCGGGGATTGCAAGTTTCTCAAGATCCCTTGAGATGTAAAACCTGTAGCGAGGGCGCAATCCCGCGTATCATTGATATGAGAGTATAATAGGTGTTATGGGAAGTATAATTAAGGTAAATAATCATTAAAAATGTGATTGTGGATTTGATGGGCAATTATGGCCGAAATTAGTGTTTTTAATTAAGGATAATTCGGTTTTTATTTAAGGAAATAAATCAAAATTATTTTATATAATTTCTTAGTTTTAGGAAATACTAGCTTAAAGACCCGTTGACACCGGGCTATTTTTTAAAGAAATAGAGAAAAATGAGATGTTAAGAAAAGCAATAACGTAAACTTGTTCCATTAATAATATCAAATAAATAATGACATAATTTTGGAAGGTTGGATGACGATAAATGACGATTTAGAGTAATAAATGTCCATTCCGATGTTGTGTCCAAATCTGAGCATTAGATACGATAATACGTGATTTATTCGATAAACAGGTAGATACGATAAACAAATTAGTTTGTAAATACAAAACATGTTTCATTAATATGTGAAAGAAACAGTGAGATATTAGATAAATTTTTAGACAATCAATTGAGTTTGTAACAATAAAAATAACAAACATCGATGTCATTGTCGTCTCCAAATTTGACGGTCTTGAATAGCAAATGACGTATGTGAGCGCTAATCAATTTGATAGCCATATGAAAATGATATATTAAGTAAACAACAAACGTAAATGTGTTCCATTAATATATGAAAGAAACAATGAGATACTACGGGAATTATAAGTGAATGAATACAGGTTGTAACAATCAAACTAATAAACGTCCATTTGTTACCCAAGCCAAATTTGATTGTCTTGAATAGCAAATGACGTATGTGAGCGTTAATCAATTTAATAGCCAATATCAATTTCGTGAACACCTAATAGTCAATAGAAAATGTAAGGAAAAGTTTATGCATACTAAACTCAAGTGAATAAATTCATATCAAGTCTGAGAAGCTCATTAGCTCATCATAAGCAATAACTTCAATTAAAACTTTAGAAAATACATTGTAAACAATCATATGGTCTACCAACATATGCTTGTTGCTTAAATGTAAATTTGATATGTAAGTGAATGAATGGATGGAATAATTTAAGTGTTTATCATCAAAAAATAATGACATGTTGTAGGATATGAAAGTCAAATTAATCATCTTTTATTTCTAATTGCACTAACAATTTATTTATATATTTTTGACTATACATTTGGTTGTTTGCAAACAATCTTGTTTGTTGTTCAATACATTATTAAGGACTTGTAGCATGAAGCAAATCTGTGAGCAAAGAACATGGACATATTTTGCTAATGAATTTGATGAATAATAAAAGCAATGTGCAAGTATATATGAATAGCTTAAAGACCCGTGGATTCACGGGGTTTTTAAGGAAATATGAAATAAGATACATTTTGCTAATGAATTTGATGAATAATAAAAGCAATGTGCAAGTATATATGAATAGCTTAAAGACCCGTGGATTCACGGGGTTTTTAAAGAAATATGAAATAAGATAATAAGAAAACAACGAATGTAAATATGAAATAAGATAATGAAGTGTAGTTATTTAAAGTTTTGAAAAATGCTCCTAACACTTTATTACTCGATACTATATAAAGTTGGATGAATATAAATTAACTTCTTCGTATACTAACTAAGTGCAAATATTGAAAGTTTTGAAAAGTAAGTTTGATTGAAAAAATATAATATAGTAATCAAATGAAGATCAAAAATTATTTTTGAAAAGTTTCCATGTCAAATACTTTTAACTCTTTTTAAGCCTTAGTGTTTTCCTACGTGTCACACCCCCAAAATACCTGAATGGCAGCGGAATGGAATACCTGAGGGTGTAACGGATCATAGCACACAACCAGGATATATTGAACGACCTAAAGTGTCGTTTAGAAAATACATCGTTTGATTCATTCAAAATATTCAGAGTTATAAAACATAGGTCCCAAAAGTTGGAAAAGGTTTAAGGAAATAATTTAGTACAATCAAACGATAGTTCATAAGTGCATGAAATCCAAAGTGAGACGCGTCATCCTTGAATACACAAAATGACTCCATGCATGCCATGAGTATATGCCTTAGTTACCTGAGAAATACATTGCGAAAAACGGTCAACATAAAGTTGGTGAATAATCATAGGTTTGTAAGTAAATCGTAAGTACATAAGCCACAAGTATTAAGTAAACCGACAAAAATGTCAAAAATGCTACATTGGCTCTTAAGCTCATGACCCCGAAGCTAGACTTTGTAATGCCCCACCAGAGTGTTTACCAGACACTCAATTCGTTAAGACATGAAATGCATTCGTCCCGTTGGAGCAACCCAAACACAAATGGAGGCGTCACCCTCGATAGATCTATCCACTCACTCTCGCTTAGCTATAACTAACGGTCCATGATATATATAAGGGGACTTAACTTGGTAGTAAGGCAACTTAAGCAATGTATGGAATTTGTAATACTTGGGCATGTACAAAAATAATTGTGCAATGTATTCTCCCCCGTGGGATTTAAAATCAAATAAGTAATTAAAACGGGGCTATGAGAACTCACCTCGTAATGATGGTACAAAGATGGTACAATGATGGTAAAGTAGTCGGGACAATGAGGCGCGAACACTATCCGCAACCTAAATGAATAATCGTGATCTAACTTAGATCAAGCCGCAATGAAATGAATGCACATGCACATGATACTCATACCACTCGTAATTTGGAAATACTAGTTATCGTCATGTTAAAATAGTTTCCATACTTAGGAAAAATATGTCCATTTAGAGAAGTATATAACTTGTCGCATTATCTCGTACGAAAATGTTAGCGTTATAATCCTTGTATCGAAAACCTTAAAATAACATCGTTAAGTCGTATAAATATTCTCTTGGGTCATACGTATTCATTTGTTAAGAATATAGTCCTTAGTAACGTTTCTAGAAAATATACCATTTAGTACGTACGTTATTATTTTTATTTGTGACTATATATATATATATAGTTTTGACGATGTTAAAAAGGGTATAACTTGGCCGTTATTGGTTCATTTCCTTCGTTCTT
The DNA here is from genome assembly GCA_030686995.1 of Artemisia argyi. Lineage (NCBI taxonomy): Eukaryota > Viridiplantae > Streptophyta > Magnoliopsida > Asterales > Asteraceae > Artemisia > Artemisia argyi. The sequence goes on along the minus strand of JARVZY010010789.1, from coordinate 252,203 downwards.
TATATCCACGGATTCGTTTTTGTATATACTAGTATATTTTTGATAACTCGGCTCACCTAGGTTACGTTTAATACCTCTTTTTACCCATTGAAATCTGCCAAACAGCAAACAGTTTTTACAAAAATTGTTTTCGTCGTTAAATTTGCAAAAATCATAACTCCTTCGTTATAAGCTCGTTTTAATCCGTTCTTTCACCTAAAGTTTCGTTTTTAAAAGTATTTTCTAAATCTTTGGTCAAAAATTAGCCATCAACCACTATTTTCCCACGAAATGAAAATAGGGACAGTAGGTATTTCAAATGTTTCAAAAACCATTTTCAAGTCTCCAAACTAGTTCTAACTTCAATCAAACCACTTTCAATCACCACAAAACTAGTCTAATCCTACCATACACCTTCTTAGGGTGTCATGGGTTCCTAATCATCATAATCAAGTAGATCTAACAAGGATCTAACCAAAAATCACTTCTAGGGCTTGAAAGTTAAATATATACAAAAATGGAGTGGTATAAGTTAATGCATGTATGAAATCTTGCAAGAAAATATATAAACATAGTAATAACTTTGTAAAAATTATGAAATGAGTTTTTGTAAACTTACTTTGAGATGTGGTGTGATTAGATGATTAAAACCTAACAATCCTTGAGTTTTTATTTCAAAACTCTAACAAGGATACTATAATAACAAGATTTACACTAAGATCTTGGAAAAATATTTTTGGTTCTTGCTTGCTTCTCCTTGTTGCCGTGAGTGAGTAGAGAGAAAAGAGAGAATATGAGTTTTTGAACTTGTGAGAAATGAGAGAAATAATATCTAGGATAGTATATGTATTATTATTATTAGTATATATATTATTATATAAGAGTTAGTGTAAGATATTAATGAGAAAGAGTGAGTAAGTGAATTATGTAAGAAAATGTTATGGGGGGGGGGGGGGGGCGGAAATTTGGAGGGGGGGGGGGGTTGAGTGTAAGACTTTTGTTGGTGACTTTGTATTATTATTATGTTTAATTGTAGTTTTAAAATGTACCGGGTACCGGGTTAACTAAAAATAAATTTTAACGGAGTTAACCGGGATAAAATAAAGTTATAAAAATTATAAAAATAGGTTGGGTAATCTTATTGGGTGTTTAGATAATTATAGTTTAATTTCTACGATAACCGTCGTAATTTAATTAAGCGTACGATACAAAATAAATAAATTTCTAAAATACCGGGTAAATTAATATTATAATTTTTATATTATAAAAATGAATATAAAAATATATTGGGATCATAGTCGGGAGTGTTGGACGTGTTAGTCACATTTATAGTTTGTGTATTAGTGTTTATTTAAAAATAAAAATACGTAATTCGTTAATTATATTAAAAATATAATTTGAATACCCTACGAGTGGAATAGTATGCAAGTGCCCTAATGATGCTATGCAGACTAATTCTAGTCCGTAAGAAATGTCCCAATGAAAATAATGCATGAATTCGCTCCTGAACCAATACGGTTACGCGAATTTGAACACTTGTAAACTAAGTTTACGTTGATATGAGTAATGCACGTGAATAGTGGTTTTCTGTCAGAAATGAATAGTGTCAAGTGAATAGTAAAATTTCTGAATGTATCTCGGAATGTCAAATTGACCTCAAAAATGATGAATAGTAAAATGATGAATAGTGATCGATGAATAGTAATATGTTGAGGTTTGGAAAAATGACCTCAAATTGTGGGTTGTGACACTACGCTTATTGCAAAAAGCTTATTGTGTTTTCAAAACACATCTTGAAAAGCTTCTTGGAAAAAGCTTATTGTGTTTTAAAAATAAATATGCGGTTAGCACTAATCGTCATATGTTCAATTGTAACAAACTCCAACCTTCTATTTAGTCTTTCATGCCCAAAAGAATATAAAATCATAGTTATATGTAAAAAATTACTTAGAAGTTTGAACCATGTTAAAAAAAAGTATTGCAATAAAAATGGCATGAAATCAGCGGACCATTAAAACACCCTCTTCAAATCCAACCCAATGCATATATATATGTTGATCTGCAAAATTTAGAAAAAGACCTGAAAATTATATTCACAACAATAGGATAAATTATCAATATAATTGAATCACGGTGTTTTTTTAAGAAATATGAAAATGAGATAATAAGGAAACAACAAACGTAAACATGTTCCATTAATATATGAAAGAAACAATGAGATAATATGGGAATTATTCGATAATCTATTGAGTTGATAACAATTAGAATAATAAATGGTCATTCGTTACCCAAGCCAAATTTAATGGTCTTGAATCCATTCCGTGAACACCTAATAGTTCATAGAAATACCATGGGAAGGATATTCAAGATATCCAAATATGAAATACCATGGCAAGGATATTCAAGATAGCCATGAGCCCATGAGTCGCTCCAAAATTCAGTGTGTACATATACCTACTGTTTGGCAATAAACTTATTAAATCTTTTAAGAGATTGACCTTTAAAATTAAGTCACCTTATAAAAAGAGCTTTGTTTGACTTATTCACAATAAGCTCAAACATCAAACTCCACCTCAAGCTAATTACGCCATCCGATCTTCTTATTTTTCCATGATTTTGTATTATGCTCCTTGAGTCGTTACAGTGGCTTGCTTATTCTCTCTATCGCCTTCTATCAGACTTTTTAGCCTCTTTTAATTTATTTCACGAATTTGAGTTCAAGCAATGCCTACAAAAATTCATACAAACAGATACAACTTACTTAGAAATTTTACATAGAGTGACAACATTTTTTTTGAAGAATGTCGAACATCAAAAACTAAAGTGCAACACAGTTTCGGTTTCTACTATTTAGGCGTGAAATCTTAATCACATTCCGGATCAGGGAAACACATAACCATACACACCATGAACCACAACATAAATGATATTGAGGTCTTCTGATCTTAGAGTGACCTTTCAACCATTCTTCATACCAAAATGTGGCACCACAATGCTGATCACAATCTCCCATATCATCATCTGGTGGTGATGTATCTGCAGTCAATTGAATGGAATTTTGTCAGCAGAACGTGAGAATGGATACCACTTATCAGTGTAAGTAGAGGCTACAGGAATAGTTGGCTTGATTTGGATTTATATAATTAGAAGCTAATACACATAATCTAATGTCTCTATTTTCACATCTACATCTTTGATAGCATAATGCATATGGTCCCTGGCTCCTACATCACGTGGCCATGTGAACTTTACAGGCTTACCGCAATGCTGTTAGTATTTAATATATGGCTTAAAACTTGAACTAAACTATGTAAGCACGGTTTGTATAATAGCATAAGCACCATGAGTCATGACACACATGTGTACATTAATGTTCAAACATGTTGAATCAGAAAATGAGCTAAAAAAACACTGGGTCAGACATGTCGAAAGTTACTCAAAAGTCTGGTTTTGACACACCTTATAAATCTCAAATAGTACATTCTTCCATCAAAATGTTTCCTTCATTTTCCTTTTTGCGTGTCTACTTCTTTCTCTGCTATGTGTCTCACTAATTCCTGCAATAAAGTCAATATATGGTTTATCTTATGGATACCGTTTAACTCTTAACCTAATAGTATTAGCTAAATTAATACCTCTGATATTCCCCGTTTAAAATATGTATCAGCAGCTTGTATTAGAATTTGTTCATCGCTCTTTGTGTAAATGCGCCAAATGGTTGTAGTAGATTCTTAACAAACTAATACTAAAAATTAAATGTGTTTATCAGCGCCTCCATAGAACGCAATAGCTTTACCTTAATATTGGTTGGTTATAGTATCTTAAAAAAAATTGGATGCGATCTGTAATATGAAGGTTACAGTGGTTATTCTCCTCATGCGTACAGGATCTCAGTTACAATATTGAACTATTCCACACACATATAAGAGCATATATCTCGAGATGGTTCTAAAAAGCTAAAGGGATTTCTTTTATATTGTTTGTCGAAGCTAATGAGTGCATATTGAAGTAAAGTATTAGAAACGTACTTATCCCAAGCGCACAACGCCATATCTGAACCTGAAGCTTGGTCCTCACTTTAACGCCAAGATTTCCAACAATGTTTGATATCAGAAGTGCAATTTCACGGGTATGAGGAATTTAGAACTTGATTGTTGCCTAAAAATGCCATCAAAAAGTAATAAATAAGCGCAGAACCTATCGAGTGCTGGGAAAAACGACGACCTAACAAACATACTTCAGTTTAGCTCTTATCAATATAAACATTTAAATCTAAAAGAAAAGTGAGGATACATCTTATTATTCTAATCAAAATGCCGGTTTTTACTACAGAAATGGTAACTCACCCGACATCCCATAAGACGGTACTATAGCTGCTGTAAAGAAGACAAATGCTCCAATAGTCTTTCACTGTTTAAATCGGGAGTTCTGCTATAACCCTGCACTTATAAGAAAACAACAGAGGAAGATTACCAAAAAAGTGTTTTTGGGTCAACCCAACCGATAAAGAAAAGCCCGGTATGACCCGTTACCAGCCTACTTTTCCTGTCTTGCCACCTCTTGTTAAGAGTGCGGGTGTGACTTGGTTATATATGTTGAAACTTGTGTGCATACTGCATACCTTATCTTCACCTAGAGTAGGTTTAGGAATATGCTCTGATTCAATGTCATACTTTAAAGCTTTAAAGCATTCGAGTCGTTCTTCTAAGAAGAGTCCATAAGTACGAACCCAATCAGAACAATCCCAGGCTGGATATACATATGCAAACTTTATGATTAAGAGTTATCTTATGAAAAGCGGTGTTTGGTCCTGCCTTTGGAAGTGTAACTATGATATATGAAATAATCGCATTCAACTACTGTTCTTTCAAGGAGTTACATGTAAAATGACCCCCTAAACTGAAATTATGAAAACATAATAATAGGATAACCACTTCTAAACGCAATGCCAAACACGCCTAGGGAAATGAATAAAAGCAAGAATATGGCGGCAATACAAACCAATTGGGCTTGAATCATCTTTAAAATTATCTCATTTTCTTATTTTTTTTTAAGAATAAAGTTTCACACCATTAAATTTATGAGGTGTGTAGGATAATTTGAACTCAGAGGCCACTTTGATTAGGCACTTTTCATATCAGCACCATAAAGTTACCCGTTCCAACCCAGTCCTTCTACGGTTGTCGCTTCCTGAGGACAGAAGCATATATAGCGTCACAAAATGTTTGGATACTTAACAAAACCCAACTTGGTGCAGGTGATGGCGAATCAGTTTACTTCTGGTTTTTGAAGAAGTTTTGTTGATTATATTGGAGATGGTGGATGCCATTTTAACCATCTGAATTGTTTGCTATTTCCCCTGTTTCTATTCTCATTCTTTCAACTTCCTGCTTAAGCAACTCAATCAGATCTGTAATTTTTGAATCAAAAATATAGTCGGATGATTCTTGATCTAGCCTAGTTAAGATAAGAATATTGAAAAACAGTTTTTGAACTTTTAAAAATATAGCAATGATAATTTTTTCTGCCTGAGTCATAGACATACTCAAAGCCTTGAAAGGTACATGAAAACTTACCATCACGTAACTGCTTGCTGTTCCATAGCCTGTATTTGAAGCTTAAGCTCTCTGTTTTTAGAAGATATTCTAACTCAAATTTAGTTATTTGACGGCTTCATTCAGGAAACCTATAAAAACGTATAATCCAAAATAATACCAAAATCCCTCCTGCTCTTCTACACATAATCAAGTGGTGTTTGAAATTAAATGACAAAGAATATTTTTAAGAAACTCATAAAATGATAACAGGGTTTGTTGTATTACGTGTAGCACAACTGGAAGCTATCAGTAGTGAACTTGTTTTGAATAAATTCATATCAAGTTTGAGATGTTATATACAAAACCGCAAACAAACGATACACACGTTCATACCCTTATAAAGTAATGTTGATCATCAAACACACAGTTTTTTGGTTTTCTATGTGGGGTTGGGAAGCTACTCTATAAACTGCTTCTCTTTATTAGATGAGGCTGCTTACGATAAGACGAAAAGTATTTTTAAAACATTTAAGATGCTACTCTTAATACTACATAGTACATACATGTCCAGATGGAAGTAAGGAGTATTATGAAAATTATTAGTGTTTAACATTCTCTTCTCCCCCTTTTGGTAAAATCAAAAAGGTTAGGCCGTTTAAACTTCATAAAAGAGAGTTAAACGGGCAGAGAGCTCCCCCTTGATGTATGCTCCCCCTCATTTGAGATCACCAAGGAAACGAGCTATGGAAATCTTGCCTACAAAAAATATGTGAGGAGAACAAGACATATATATATATATATATATATATATATATATATATATATATATATATATATATATATATATATATATATATATATATATATATGCAAAACAACATTTATGCAAATATAAATAGATTCATTCAAGCATGCGATGATCATAAAAATGGTCATCATTACAACATTCAATACGCTTGAAGCATATTGATTATAATAAAACAAAATAAACAACATAGTTCTAAATTGCCGAAGAGAGCATTTGAACTTGCTTGCAACCCATGGTTGAGTGTTTTATTTGCTTGAAGGTAACATAAGCATAGAGCATAGATGTTTGATGGAGAGGGAAATGGAGTGGGGTATGGAGCGGAAGAGGTGGATCTCACGATGTTATATCGTGTTAAGGGTGGTATTGGATGATTATGAGTGAGAAGATATTCAATCCAAGAAATATCTTCACTGAAGTAGAGGATTTGTTTTTGAAGGAATATGCAACAAGGGCAAAAGTGAGTATGGTTTGTAACTTGATCCAAGTTGAGAGAGTGGCGAAGGCAATTTGCATAGGGTGATGCTGGAGGTTACCCTTTGTTGCGTTGTGCAAGATGCATAGCAAGGAGATCACTAAGATCATGGATTTGGTTTATTTCATCACGGAACTTTTGTTTTTCCGTGGCAATGTGGAGAGGATCATAGTGTTGATAAGGATGAATTGGGTTTGTGTAGTTGGAATTGTAGTTTGATGGTTGATCAAACTTGTGTGGATCATTATAAGTGGTTGGAGGTTGAGATGTGCAGTTTGGCTTGAAGGGAGATGTTTGGCCAATGTTGTATGGTTTGTAAGTAGGGTCAAATGAATGACCTTGTGGGTTTGATGCAAAGTTTGTAAAGTAAGAAGTTGGAGGTGTTGAATGACTTCCAACTTCATTGGTTATGATGGATTTGGTTCGAGGGCTTTTTCTTCGCCAAACGGGTTTTTCCGTCATCCTTGCTAGCCTTGAGGCTTTTGATTTTGGTTTGTTTGGAGAGTTCATGATGGGATGAATGGAGAGTTTTGAGGATTGGGGATATTTATAGTGTAAGATTTGTGTGTTTGAGGATGGATAAGGTTTGTTTGGGAGATTAGGACAAAATATGTTGGTGAAAAATGGGAAATGTAGGTTGAAATGGGCTAAAAAGCAGAAAAGATTCTGTAAACCCGACCATTAGATGGTCGGTCCCCTTAATTAGGGGGCGGTCCCCTTAATGATTAAGGGGGCCGCCATCTGGTGATTTTCAGATTGCCAAAATTGGGTTTTTGGCAGAAAATTTGTAGAAAGGTTGTGTGTTTGGATTAGAATTCAAGCAAGTTCAATTCCGTGAGGCAATATAGCATCTAATCTAACTATAATATAGCATGCATGCAACAACACTTAAGTAAAAAAGCAATCAAGGAATTAGTAATAAGCAAGAGAAGGCAAACAAAGGCAAGGGCACTTAATCTTCCTAGAGCAACTATCTTAGATCAAAGGCAAAGGTAACTAGTGAGTGGAAAACTAGTGATGGAGCAAGATGACAACATTATTAGTGAATTTGTCCTAGTGTGTGTCTATATGCAACAAATGTGGAGTTGTGATTGTTTCGACTCCTAAATGCAAAGAGAGATAACGATCCTAAGAAACAATCCAAAAAATCTCCTTGATTCAATTTTTGCTCGATTCATGAATGTCAATAATATATATTAGATTATATATTTTGACAATTAATGTGAGAGTTTATGCATGATTTAGGAAAAAGTTTTTAGCGTTTAGTCAACAATGCAAGGAAAATGATTTTCATGTAATTCCTAGATGTGAGAATAGTTTTCAAGAAATTTTGATTGGGTTTTACAAGAGAGTATATGTAATGAAAGTGAGGTTTCCCAATCTTTAATTTTGTGCAAAATAGATTCCTAGACTCAGAAGTGAAGAAGTGGACGAAAAGTAAATTTTATGCAAGTATAAATTTGTGTTAGTTCAATATAATTTAGTCAACTTGTTCCATCATTCCTAATCCTAAACGCAAGTGGTTGAATAGTTCACCCTTAAGGGGTTTTGTGAATACATCCGCAATGTTATCTTCCGATGCAACTTTTTCTATAAATATGTTTCCTTTTTGTACATTATCCCTAAGAAAGTGGTGGCGTATTTCTATATGTTTAGTCCTAGAGTGTTGCACCGGATTTTTACTTAAATCTATCGCACCTTTGTTATCGCACATAATGGGAACATTTTCTAACCTAATGCCATAGTCTAGGAGAGCTTGTTTCATCCATAGTGCTTGTTGACATGCCTTTCCAGCGCTTACATATTCGGCTTCGGTGGTAGAAATAGCAAGAGCGGTTTGCTTCTTCGAAAACCAAGATGTTATACAACATCCCATAAACGTGCAAATTCCGCTAGTGCTTTTTCTATCTACGTAGTCTCCCGCATGATCCGAATTCGCATAGACGATGGTTTCTATGCCGGATCCCTTAGGATACCATAATCCTAAGTGTATAGTGCCTTTAATATATTGGAAGATACGCTTAACCGCTTCTAGGTGAGAGGTCTTGGGATCCTCTTGAAAACGGGCACAAAGGCAGACACTAAACATGATATCGGGTCTACTTGCCGTCAAGTATAGTAAACTACCTATCATTCCTCTATACTTGGTGTTTTATACGGACTCGCCTTCATCATCCTTTGTGAGTTTCACTTCCGTAGACATGGGAGTTTTCATGGGTTTTGAGTCTTCTAGGCCAAACTTTTTAGCATTTCCTTAATGTACTTAGATTGGTTAAAGAATATTCCATCTTCTAATTGTTTTATTTGTAATCCTAGGAAGAAGTTTATTTCACCCATCATGCTCATCTCAAACTCATCATGCATGATTTTGGCAAATTCATCACACATGTCTTGACAAGTTGATCCAAATATAATGTCATCAACATATATTTGAACAATGATGAGATTTGGGTCTTTGTTTTTAGTGAAAAGAGTGTTGTCTACCATTCCCATGGAATAATTATGTTTAATAAAGAAAGCTTTTAATCGATCATACCAAGCTTTGGGAGCTTGTTTGAGTCCATACAAAGCTTTCTTTAACTTATAAACATAATCAGGTTTTGCGAAATCAATGAATCCTGGAGGTTGTGCCACATAAACCTCCTCATTGATAAAACCGTTAAGGAATGCACTTTTCACGTCCATTTGAAATAACTTAAAATCTAGGGCGCATGCATAGGCAAGTAATATCTTAATCGATTCTAGTCTAGCTACGGGGGCATAAGTTTCGTCATAATCAATTCCTTCTTGTTGATTATAACCTTGGGCAACTAACCTAGCTTTATTCCTAGTAACTATTCCATTCTCATCTAACTAATTCCTATATACCCATTTAGTTCCTATGATGGTCATATTGATTGGATTTGGGACTAATTCCCAAACATCATTTGCCTTAAATTGATTTAATTCTTCTTGCATAGCTATAACCCAACTTTCATCTTTTAAAGCCTCATTAATATTCTTAGGTTCTATTGCTGAGAGGAAACAAAAGGAATTGTTTTTATCTTGGGCTTGTGACCTAAGGGTTCTTTAGTTAAGATGTCCTATTATATTATCTAATGGATGTGATCTAGATTCTTTAACATTAACAATTTCGTTATTTCCTAAGTGAATGTCTTCATTATCATTTCCTATGGGTTTTGTTTTACTAACCTCAATAGCTTCATCTTCGACAAAGTCATCATCTTCTAAAGGTAATGTTTTAGGAGGTGGTGGTGTTTCATCTAAGGTTACATTTAGTGATTCTTCTACTTTCATGGAGTGTTTTTTAAGTATTATATATGCTTTACTATTTTGTGAGTATCCTAAAAATATTCCTTCATATGATTTTGGATCAAACTTAGTGAGGTAATCCTTAGTGTTTAGAATATAACATTTACTTCCAAATACCCTAAAGTAGCTTAAGTTTGGTTTACTACCTCTTAGTAACTCATAAGGAGTTTTTCCTAGAATTCTCCTAATTGATACCCTATTTATTATATATGTTGATGTATCTACGGCGTGACACCAAAATTTTTGTGGGATGGATTGTTCATTTAACATTGTTCTACTCATTTCTTATAGTGACCTATTTTTTCTTTCTACTACGCCATTTGATTGAGGAGTACGAGGAGCAGAGAAATTGTGAGATATTCCATTTAAATCACAATATTTTCCGAATTGTACTTCGTTATCAAATTCCCTACCATGGTCCGTCCTAATGGCAACTATTGTGTATCCTAATTTATTTTGAATCATTTTACTAAATATTTAGAATTTTTCAAAGGCTTGGGTTTTGTCACTTAAAAACCTAGTCCACGTGTATCGTGAGTAGTCATCTACTATTACTAAGGTATATTTGTTTCCTCCATAGCTCCGCACAGCGGATGGACCAAAAAGATCCATATGTAATAATTCTAGGCACCTAGTAGTGGATACTATATTCTTAGCTTTCTGACTAGCATGAGCTTGTTTTCCAATTTTACATGCATCACAAAAATGCTTGTCATATTTTAGGTTAGGCAAATTTCTAACTAGTTCTTTAGAAGCCAAAGATTGTATTTATTGCATGTTTGCATGTCCTAATCTCCTATGCCACATTGTGGAATTTTCATCTAGGGTCGTTAGGCATATTCTATCTTCAGGTTTGTTTCCTAGTTTCATAACATATATGCCTCCTTTCCTAATTCCTCTACCTATAATTTACACATAAAAATTCTTTCATATTCTTTACGTGGTAACGCATTATAAATCACCATATTAGCTAGTTTCTTTTTCAAATCATCATTTTGTTTTTCAAAAGGTACAATTTCATCCTTTCTAGTTTCCGGATTTAGTTGAGTTGGAGGAAAATCACCGAAGGTAATAACATGCCAAAGATCAAGATCTTTTGATTTCACATACGTTTCGAATCTATTTTTCCTATATAAAAATCTATCACTTTCAAATAGTGGTGGCCTTTGCATAGATTGCCCTTCTAAATATTTTTCAGATTCCATAGATCGTTACAAGTTTTAAAATACAATATATTTTAAAAATCTTGCTAGACGTGGCTCCTGATACCAATTGTGGAAAACTAGAAGGGGGGTTGAATAGTTTTACGTCTTTTTAATTTGTTATAAAAGATAGTTTTAGTGTTTTCTTATTTTTCAAAATTTAGATTCGATAATATATGATCTCAAGTCTTGCACAATATAAACAACTATAAATAAGTAAAATATAGCAATGATAATGTAAGTAAAGAAATAAATGAGAGATGGAAAGATCAAACCGCAAGTCAAGAGATTTATAGTGGTTCAGCTACAAGACACCTTCCTTGCCCTACTGCACTCACCGAGCACCTAACTCGAGAGTTTTCTTCACTATATCAACAAGCTCCCTTATGGCGGAGAAAACCTTACACACCAATTAACACACCACAACTTCGTCACAACTAAATGACAACTACTACACAACTTCTTCACACCAATCTACTTCACAACTAACTACTTCACACCTATCTTCTTCACACCAATTTTCTTCACAACTATCTACTTCACACCTAGCATCTTCACTACAATCTAATTCCTAACTTTTCTCCTTCACACCAAACTACTAACTAATCACACAATCTATATACCTAGCACAACAACCTACAATCAAATATTCACAACAAACTTCACAAAGAATAATGTAAATAATCTTGATGATGCACCAACAACTTGGATGTGGAGATTACAACAAGTTGTAATACTTCTTGTCCTGGAGGATAGAAATATTCTTCTCTTGCACTTGAGAGGATGATGTTGAAATCACTTTGAAACAAAGAATTATGTATTTATGATCAAAGGATTAAGAGAATGGAAATGGGGATCTATAATAGAAAGTTTAGGAGTGCAAAAGGTGAGAAAATTATGTGGGATGAACCAATATTTATAAGGGAAAATTTTACTGTTCTTGAGCGTGGTCGGTCCCCTTAATGATTAAGGGGGCCACCTAAGGAATTAAGGGGGCCGCCCCTTTAGAACGTTGGATTTTCTTGTCTTCTAGTGGGGAATATTTTCTGGATAAAATTTGCCATTTTTGGTTGGAAATTTGAAATCATATATTTATAATGAATTAAACATATTCTTTTAATTCCAAAAGTAATGTTGTAAAAGATATAGAATGTTTAATACATTTTATAAAAATTCTATTGATTAGAAAAATTTCCTTTGATCATAAAATGAAATAAACACTTTGTTTATTCATACCTTAAGTGATATGGATGTAAAGACAAATATTAAGCACTAAAAACTTGTTTACGTCATAAGTTTTAGATTAATGAGTTTATGCTTTGTAATTATCAAAACATAGAGATATTGTTAATATGCTAACAATGTTTTTAGACATTATTTATGTCAACAGTGTCAATGCATAAATTTTTCATGAGTTTCTCGTTGAACTCAAAATCATTTATATACTCATCAGTTTTGACATATAACCGTCCCCCTCATAAATTAAGGGGGAGCTAAAAAATTGTTCCTATTATCAGACAAAGTTTTACCTGACCACATTTTCTCCCAAAAATGTTTTCTAACATATTTAAATAAATTGAGATCCAAAATCTCAAAAGGTTTGATATTTTTGATCGGGGGAGAGAATGTGATTTAAATATGAAATATGATATAATGTGATCTTTTGGACTCAATAGTAGGCTCCCTCACATGTGCTAAATGCTTTTGTAATACCGATGCACATATTAAGGGGGAACAAAAGGCGTTTGTGGAAAAATACCAAAGACCGGCCATTTACTTTAATGCACGGAGTTATAAGGATGGTTAAGGTTAGGTATGAGTTCCCATGATCCACCAGAACCGGAAGGATCTTCCCAGGGACAATCCTCTAAATAGATTAGATGTCCTTAGGAATGATTGAAAAAAGGAGAAAAGTGAGAAAGGGAAGAGTGCCGACTGAGATAGAACTAGGACTGGAACAAACCCAAAAAGGTTCTAGTAATGAAGTCTCGGTAAGCACTGAAGGGGTTGAAGAACGAAAAATAAATGAAGTGAGAAAGGGTGAAAAGAAATAGCCCTCCATTTATTCAACCTTAGGGCAGAAACCGGGTTCAATTCATATGCTACTGGTTGTTACCAAGGTAACAGTGGTATTGAAGACAAGACGTCATGGACCCAGTGACGCACTGCACTAAACATCCTAGCCACTCAAGTTCTCTTAAAAGAGCTTGTTTCATTCTCACGAGGAACCCTGTGCAATGTATCGACTGCTCATTGTGAGCTATGTTGATACCTAAACAGGAGATGCCTCCCCAGTCTCCAGGAGCGGACCAAAACGCACTATTGAGTATAGAGCCAAACAGATCAACCATAAATCTCACTAGGACACACTTCCAATATGCTTATTGTTTCACACAATATGGAAAGTAAGATAAAATATTTAGAGTCCTACGCATTATCCTTGAGGTATTGCCAGAACATCCGAGTGATATGAAAATATTTACAATGACGATGGAAATCCTTCTAGAGCGAATATCTTTCAAGCTCTTGGTAAGTGACATGTGAGATCCATGTTGGATCAATGATCAAGTGACAACTAGAAAGCAATGATGGGGCGATTCAACATTGAATCAAACTTGTCCGAGGATATGGATTGACGGATACTTTTACAAAAACCTTTCAATGTGCTCACAAAATAATTTTCGAGTACATTGATTGTGTATAATCTTTCAAACAAAATTATTTTTGATGGAAATGTGATTCAAAGTTTAAAACTCTCGTCGTGTCTCAAAAATTGTTTTTTATGTGACACGCGAGTGATTTATATAAATCAATTTCTCATCAATCAGTGAATACCAACTCACCGATTCACTTTATCGTGCTGTCTGCTTTGAGACGTTCCGGTATGAGAACATGCTTAGTATGATGATTATGAAGTGGACTCTTCAGAAAATTCATTACTACAAGCTGGAAATTACTGTCAAGTTGAGTCTTCTTTAAAGAAAACTCTACCTGATCACAGGTCGGTTCTCACAGAACCGGAGGGTAGTTTGTCCTCGCAGAACAAATGACAAAGCCATATTCGTTCTATATCTTTATTGCTAACTATTTTATTTTTAGGAACATATAAAGATGGCGATGGTGATACCCAATTCCAGCTGAATCGTATCAGTCCATACCTCATGCTCACACTGACAACTCATTCTGAATGAAGATTATGAATGTTGAAGAGACTAACAACAATGTTTCCGCAAATCTGATGAAAAGTCTCCTAATCCAGAAGAGGTATGAGCATGACGGTCCAATAGTCACTACACCACATGTAGGAAAGACCACACAGGATGAGCTTGGAGATTTATGGTGGCTGATAATCTCAAAGTAAGCTCAAAGATCACACTTATGCTAGAGGAACAACAGATCACAAGATCATTGCTTGATGAACAAAGTGAGCTCAAAAAGTGAAGAATCAGAACCTACGAGCAATAAGATCAAAAGAATGCTTAAAGAACAAGAACTTAATTTCTAAGGTAACCTCACTTAGGGGGAGATTGTTAGGAATACAAATATTCCTATGGATGACTTGGTCACCCGAATGATGTAATAGCATTATGATAGCTCGTAGTTAGTTTAATACTTAGTTAGTGTTAGTTTAGATTAAGTAACATCGTGGAGGAAGAACGGGTCTTTACCCACTGCATACCTGATCGACAGCCCAGTAGTGGGCGTTTATGTTTTAAGTATAATTACCCCTCTCCCACCAAGGGAGAGGGTTGGACCTTTCACTTCATCTAATCTGATATTTCTATTTCTCTCATTCTCTCTAAAGGTTCCCATTCTATATCTATTTCTTCTAATCCTAACGCAACAATATGTCACACCTCCAAAATACATGTTTTAACAGCAGAATGGAATACATGGGGGTGACTGCCATATCATCACAGTTACATTTACATTGAACGACTTAAAGTGTCATTTGGAAAATATGTCGTTTGATCATTAAAAACATTCAGAGTTCACAAAATAAGGTCCCCAAAAAGTGTTGCAAGTTTATGAAAAACAAGTTCAATCCAGATCAAACGTTTCATAAGTGCAGAAAATATATATAAGTGAGACGCGTCGACTCCGCGACTCCATGTAGGTCCAAATGCATGCCACATGAGCTACCTTAATAACCTGAAAATACATTGCTAAAACGGTCAACAAATATGTTGGTGAGAAATCATAAGTTTATAAATTAACTCGTATGTACAATAGCCACAAGTATAAAGTGAGGTGACATGATGTCAAAATAATGCTACACTATCACTTAAGCTCATGACCCCGAAGCTAGACATAATTTGAATTGGCCCCACCTGAATGTTTATCAGGCACTCAAAATTGATTAGACATGAAATGCATCCGTTATGACGGTTGGTGAAAACCAACACGGATGGAGGCGAAACCCTCAATAGATCTATACACTCACTCTCGCTCACTTGCAGTTAACGGTCCATGATAATAAAAGGGGACTTAACTTGATAATAAGGCAACTTAAGCAATGTATGGAATTCGATACTTTGGCATGTACAAAAATAATTGATGCAATGTATTCTCCCCCGTGGGATTTGAAATCAAAATATTGAATTGAAAATGGGGCTATGAAAACTCACCTGAAGTGATGATTCAATGATGTGAAATGATAGGGACAACAAGGAGCGAACACTATTCGCAACCTAATATAAATGAATATGATCTACTTAAGATCATGAAATGATGTAGTGAATGTACATGCACATGTTGTCTATACCACTCGTAACTTAAAAATAATGGTTATTGTTGAAGTATAATGTTTTCCATAACTTGGGAAAATATGTCTAATTAAACTTGTAAAACTAGTTGTAATATATCGTGTACATAAAAATGTTATTGTTTAAATGATCGCTTGAAAACCTTGAAATGACATCTAATAGTCATGTAAATAAACTTTTGGTCATACGTGCTTCAGTGGGTATGAAATACGGATTTTCAATATTGTTACTTTAAAATATAGTTTTTAGTACGATAGAGTATTATTTCTAATAGTGGCTGCCAAAATAATAGAGTTTTGTCGGTTTTGAAACATGTATATCTTTGTCGTTATAAGCTCATTTTCCTCGTTCTTTATATCCACGGTTTCATATTAGCATGTACTAATACATTTTTTATAGTTCGGCTCCTCTAGGTTACGTCTAACGCTTCGTTTTGTCCGTCGAAAGTCGTCCAACAGCATGTATATTTTCAGAAAATAGTTTTCGTCGTTAAACTTGTAAAAATCATATGTCCTTCGTTATAAGCTTGTTTTTATCCGTTCTTTCGCCCAACGCTTCGTTTTTTAAAGTATTTTATAAATCTTTAGTCAAAAATTACCCATGAGTCTCTGAGTTTTCTGGGTTTGCCATTTTGGGACAGTAGGTTTATAGATAGGTTTTAAACTCATTTCTAGTGTTCCAAACTTGTTTCAAATCCAAGCAAATCACTTTCAAGCACCACCAAACATCATCCACCACCAAAAATCATACACCTTCCTGGGGTGTCATGGGTTCCTAAACATCATCCACCAAGTTAATCTACCAAGGGTTTCCATATTATCCACTTCTAGGGTTTAAAAGATATAAATGTATAAAAAGGAGTGGTATAAACTTGCATATACATGTAAAACTTGTATGAAAATCATATGATCATTTTAATAACTTGGTAAAATCATGAAAATTAGTCTTGCATACTTACTTGAAAGATTTGTGAGCTTTGGAGATGAAAACCTATAAAACCTTGAGTTTTTCTTTCAAAACCCTAACAAGGAATACTAGATGATCTTGTTTTTATCTTTTTCTTGAAAAATCAATGGTGAATGCTTGCTTCTTGATCCATGGCTGAGCATAAGGAGGAGGAGGAATAAAAGATGAGTTTTGCTTGTAAAATGATAAGTATGTTTAAAGTCTTGATGTTTTTTATATGTATATTTGATCTTGGTGGCATAATGGTAAATATTTGATCAATTTGAAGTAACAATGTGTATTAGTAGCTAGGAGGCGGGCGGCACATGTAAGTAAAGAAGAGTGTGTGGGAAGCTTAAGGTTAAAATGTAGATATTATATGTTTTAGTTTTAGTTATTTTGTTATCGGGTACCGAGTTAACTAAAAATAAACCGTGACGAGTTGAAATAAAATATGACGAAGTTAATCGGGACATAATGAAGTCATAAAATGATAAAAATATGTTGTGTACAAGTATTGAGTGTTTGGATGATTATGGTTTAGTTTCTACGAAAACTGTCGTAATTATATCAAACTTACGAGATAAATTAAATAAATTTCCAAAATACCGGGTAAATGAATTTTAAAATCTTTGTGACGTTGTAAGGGTTGTAAAAATATATCGGGACCATTGTGGGGAGTGTCGGATATTTTTAGGGGGATATGTTAGTAAAAATATATAGGGTTTTTAGGTATACATGGTTCTCTCGGGAGAAAGAAATCATGGGGTTCTAATCTAGAGATGAGGAAAGGTGGGTGTATAACAGGGTTTAGGGGAGGTAAGGGTGATGTCTTAGCATAGAAATCTCTTATGTGTTTTAAATGAGGGTTATCTAAAGAAGGGGTATATCCTAAGGGTGTAGGTATATCTAAACTATTCCTATAGTCTTCTTAGTTATTGGGGATATAAGGTTTAGGGGAATAATCTAGTACATTCGAAGAGGAAAGATAATTCTCCGGATGTAAGCTAGATGAGACGAGAGTAGGGTAGTGGGGAGTAGACATAACTATATATAATGGTAAAAATATTGTAAATCATATAGCAACTAAACAGGCAATTATTATACTAACCTTAGCACGTATAGTTACGTAGTATGACAGAGGTACTGAGGACATTTCTCGGGTTTAGGAAAAATAGTTGTAGTTTATGTTTTGACCTTGTTCTCTACAACTGAAGCTCTGATGCCAATCTGTAACACCCCCATTTTTCACTGATCACAGCGGATTAAGTGTTTTGGGTATTACTTCATAGAATCACAGTTACAGTAATAGAAAACGACTCGAAAAGAGACGTTTTAGAAATTTAGTTATCATTCATTATTATTAGAGTTTTAATTGTAAAACATATACTTTTATTTTTGATGAGGTCCTAAAAATCTAGGTGTTAAAAAGTCAACACTAGGTGTTGAGTGAGAGTCATAGGTTTAAGGGTTAGTGAATACAAGTTCCCTGGGTTCAGTTGTTACACACATCTGGGAAAATGTAAGGTGTGTGATAATTGTGATGCATACACAATTATCATGAGTGGGATATGTTGCACTATGCTCATGAACCACACGTTAACAATCCGGGTCATGGGGGCTGCAGACCCAACCACGAAGAGATGGGAAGCATAACTTGCCAAAGTTAAACTTTCAGTGGGTTCAAATATAGTACTTATTGGTACCACCCAGTGAGGTGTTCATACCAACGGGAGTTGTCAAACTCCAATAGATCTATCAACTATATTCGCGTTTGCATGGGTAAAAAATCCCAAACAATTAGATTCATGAATTTTGGTTATGTAGCAGTGGTAGTTAGTTTACTCGTGCAACAACCAAAGAAAAAGACTTGTGTTCGGTTTTAAGTAAAGCAAGTAGCATGTATCCCCCTCACAGGGTTTATAAAGCATTTAGAGTGAACGCATTTTAAAAGAGTATTAGGCTATGAACTCACCTGGGCTTAGGATAATCTAAGTGATGCAAATAGTGACTCATGAACTAGACTGCCTGACTCAGGTATCCTAGTGTGTTGTAGGTTTGGATGTATGTCAAGCTTTAGTTATCTTTGTTTAACTTTCATAAGTTATTGTTCTTAGGTGTGTTAATGTTTTAGATATAATATAATACCGTTCGGGCCATCCTAATTCAGAAGTATATGACTCCTCACATGAAGCTCCCTACTATTGTATTATGTTATCAACATAATACCGTTCGGGCCATCATAATTCTGAAGTTAATACTCCTCACATGAAGCTCCCTACTATTGAGCTATTTTCTTATTAAGTTAAGTTATAATCATAACACTGTTCGGGACATCATATCTAAGAAGTATATGCAATAATCGTTCGAGGAGTCAGGGCACTTTAATTCGTAAACCCAATAAACTCGTCAAAACGAAATATCCACATAGTACTCCTCACATGAAGCTCCCTACTATTGCATTATGCTTCTAACTTTATTTATGTTGTATACTTATATGATATTTTCACTTTATACCTTTATAGTTTATATATTTACATTTTCTACCCTAAACATATAATACTTATATTATTTATTCTTATAACTATCTATACTTGACACAACTAGTCCCTAGACTTCTATAGTTTTATAAAATGACATTTTTAACCCTTTAACTTATAAGTTTTCTTTATTTACCATTTAGACCATTAACTTTATAATATTTGCATAACTAGTCCTTTTTAGTTTATAGCTTATTTTAATATCTATCATAAGGTTTTAAAACTTTGCAAAACTAGTCCTTACACTTATAACTACCAGGAATTGTCAAAAACAGTCCCTAGACTTTATAATTTCAAGAATTTTTTATATATACCCTTATGCATGTAAAGTTTTGCAAAAGTAGTCCTAAATGAATGTAACATATATTTTTATGTAACAACTAAGTTTTTTAGCTTATGTTTAACTCATATTAGCCTATCTAAGTTATCTAATTCATATTATAGGTCATGTAAAGGGTGTATAGCATGCAAACATGTATTAAACTCATTTTAGGGTTTTATAATGTAAACTAGTAAATGAAATGGTTCAAGGCTCATGCAAGGGTTCCTAAGGGATCTAAGGCATCCTAATACTATCCTAAGACTATACTAAAGCTAAAGAAACTAAAATTGAAGGCTTACTTGGTTAGGGAAGGTTTAACAAGGGTTTAGGGTTTCCTAGGGTAAAAACTAAATTCGACAATGTCTTAGGTCTATCCTACTCTACTTCTAAGCTTACTATAGCTCGTACATCACTACTAGGACCAGAGTATGTGTGTTAAGAAAGAAGGGAAGGTGTGGTTTTGGAATGAGGGGGTACGAGGTTTATATAGCATCCCAAAGGGGATAGGTGGTAAACGGGGTGTGTGGTATTGAGGATGGGGAGGGGTGAGTAAGCAAGGCTAGTGGGTGATCTTGTGAGGCTATATGGTGATGAGGATGGGTTATAGTGGTAGCTAGGGGGCGGAGTAGGACGGTAGTGGTGGTGGTTTAGCCGTGGAGGCGGTTTGGGGTAAGTTGCTTACAAGAAGGTGATGCACCTCCTAGCTTGGTAGCTTAGAGGTGCTTTTAAGCTGATTAGGGTGTTTAGTGATGGTTTAGGGTGGTTAGGGGTGGATTAGTGGTGGTTTAGTGGTGGATTAGTGGTGGTTTAGTGGTGACTAGTGGTGGTTTAGACATGTAGGTGATCAACCTACTTGTGTGTGTGCTTGTAAGGTGTTAGGATGCTAGCTTAATTAGGGAGAGGTGTTAGGGTGCTTGGTTGAGGTGTTTGAGGTGCTTATGTTTAGGTTTTATTAGTTTTGGTTATGTTTTGACCTAGTTTTACTTAGTGAGAGTTTAAGGCTTTACCTAAGGTTTAGTACCTAGGATAGGTTCCTAAGGGTGTCCAGTGACTAATCCTAAGTCCTAAAGGGTTTATAATAAGTGATGGTAACTTATGGGAAAGATTTGGGAAGGTTTGACCTAGTTTTGTGACCTAAATGACCTATATGTGTTTAGTGGGAGATTTTGGTTTATCCTAGGGTTTTGTGCCTAGATTAGTGTCCTATGAGTGTCTAATAACTAATCCTAAGTCCTAAAAGGCTTATACTAAGTGGTGGTGACCTATGGTGAAGTTTTGGGATAGTCTAGACCTAATTCTAGGAAGTTATGACTTAGTTATGGTTTTGTGCTTAAGGGACTTGTACCTAAGTTCTAAAGGCTTGTACTAATTCCTAATGGTCCTAAGGTATCCTAATATTCCTAAGGTAATGATGCGTATTGTTTTTGCGTGTATAGTTTTGTTTTTCCGAAGAAATACCGGTGAAAGTATGTTCCCCGGGTCGTTATCCCAACGAGGGTTGAATTGATCTTGTCGACGCGGTTTGTGAATCTTGTGAAGTGAATGAGGATAGAAGAGATATTTTGGTTTTTGATTATGCTACAATTGAGAATAAAATTGCAATTAAATCAAAGAGAACAAGCAAATAATGCAAAACACATTAGCAAATAAAACAAACATTCTCAAAAGTGAAATAGAAATAAAAACGTAGAGAAAACTTAATATTACTAAATTGTAAAAAGAAAAATAAAAGCGATACTAGTTCTACGATTGCAAAATGAGTTTATCTAAATAATAAGATGTAAAAGAAAAATAACGTAAAGGAAAATTATATTTTTGGCTTTTTAATTTTTTATTAAAATGAAAAGGATATAAAGATTAATTAAAAAGGAAATACGTAAAAGAAATAAAAACTATTTATTATTAAACTAAAAATGTTGACTAGATAACGTGACTAAATAAAAGCTACTAACTTGTTATATAATAAATCCTAACTTGATAAATTTTTAGAAAAAATCGGCAGAGTTTCGTTTAGATATTAAGCATAAGAAAACCTCACTCGAAAAACGATGAGGAAATGATTATCGAACTTGATAATCTTGGCTAACTCGCCAAAAGAAATGAAACTTGGTAAAACTAAAAACTCAAACTCGATACCTTTTAAAAACCCTAACTCGATAAATTTATTTTTTAAAAACCCCTAACTCGATAAACCTAAACCTAACTCGATACTTTATTTAACCCTAACTCGATAACACTATTTGAACCTAACTCGATACTAACTTTTTAAACCCTAACTCGATAGTAATGCAAACCTCTAACTCGATACTCTTAAACCCTAACTCGATAAAAATATTACTCCAAACTCGATAAACACAAAACTCTAACTCGATAGACCTAGTTACCCTAACTCGATAGAATTTTTGACTCAAACTCGATAATACTATTTAGTTACCCTAACTCGACAAATCAAAACCTAACTCGAAAGACTTTTTGATTAACCCTAACTCGATAGACATATAACCCTAACTCGATAGTTTATATGTAGACACCTAACTCGAAAGTAACTATGTAAAACTCTAACTCGAAAGTATTTTTAAAGCCAAACTCGATAAACACATATAAAAAACTAACTCGACACAAATTAAAAATCTAACTCGACAAGAAATTTAAAGATGCAAACTCGAAATAAAAAAATTTTAAAAAACAAACTTGAGAACATCATAACAAAACACCATTTTGATCCAAAATAAAGCTTAAAAATTAATGTTTTTCACCAAATTTATTACCAAACAAACTAGTTTAACCATAAACTTTAAATCCCATCAATAAAAACACAAATTTAACAACTAAAAATTAAAGACTTTTAGAAAGATAAAGCTTTTTAGAGAGAGAAAGCAAAATAAGACTTGACAAAAATTAAAACAACAATTAAAAACTTAACAAAAAAAACTAACCATTAAAATAAAACAAAACAACAACCTCTCAAATGAGGCTTACAACTCTATTTATAAGCTAGGGGCTAGGGCTTCTCTAATCTTTTACATTGTTGCATAATTAGCCCCTAGACCTTTACAAAACATGAAATTCAAGCTTAAAACATTATAAAATGTAACTAATACAACTTAATATTAAACGTAACGATTGATAGTGATCCAAATGCATTTCTTGTAACTTGGAGGATTTGCTTTGATGTTTCTTCCTCGGCTTCGGCTTTTTACCTTTTTCCAATCTCGTGCTCGTTTTTGTCAGTTTTGCTTTGTTTTCGTTCATTTTTCACATATCCGTACCTGCACATGCACAAATACAAACACACACATTTTCTTGGCATATTTTGTTAGTATTTGGTATTTTTGGTCTGAATTAAGGTCTAAAAAGATGTGTGAATAAGCACTCATCAGGTAACTCATACTTAAGCCTTGGACACTTTCATACAAGTTAAGTTAAGCATAGAGGTTCAAACAAGCACATAGACCTAATTAAGGTTTAGTTAAGGTTTATTAGGGTTTTATGACATGTTTAGTGTTTTAGATTTGTGAATTACTTATTATGGTTTTGTGGTGATCTTATGCTTGACATACCAGGGGTTTGTAGGATGTGAGTGTTGAGTTATTTAGCTTGTGTAGATACGGGAGCAGGTCTAGCTAGTCATGCAAGTAAAAAATGCACATAAAAAGAAAAAATTTACCTGTGAAATACCTACTATAGGTATTTGTAATGGGAATGATAGTAATGAGTTTTTTGTGTGTTGTTACAAGTTTGAACTCATCTTGAGCTTGACTCGAAAAGCTCGATTTATCAGTAAAGATGAGTTTCTTAAACAAATTAAAATTTAAATATAACCTAAAAATTGAATTCGGTTCGACTTCGGCTCTAAAAGCTTGATGCATTCATAAATAAGTATTTACACACAGTACACTTACATATTTAAAAGAAAAAGAGAAAGAAAAAAAGAAAACATATTTTATATCACTTACAAGCTCGAGAACTCAACAATAACTCGAATACAACTTATATAAGGTTGAGCTCAACTCATTAAACATTTGGAGCTCACCTTTTTCCCCAAAATTTCAATCTCCAGCTCAAGATCCCGCCCCTTTTTTCACTAAAATTTCAATCTCCGGCTCAAGATCCCACCTCTTTTTTCCCCAAAATCAAATGCCAAACACTAGTCAGATCTATCTTCTCTCTATTCATCTCTTCTCATTCTCTCTAGAACCGACTCATACCACCGCCATACTTCACCGCCTTATCTCGTTGTCGTTCCACCAACCATCGCTCCTCCTCGCCATTACCATCATGAAGACAAGGGAGGCAATGGGTGAGTTTGTTTGCTTCGGTTGTTTGGTTCGAGATAAGCACCACATCCACCACCATCACAATCAACCCACCATCACCCTCTCGATCATGTTATCTGGGATTGAGAAAGTTTGAACTCGGCTCGAGCTTGACTTGAAAAGCTTGATTTATATGTAAAGATGTGTATTCTTACACAAATTAATATTTAAATAAAACCTCAAAATTGAATTCGGTTTGACTTCAGCTTGAAAATCTTGATGCATTCATAAATAAGTATTTACACTTAGTACACTTACATATATATAAAAAATATAAAAGAAAAAAGAAAAAGAAAAAAACGTATTTTGTTTCACTTACAAGCTCGAGAACTCAACAATAACTCGAATCCAACTTATATAAGGTTAAGCTCAACTCATTAAACATTCAGAGCTCACCTTTTTCCCCAAAATTTCAATCTCCCGGTCTAGATCCCGCCCCTATTTTCCCCAAAATTTCAATCTCCGGCTTAAGTTCCTGCCCCTTTTTTCCCCAAAATCAAAAGCCAAACACTAGTCAAATCTATCTTCTCTCTATTCATCTCTTCTCCTTCTCTCTAGAACTGACTCACACCACCGCCGCATTTCACCGCCATATCTCGCCGTCGTTCCACCAACCATCGCTCCTCCACGCCATCACCGTCATCAAGACAAGGGAGGCAATGGGTGAGTTTGTTTGCATCAGTTTTTTGGTTCGAGATAACCACCACATCAACCACCATCACAGTCAACCCACCATCACCCTCTCGATCATGTTATCCGGGATCGAGAAAGTTTGAACTCGGATTTAGCTTGACTCGAAAAGCTTGATTTATTTGTAAATATGTGTTTTCTTAAACAAATTAAATTTAAATATAACCTAAAAATTGAATTCGGTTCGACTTCGGCTCGAAAAGCTTGATGCATTCATAAAGAAGTATTTACACATAGTACACTTACATATTTAAAAAAAAGAAAAAGAAAATAGAAAACATATTTTATATCACTTACAAGCTCGAGAACTCAACAATAACTCGAATCCAACTTATATAAGGTTGAGCTCAACTCAGTAATCATTTGGAGCTCACCTTTTTCCCCAAAATATCAATCTCCCGCTCAAGATCCCGCCCCTTTTTTCCCTACAATTTCAATCTCCGGCTCAAGATCCCGCCCCTTTTTTCCCCAAAATCAAATGCCAAACACTGGTCAGATCTATCTTTTCTCTGTTCATCTCTTCTCTTTCTCTCTAGAACTGCTCACACCATAGCCACACTTCACCGCCTTATGTCACCGTCGTTCCACCAACCATCGCTCCTCCACACTATCACCGTCATCAAGACGTGGGAGGCAATGGGTGAGTTTTTTTGATGTTGTTTAGTTCGAGATAACCACCACATCCACCACCATCACAGTCAACCCACCATCACTCTCTCGATCATGTTATCCGGGATCGAGAAAGTTTGAACTCGGCTTTAGCTTGACTCGAAAAGCTCTATTTATCTATAAAGATGTGCTTTCTTACACAAATTAAAATTTAAATATAACCTGAAACTTGAATTCGGTTCGAATTCGGCTCGAAAAGCCTGATGCATTCATAAATAAGTATTTACACATAGCACACTTACATATTTAAAAAAAAAGAAAAAGAAAAAAGAAAACATATGAAGCAACTGCAAAGGTTCTGAGATTGTGCTCACTGCAGTAATAGCCTTATAGGAAGCTTTGTGTTGCTTTCCTTTGTTACAAGCAACACAATTGTGTTCATTAGTGAATATCTTGGAAGGGAGTCCATGAACAAGTCCATCTTTAGCAAGCTTGTTGATAACTTTGAAGTTAACATGTGTCATCCTTCTGTGCCATTTTGTAGATTCATCCAAGGATGCTTTAGCCACCAAGCATGCTAGATCACCTTCTGGCTTGACATCATTCAAATTGAATGTGTAAAGATTATTATTTCTTGGAACCTTTAGCAATACATGACTTTCATCAGGCATTTTGAAGTCAGGTGAAAGAATGAGGCAGTCCTCATCAGTAAAAAGCACGGGAATCTTCTTATCACAGATTTGTGAAACTGAGAACAAGTTGAAACCTTCTAGTTCCTTCACATAGTAGACATTCTCAAAATCTACCTTAGGAGTTCTAATTGTTCCTTTTCCAGTTATTCTTCCAATTCCACTTCTAAATCTCACTATGCCTCCATTAATAGGTACAAAATTATGTAGCTTCTCCTGATTGCCAGACATGCTTCTTGAACAACCACTATCAACAATACCTAAGTCATTATTTAAAAGAGGATGTTCCTACAACAACAAAAATTAATATACAACAACAGAATATATGGAGAGACTTAAGTCATGAAAGACTTGAGCCTGCCCTGTGGATCATTATTATGAAGCCAAGAAGATGAGTTAGATCCACCATTGTTCCTGGAACCCCTGTATATATGTGGTCTTTTACATGTCCAAGAACAATCTGCTGAGGACTTTTCAGCAGAATCCCAATTAGTCCTTCCCAAAAACATTGGGTCATAATATCCATGCCAATGATTAAATCCAGAAAATGGTCTAGACACATAGCTATTCCTATTAGTATTCAAATATATGTTAGCAGAAAACAGACCTATCAGAAGGAACATACCAATCAGCAGAAACAGAGTTAATTCTGCTGATGGTGTAAGGTGCCTGTAGAACTAATGGGGGTTTTAAATAAGCATCGGTCCACTTTGGTCTAGTTCTATTATTGGCAACTGAAACACCCATCCTATTATCATGAAAATCACAATCCTTATTCAAATGCAATTTGCTACCACAAACAAAACACTTCGTTTTCTTAGAAGATTTATTGAAACCAAAAGATGTCTTATTAAACACAGAATTATTCAAATAACCATCAGAAATAGAATTGTTTTGCAAATACTAAAAGGAATTGTTTTCAAAAGTAGTAAATAATAAGTCTTCAGAAGAGGCTGTCTTAGACATAACTTCATTAGCAGCAACTTCAGAGTCCACAGACTTGTAAGATTACTTGTCATAAAGCTTTGATGAGGACTTGGGTGACTCTGATTTGGTCTTGGAATCACAACTGGCATAACTAGAGACATATGTTTTGCAAATACTGAAAGGAATTGTTTTCAAAAGTAGTAAATAATAAGTCTTCAGAAGAGGCTGTCTTAGACATAACTTCATTAGCATCAACTTCATAGTCCACAGACTTGTAAGATGACTTGTCATAAAGCTTTGATGAGGACTTGGGTGACTCTGATTTGGTCTTTGATGAGGACTTGGGTGACTCTGAGGCCTTGTCCCTGAAAGAACAAGAGACATATGTATTAGAATCATCACTAGATATACTTCTAGAGTAAGGGGAGTCATTGATCCTAATGCCAGTGTGTACCTATGATTTTGGTAACTCCAACTTATGGGATGAGGGCTTAGGGGATCCTATGGTTGTGGGAGAGTCAGAGTTATTAGTTTTACAGGTAAGGTTTGGCAAGTCTTCAAACTTTTTGCCAAAAAAATGGTGTGAACCATCAAAGTCAGAGGTTTTGGTGGAAGGCATGAATTCACCTCTAATAGGTCCTGGTACAACATGCATCTCACCTTCCTTTATAAATTTTACAGGTGTAGAGTAATTATTACGTTTCTTATCTAAATAGTGGTTTGCTTCTGGACCAGCATATTTCTTAAACCCTAGACCTATCTCAGATGTTACAGACTTACTTCCATAGAGTAAACTAGATAAATTATCACCTGAAACTAGCCACTCATTATGCCTAGCTACTTCCTTATCCAACTTGTCCTGCAAAACATCTTTCTCAGACTCAATTCTAGCTTTTTATTTTTCAGTAAACTTTAATTCATTGCTAGTTATCTCTAAATCTCTTGTTAAAACTATTATCTTTTCCTCATAAGCCAATTGATTTTGTTGAAACCATACTTTCTGTTGTTCTAACGTTTTAACAGCTTCTTTGTAAGCTTGAGCTTCAATAAATCTAGTATTATATTTTGGTTTCATATCATCATAAGCCTCTTTAAGAGTTTCATATTTAACATCACACCGAAAACACACATGTAGATACCTGAGGAGATATTCCCATGAACGCGAAGTCAGCAACACAACTAGCCATGCAGGAGATTTGAGGAGAACTGCTTGTTGCATCTTCAGATTCATGCTCATTCCAGTCAACACAAGCATCTACAGCAGTTACCAACGCCTTTGATTCTCCAGCCTCCACCTCTTTCTTCTTGTATGCTGAATATCCGGTATTAGCTTCACCTTTCTTGGTCGTGCATTCTCTTGCAAAATGGCCAATTTCTCCACAAGCATAGCACTTCACTTTTCTCCTGTCAAAACGAGCTGCATCTCTACCATTAACATTGAGCTTTCTACCAACCTTTTGCTCAAATCTTCTGACCTTGATAGAAAGCATTTCCATTAGCCACTTTAAGTCCAACTCTTCCAAAGCAAGTTCATCAACCTGCTCAAAATCTTCATAAGCTAATTGTTGTTGTTTATCAACTTCAGCAACAAACGAATGAAGTACATCTTCCATCACATTACTAATCTTTGGATGAGTTATTGGATTAGCATTTATAAAATACAATGTGGTAGTGGAAATACTTTGACTGGGAGTGGATGGACTTGAGTAAGAATGTGGCATATAGTTAGAGTTAGAGCTGATAAATGCAGAGTGTAAAGGAGATGCTGCATATGAAGAGTGTTCCTTGATGTCACCTTCCAAAGCTCTGAGTTTGTTATACAAGTCATCAAACGAGAGATAATCCAGGCCTCCTTTGGTTTTCAAGGATATGCCAACCTGAGAACATGAGGGAGGTAAGGCTCTAAGAAACTTGGAATTCACCTCCTCATTGTCAGGTCTGGCTAGAAGCTGATTCAAGTGACTTAGTATCTTCTGAAACCTATCATAGCATTTGTGGAGGCCCTCTTTTTCAGTTATTATGAATTCCTGAAATTCTTGCTTCAACATACCCTTTCTCATCCTTTTAGATTCTTCATTGCCCCCGAACCTTGCTTTTATAGCCCTCCAGATTTCTCTAGGATCATTCAAGTTATGAAAATCTGCCATGTGGTCATCAGGGAATGCTTGAAGCAAAATAGTTCTTGCTTTGTTCTCCCTTTGTGCAGCAAGGATCTCTTCAGCAGATAGTGGTTCTAAAATAGTAAGGTTACCGTCAGAATCTTTTCCTTGCTTTTTAGGACGGCAGCCATTGAGAATCACATTCCATAGGTTATAGTCGATACTTGCAATCCAGTTTTGCATCTTCATGGCCCAAATCTCATACTCGTCCTTCCTGAGAAAGGGAAGGTTAGCGTTGCTGTTTGAGAAAGCAACCTGTTGTAGTTGATGAGTGAGGGAGTTGGTTTCTGTGAGAGTGACATCAGTAGTTGATTTTTCTCCCATTGGTTATGAGTGAAAAGATTTTTTAGTGTGGTTAGTTTACAGAGAGTATCTCGTGGCTCTAATACCACTTATAGGATCTACCCTTGATAGATCTTGAGCCAATAGATCGTTAGCCTACTAATGTAATCAATAGTAATACTAAATAGATAATCTATGTGAGCTTATAGTTATTGCGGAATACTAAAAAGTGTTATGAAAACTCGTACATAATACAATGACATAGGGTTCCTTATATACTAGTGGAAACCCTAATCTCTTCTACAAGAAACGTATATTCATAATATTCTAGAAGATATTCTAAAGATCTTATCTATAAATAACTAATGTTTATCCACGGATTAACTACATCCACAGTATCACTATGCTTCAGCAGGAACAAGTCTTCAGCAGAAACCAGTATGTGCTTCCGCAGGAACCTGTCAGCAGAATCTTCAGCAGTATCTAAATACTGACTTCACTAAATCCTTACACCAACTTATATAAGGTTGAGCTCAACTAAGTAATCATTTGGAGCTCACCTTTTTCCACAAAATTTCAATCTCCCGCTCAAGATCCCGCCCCTTTTTTCCCTTAAATTTTAATCTCCGGCTCAAGTCCCGCCCTTTTTTTTCCCAAAATCAAATGCCAAACACTAGTCAGATCTATCTTCTTTCTATTCATCTCTTCTCATTCTCTCTAGAACCGACTCACACCACCGCCACACTTCACCGCCTTATCTCGTCGTCATTCCACCAACCATCGCTCCTCCTCGCCATCACCGTCATCAAGACAAGGGAGGCATTGGGTGAGTTTGTTTGCTTCGGTTGTTTGGTTCGAGATAACCACCACATCCACCACCATCACAATCAACCCACTATCACCCTCTCGATCAAGTTATCTGGGATTGAGAAAGTTTGAACTCAGCTTGAGCTTGACTTGAAAAGCTCGATTTATCTGTAAAGATGTGTTTTCTTACACAAATTATTATTTAAATATAACCTAAAAATTGAATTCGGTTCGACTTCAGCTTGAAAAGCTTGATGCATTGATAAATAAGTATTTACACTTAGTACACTTACATATATAAAAAAAATTAAAAAGAAGAAAGAAAAAAGAAAAAAACATATTTTATATCACTTACAAGCTCGAGAACTCAACAATAACTCGAATCCAACTTATATAAGGTTAAGCTCAACTCATTAAACATTTGGAGCCCACCTTTTTCCCCAAAAATTCAATCTCCCGCTCAAGATCCCGCCCCTTTTTACCCCAAAATTTCAATCTCCGGCTCAAGATCCCGCCCCTTTTTTTTCACTAAAATCAAAAGCCAAACACTAGTCAGATCTATCTTCTCTCTATTCATCTCTTCTCCTTCTCTCTAGAACCGACTCACACCATCGCCGCACTTCACCGCCGTATCTCGCCGTCGTTCCACCAACCATCGCTCCTCCACGCCATCACCGTCATCAAGACAAGGGAGGCAATGGGTGTGTTTGTTTGCATCAGTTGTTTGGTTCAAGATAACCACCACATCCACCACCATCACAATCAACCCACAATCACTCTCTCAATCATGTTATCCGGGATCGAGAAAGTTTGAACTAGGCTTGAGCTTTGTGAAAAGCTTATTTCTACCTCCTGAACAATAAGCTTTTGCTGATCATTTATGGGCTCTAGGATGTTAAGCCTTTGATCTAGGAATTTGGCTATTACGAGCACAATGATAATATTGACGGAATATTCTATGAAAGAAACAATATTATCACAACAAGGTTTTTCTAACTAGCCCCAATGCTATGTGATCAAGTATAGCACGGTTTACAATCTAACAGGGATCAAAGATCCTTGAGGCTAAACAAACCTAACAACAACAGACCCCTTGTCTGATGTTCCCACACACACTCTTCTAGGTGCTTTTACATTTTAACACACTTGGTGTTGTTGTAATTTGTAAGTACGAAGCACCTTGGTGATGTTCACTTTGTTTCACTGTGAAGCATACTTTATCTAAAGGGTGTGATCTCCTTTTTATAGAACAAAGGAGATCATTACAAAATTGATATGCTTTGTCATCTATTATGTAGCTTATGACTAGGATGTCAGTCAACACGTATCAATGTTTACAACTCATTTAGAGTGTTCAATTTGATGACTGATGAAAGATATTATCTAGAGGATATACTTGACTTTTATGCACATAATATCTTCTTTCATCCTTATCCATTCAGTAGTATGACTCATTGATCAGCAGCAGTTTCATTTGTACTAGCAGCAGAATCCAGCAGCAGAATTCATCAGCAGAATCCATCAGCAGAATTGCACTAGCAGCATTCTTCAGCATAAATGCATCATCAGCAGAATCCATCAGCAGAATTGCATCATCAGCAGAAACACACTTAGCGTATTTTGCTTATCATTTCAGTATTCTTCATGTTTCATTCTTCTTGTTTCTGATCATCAAATCTATGGAATATTTAATTCCTAACAATCTTCCCCTATTTGATGATTACAAAACAAAAAAATTCTTGTACGAATTTCCCTAGATGAAGTAGAGAAATTGAGATAACTAAATCTCACCATGAATGAAACTATACTGTCTTCCCCTTAATTTATGCTATCCACCACATCTCTTCCCCTTTTTGTTATCAACAAATAGAGAATATTACAAATATGATTTTTATAGCTACGAACTAATACTACACATCCAATCTATCCTTCTATTATCTCAAATTACCCTCCATTAAGTTTTCCGCACTAAAAATGAACTTGAGACAGTAAAAATCTAAACCATCAGTAGCAATACTAATCAACAATAGTAAGAATCATTAACTTTCCCTGTGGTGATGCATATACATAATAAATGGTTGAACACTTGAACCTTTAAGCTTCCCCTAAAATCCATATGTTAACCATTTGAATCTCCATTTCTGTAGGCTTTTATGACTGATGAAGAAAAACCAATCATTACTAACTTGATTCTGAAGTGAAAGAAACCGACCTTGTGTCTTATATCTTGTACTAAATCTGACTTCGAACGTATACCCATCCTTGATGTATAGGGAGACCGCAATCTCATAACAATAAACTCATCTTCTATGAGACACTGAGCACTACAATGTAACTCCTTTAAGTGTTTGTCATTTCGTAGTCACTTGAATGAACGAACAAGTTATCTTTAAAGTGTACACATCACCTTAAGATATGATAAGAACACAACCTTGAAAATTTTTGCTTCATCTTCAAATAAGTAATAAATAACTTTCTTTACCAATAATAACTTGATAAACAAGCCTTTTTATCTTTTAAGAACCAACTCTCTTCTGTGTATGATTCTTCCCCTTTGTGTGTGTAAACCAAGAAAGAAAACCAAAAATTCGACCATACCTCAACTATTTCTGCAGCAGTTTTCAACGATGCATATCTTGCCATCTGAAGCTTAGATTGAACATCCCTCCGGTGAGAATCTACCTTGAAATGTCAAGAACCTTCAACAAAAATTTAACCCGATCCAACGGTTAACGAAGGAGCTATAGCCTTTGTAAAAATGCTCTGCAGAAAGTTGCGAAAAATTAAGCAAAAACGAATTTTTCTTCTTTCTTCTTCTCTCTTTAACAAAAACCTTTTATTTTCTTAGATCCAGAGCCCACCTCGCTCTGATACCAACTGTGAAAAGCTTATTTCTACCTCCTGAACAATAAGCTTTTGCTGTTCGTTTATGGGCTCTAGGATGTTAAGCCTTTGATCTAGGAATTTGGCTATTACGAGCACAATGATAATATTGACGGAATATTCTATGAAAGAAACAATATTATCACAACAAGGTTTTTCTAACTTCTTTGTTTGTTCCAACTAGC
The DNA here is from genome assembly GCA_030686995.1 of Artemisia argyi. Taxonomy (NCBI): domain Eukaryota; kingdom Viridiplantae; phylum Streptophyta; class Magnoliopsida; order Asterales; family Asteraceae; genus Artemisia; species Artemisia argyi. Next base: position 218,773 of record JARVZY010010789.1, on the reverse strand, counting down.
CCCAATGCTATGTGATCAAGTATAGCACGGTTTACAATCTAACAGGGATCAGAGAGCCTTGAGGCTAAACAAACCTAACAACAACAGATCCCTTGTCTGATGTTCCCACACACACTCTTCTAGGTGCTTTTACATTTTAACACACTTGGTGTTGTTGTAATTTGTAAGTACGAAGCACTTTGGTAATGTTCACTTTCTTTCACTGTGAAGCATACTTTATCTAAAGGGTGTGATCTCCTTTTTATAGAACAAAGGAGATCATTACAAAATTGATAAGCTTTGTCATCTATTATCTAGCTTATGACTAGGATGTCAGTCAACACGTATCAATGTTTACAACTCATTTAGAGTGTTCAATTTGATGACTGATGAAAGATATTATCTAGAGGATATACTTGACTTTTATGCACATAATAACTTTTTTCATCCTTATCCATTCAGTAGTATGACTCATTGATCAACAGCAGTTTCATTTGTACTAGCAGCAGAATTCATCAGCAGAATCCATCACCAGAATTGCACTAGCAGCATTCTTCAGCAGAAATGCATCATCAGCAGAATCCATCAGCAGAATTGCATCATCAGCAGAAACACACTTAGCGTATTTTGCTTATCATTTCAGTATTCCTCATGTTTCATTCTTCTTGTTTCTGATCATCAAATCTATGGAATATTTAATTCCTAACAATCTTCCCCTATTTGATGATTACAAAACAAAAACATTCTTGTACCAATTTCCCTAGACGAAGTAGAGAAATTGAGATAACTAAATCTCACCATGAATGAAACTATACTGTCTTCCCCTTAATTTATGCTATCCACCACATCTCTTCCCCTTTTTGGTATCAACAAATAGAGAATATTACAAATATGATATTTACAGCTACGAACTAATACTACACATCCAATCTATCATTCTATTATCTCAAATTACCCTCCATTAAGTTTTCCGCACTAAAAATGAACTTGAGACAGTAAAAATCTAAACCATCAGTAGCAATACTAATCAACAATAGTAAGAATCAATAACTTTCCCTGTGGTGATGCACATACATAATAAATGGTTGAACACTTGAACATTTAAGCTTCCCCTGAAACCCATATGTTACCCATTTGAATCTATTCTCCTTCTCTCTATTCATCTCTTCTCCTTCTCTTTAGAACCGACTCACACCACCGCCGTATCTCGCCGTCGTTTCACCAACCATCACTCCTCCACGCCATCACCGTCATCAAGACAAGGGAGGCAATGGGTGTGTTTGTTTGCATCAGTTGTTTGGTTCGAGATAACCACCACATCCACCACCATCACAATCAACCCACCATCACTCTCTCGATCATGTTATCCGGGATCGAGAAAGTTTGAACTAGGCTTGAGCTTGACTCGAAAATCTTGATTTATCTGTAAAGATGTGTTTTCTTACACAAATTAAAATTTAAATATAACCTAAAAATTGAATTCGGTTCGACTTCGGCTCGAAAAGCCTGATGCATTCATAAATAAGTATTTACACATAGTACACTTACATATTTAAAAAAAAAAGAAAAAAAAAACATATTTTATATCACTTACAAGCTCGAGAACTCAACAATAACTCGAATCCAACTTATATAAGGTTGAGCTGAACTCAGTAATCATCTGGAGCTCACCTTTTTCCACAAAATTTTAATCTCCCGCTCAAGATCCCGCTCCTTTTTTCCCGAAAATTTCAGTCTCCGGCTCAAGCCCCTTCCCTTTTTTCCCCAAAATCAAATGCCAAACACTAGTCAGATCTATCTTCTCTCTATTCATTTCTTCTCATTCTCTCTAGAACCGACTCACACCACCGCCACACTTCACCGCCTTATCTCGCCATTGTTCCACCAACCATCGCTCCTCCTCGCCATCACCATCATCAAGACAAGGGAGGCAATGGGTGAGTTTGTTTGCTTCGGTTGTTTGGTTTGAGATAACCACCACATCCACCACCATCACAATCAACCCACCATCACCCTCTCGATCATGTTATCTGGGATTGAGAAAGTTTGAAACCGGCTTGAGCTTGAATTGAAAAGCTTGATTTATCTGTAAAGATGTGTTTTATTACACAAATTAGTATTTAAATATAACCTAAAAATTGAATTCGGTTCTACTTCAGCTTGAAAAGCTTGAAGCATTCATAAATAAGTATTTACACTTAGTACACTTACATATAAAAAAATATAAAAAAGAAAAAACAAAAAATAAAAAAACTTATTTTATATCACTTACAAGCTCGAGAACTCAACAATAACTCGAATCCAACTTATATAAGGTTAAGCTCAACTCATTGAACATTTGGAGCTTACCTTTTTCCCCAAAATTTCAATCTCCCGGTCAAGATTCCGCCCCTTTTTTCCCCAAAATTTCAATCTCCGACTTAAGATCCCGCCCCTTTTTTCCCCAAAATCAAAAGCCAAACACTAGTCAGATCTATCTTCTCTCTATTCATCTCTTCTCCTTCTCTTTAGAACCGACTCACAGCACCGCCGCACTTCACCGCCTTATCTCGCCGTCGTTTCACCAACCATCGCTCCTCCACCCCATCACCGTCATCAAGACAAGGGAGGCAACGGGTGAGTTTGTTTGCATTAGTTGTTTGGTTCGAGATAACCACCACATCCACCACCATCACATTCAACCCACCATAACCCTCTCGATCATGTTATACGGGATCGAGAAAGTTTGAACTCGGCTTGAGCTTGACTCGAAAAGCTTGATTTATCTGTAAAGATGTGTTTTCTTACACAAATTAAAATTTAAATATAACCTAAAAATTGAATTCGGTTCTGAAAAGCTTGATGCATTCATAAATAAGTATTTACAAACAATACACTTACATATTTAAAAGAAAAAGAAAAAAGAAAAGATATTTTATATCACTTACAAGCTCGAGAACTCACCAATAACTCGAATCCAACTTATATAAGATTGAGCTCAACTTAGTAATCATTTGGAGCTCACCTTTTTCCCCAAAATTTCAATCTCCCGCTCAAGATCCCGCCCCTTTTTTTCCTAAAATTTCAATCTCCGGCTCAAGTCCTGCCCCTTTTTTCCCCAAAATCAAATGCCAAACACTAGTCAGATCTATCTTCTCTCTATTCATCGCTTCTAATTCTCTCTAGAACAGACTCACACCACCACCACACTTCACCGCCTTATCTCGTCGTCGTTCCACCAACCATCGCTCCTCCTCGCCATCACCATCATCAAGACAAGGGAGGCAATGGGTGAGTTTTTTTGCTTCGGTTGTTTGGTTCGAGATAACCACCACATCCACCACCATCACAATCAACCCACCATCTCCCTCTCGATCATGTTATCTGGGATTGAGAAATTTTGAACTCGCCTTGAGATTGACTTGAGAAGCTCGATTTATCTGTAAAGATGTGTTTTCTTACACAAATTAATATTTAAATATAACCTAAAAATTGAATTCGGTTCAACTTCAGCTTGAAAAGCTTGATGCATTCATAAATAAGTATTTACACTTAGTACACTTACATAAATAAGTATTTACACTCAGTAACCTTTTGACAAAGTGTTAATCAAATCTTTTTAAAGTTTCATAATGTTCTCATCACATCCAGATGTGTTAACTTCTGTGAGAGGTGAATCATTGAACTTTTAATGGATTTTGATGTCTCTTTACCAAAGCCATTAACTCTGGAGTAGCCAATGTTTAGGTTAGAACAACCATGGTAGATTGATAACCATATGATTTTTAGCAAATCATTAGCTATCAACGGATTTGAGTAGTCTTTACCAGTAGCCGTTTGCTTTTGGACTAGTTAGTTCTTTGATCTCAACCATGGTGAACTAATTACCATAAATGGTTTTTCCACAGCCTTTACCACAAGCCATTCTCTTGTGGGCTAGTCAACTCTTCACTTTTACAGATATGGTGATTTGAATACCATACAATTTTTAGTAAATTGTCAACTAAAAACGGATTTGATGATCACATCAGAGTCGTACCCTCATGATGAGTCAAACTCTTTCTTGTCTGTTAAACATGGTGAGTTGATTACCATTTGTTGTGTAGTACAAGTACTAACACCATGTTTTTCTCTTCAAATCCTTTTTATTTACTTCATCTTAAACATCAAAAACTTTTATCTTTATTTTACAAAGGACTTATACTAGTTTTATGCAGCATGCAGTACTTTGATAAAGTACTGTTTGTCTTGCAGTACTTTGAGAAAAATACTTATTATTCAAAACAAATCATACCAGTACTTTGCAATATTATTCTTCTGATTAAGTCCACCTGATAAATAGCTTAATCACCATAAAAGCTACTTAAGTTTCATATTCAAGCTCCATTCCATGATCCAACATAATGAGCATAAGTTCTCTTATCAGTGGATATCTTCTTTCAGCAAGCATGTGAATCATGGTACCATCTTCCATCTCAAGTGAAAGAACTCCTGATGACTCAAAGAATCTCCATCTTGTTATTTCCTAATTTTCTTGATCATTCCACAGAGTATCATTACTTGTTTCTTCAGTTTCCCAGATGGTTATTAAATCTCCAAGTAAGATTAATCCCACTCCTATTGCTTAAATATTATCATAGTATGTCTGCACTTGCAAGTATAAATTGTATAGATCTTCTCTATCAATTAAATGCAGAACATCCCATAACATATTAAACACTGTGAAGCTTTCATATTCTCTGTTGAACATAAGATAATTTCCTTCTTTTGATTCAACCACAGAGAATGAGATAATCTTTGATTTCTTTCCAGAGTCTTCTATTTTCTTATTCTCAAAATCAACCACTTTAAAATAATTCTTCAGTTCATCAATTGTATCTTCATGTATCATTTTAAGTCTCTTTGACAATTGATCATCTTGAACTGCTTTCTTCTTTTTCAATTTCCTTTTCTCAGCTTGTTCTTTCCTTATATCTTCTAACTTATTTTCCTTATCAACATCCATGGGTACAAAACTTTCTAACTCTTTCTTTATAGACTCTTGTACTTCATCCCATTGAGCTTTTACTTCTGGATATCTTAATTTTTGTAGATTCTTGAATCCTCTTCCTTTTAAGAAACTAATCATCCAGTTTCTTTCTTGAGCAATAGTCATAGGTTTTCTTTGTAACAGAAGCTGATTTCTTTACTTCTTACAAGTATTCTTCATCATACACAGCTTGTTGTTGTCTAGCAATTTCTTCTTTCTTTGCTACTTCTATTTCTCTCAGCTGTGCAAGAGTAAACTTCTTTTTTTTTATTCTTAATCTTCTTTTGCTTCATGATCCCTTTACCTTTGTCATTGGGATCTAATTCTTCAGATTCAGAAGAAGATTCAGAAACTTGTTGTGCAGGCTCAGAAATATGTATACCTCCTGAAGGTCTATCCAAATTTAGCATAATCTGAGCTATAGTCTCATCATCACTTGATGTATGCTCCTTGACTTCTTCTTGATGTATAGGATTGGAAGGACCAGCTTCATCTTTAAAATTCTGTGTAGAAGGTCCAGCTGTAGAGGTTCCAATTCCATCAATATCCATAGTAGCAGTACCTTGCACATCAGTACTTTCAACAACAGTACTATGAACATTAGTTCCTTCTAAATCAATTTCTTCTGTATCTCCACTTTTAACAGCATCATCCTGAACTTCAAGATTAACTTGTTCAGTCTCATCACTTTTTCTCTCAGTGATATCTTCATAATTAGTATCTTGTTGAGTAATGTTCTCTGCTTCAGCATAATGCCATAGATGAGCATCTTCAGAATATTGAACCACATCATCATCTTCATTCAAATTATCATCTTGATTCCTCCCCAATTTGAAAAATGATGACTTCTTATGCATCTTCTTGGACTTAGAAGCTTTCTTGGATTTTTTATTTTCTTTCACATAAAGCCTAAAATTCTGTACAAGAGGCCACACAAACCTCTTTAACCTTCTTAACTTGTTTCTCAACCTTTTAATTTCTGCAGTCTGAATAACCATATCTTTCTTCATTCTCCATAACTATCTAGTTAAAGCATAATTATCCAAAGGACCCTCAATTGCCTCATCTCCTCCAGGTGTTTGAAACCCACCTGTGGAAGTATAATCAATGGGAGAAGGTACTGGAGTATACTTTGAAGCAGAACCTTGTAGAGAAGTACTTTGTGGAGAAGTACCTTCAGCAGAAATAGGTTTTTCTCTAGAAACAGAGACTGAGGGAGTTCTTTCACTTAAGTCATGAGGCTGTGGTGAAGCAATTGGTGGTTTCGGTGTATGTACTGATGTAGAATGCTCAGAATGATCAGATTGGTCAGCATTATCAGAATTTGTAGAACCACTAGCATTTTCAACATCATCCCTAACAGCCTGTGCTACCTCTAACATATAAGCATTAAAAGGTGTATTGTTACCCGAAAAATTAATTCCCTTGTGAGACATAAAGGTAAACACCTTTGGTGGCATCCTAATAGTAGGTACATAATCCTAGGGATTGGGTATCCCATCAAGAGGATTCTCTAAGATAAGTTGAACAAATCTAGGATACATCAGAAAAGGTGATCCAGCCTTAATATTGGCAATCATACCATCAAGGATCATATAAGAAAACTTGAATCGCTGATTGGTAACTAGTACAACTAATGCAGAAGCTATGGCATGTCTAAATTGATCCCAAGCAGTTCTTTTTGGACTTAAGCAACGAAGTAAAACATGAATAAGATACTTCCAATGAGGACTTACCATTGCTTTCTGAAAAGTAATCCTGTTCAAAGGACCTTCATACCCAATATCTCTCAGTGCATCCCAAACTTCTTGTTTAGAAAACAAAACAGATCCTCCTTCATCATCAAATAGCAAAACTTCCCTTATTGTTGCCTCAGTAACACGGATGGCTCTCCCAGCAACTGTAGCATGAATAACATCCTCTCCATCTTCTATCTCAGCCCTATCCGTGGCCCGAAACGCCTGTATCCAAGGTCCAATAATCTCTGGGTTTACTAAGAGTGAGTAATTGATGGTGGTTCCGGTGAGAAAATCAATGATTCCATGAAAGTCAATGTTCCTATGTGTTTTCTCAAGGTTTGCAATCATGTTGTGTTTGGTGATGGTGGGTCTGTGTGCCATTGCAATTATGATTGTAAAACAAGAATGGTAATCATTGATGAACTTGGTGGATTTGATGAATGAGAGTCGTGAATGAATACGGGTGTATAAATATGATAAAGATATGAGTAAAAAAACGATAATATACAAAGAATCACGGTGAATTAATTATTTTACCGTTATTTTTGGAAGTTATCTTTCCCATATCTTTCGAAAGTTTGTTACCCGTATTTTTGACCGTTGGAACAGTATCCTGACACGTCAGCGAACCCTTCAGAACACCAAGCAGTACGTTCCATATAAGATGGAGTAGTACTTTTAGGTGTAAAATAAAGCAGTACGTTGGACAAAGTACTTTCCAATCAAAATATCTTTAGTGTTTACTGTTTGACCAAAATATCTTCGAAAGTCAATCCGAGATAATTAATACCTTTCCAAATTAATGACCAAAGCTACCAAGGCAAGTAGAATTCAATGAACTTCATTAATTACCCTTATAACTTTTGTTGCCTATAAAAGTAACTCTCCACTAACACTTCTCTTTCATCAACACTAGCAATATAGTTACAAAAACCCTAGTGACCAACATGAGTCACTTCCCATTGGTGTACATCTCTTCTGATTTAGATGGCTCCACAGACTCAGAGATCATCTACTATTCTGACTCTGACTTTGATGATGATGCAGGATGGAGTGGGTACTTTCCTCCTGATGTATCAACCTCTACCATCACAGATGCAGCAAGCACTACCAATCCAAAACCCAGTAAGAAAGTGTCTGTCACTGCTCCTGGTTCATCTCTGGAAAATGAACTTCCACATGCTTTGACCCAAGCCCTTGAATCAGCCATAAAGAATATGAAGTGGCCTGCTCCGAGAAAAGAGAGACCTCCCAAACAAGTTCTTGGCCTGGCTTGCCCAAGGAAGCAAGCTTCTTTTGATGACAAAAGAAAGACTGCTCAAAAGGGAAAGCGGAGTTATCATGGTAAAGGAAAAAGGCCAATGAAGTAGGGTGTGTTAGGTAGAATAGGTGGGTTTGGTGTAGGATGCTTGTGGTAGTTCTCTGTGTTTCCTGGTTGTATCTTTGTCATGGTTGTCTGTATCTCTTGGAAGAATGAATGTAACCCTTTGAGAATAATGAATAAAAATCTTATCTGTTGAATGATACATGTAGCCTCCCCTTAACTAATGACTAACAATTAATGCCTCCCCTCAATAATAGCTTAATTATTAATCATACCAATACTCACAACTAAAAAGGTAATTCTTGAAACTTCAAATCCCTTTGTGAGTAGATCTGCTACATTATCATCTGTATGCACTTTAACGACATTGATAAGCCTATGCTCATAGCAATCTCTGATAAAATGATGTCTGATTTGAATGTCCTTTGTTTTGGAATGATAGACTGGATTCTTCACAATACAAATGGTACTCTCATTATCAATGTTGATAGGAGTATTCTTGAAGTTGAATCCATAATCCAAAAGCTGATTTTGTAACCAAAGTACTTGTGCACAACAACTTGCAGTAGCTACATACTCTGCTTCTGTGGAAGATGTTGCTGCAATTGTTTGCTTTTTTCATTGCCATGAGACTAATCTACTTCCAAGATACTGACACCCTCCAGTTGTAGATCTTCTATCATAGTTATCACCAGCATAATCACTATCTGAAAAGGCTTGTAGATGAAAAGGTGACTCCCTAGGATACCACAATCCTAACTTAGATTGTTGCCTAAGGTACCTAAAGATCCTCTTTACAGCATTCAAATGTGATACCTTGGGTTGAACTTGATGTCTTGCACATAAACACAAAGCAAAAGTAATGTCAGGTCTAGATGCAGTTAAGTACATTAGACATCCAATCATAGATCTGTATAATTTGACATCAACATCTTCACCATCTTCATCTTTTCCCAAAGGCTTGTTAGCATCAACAGGTGTAGAAGTTGGCTTGACAGTTGTGAAGTTGAATATCTTAAGAATATCTGCAACATACTTATCTTGACTAATAAAGATTCCACTGCTTGATTGTTGCACTTGAAGTCCCAAGAAGAATGTTAATTCTCCCATTGAACTCATCTGAAATTCTTTTTGCATAAGATCTTTAAATTCCTTCACCATAGATTGCTTAGTAGCACCAAACATAATATCATCTACATAAACTTGGACAAGCATGATATCCTTCTTATCTCTTTTGATAAACAAAGTCTTGTCAATAGTACCTCTCCTGTAACCATGTTGTAATAGGAAATTTGAGAGTCTTTCATACCATGCTCTTGTGGCTTGATGAAGACCATACAGAGCCTTGATAACCTGGTAGACTTTGTTTGGATGTGCAGGATCTTCAAAACCAGGAGGTTGTTTAACATAAACTTCCTCTGTGATGGTGCCATATAGAAAAGCACTTTTAACATCCATCTGATATACATGAAATCCCATATAAGATGCAAAAGCCAAAAATAGCCTTATGGCTTCAAACCTCTTTAACCTTCTGAACTTGTTTCTCAACCTTATAATTTATGCAGTCTGAGTAACCATATCTTTCTTCATTCTCCATAACTCTCTAGTTAAAGCATAATTATCCAAAGGACCCTAAATTGCCTCATCTCCTCCAGGTGTTTGAAACCCACCTGTGGAAGTATAATCAATGGGAGAAGGTACTGGAGTATGCTTTGAAGCAGAACCTTGTAGAGATGTACTTTGTGGAGAAGTACCTTCAGCAGAAATAGGTTTTTCCCTAGAAACAGAGACTGAGGGAGTTCTTTCACTTAAGTCATCAGGCTGTGGTGAAGCAATTGGTGGTTTCGGTGTATGTACTGATGCAGAATGCTCAGAATGATCAGATTGGTCAGCATTATCAGAATTAGCAGAACCACTAGCATTTTCAACATCATCCCTAACAGCCTGTGCTACCTCTAACATATAAGCATTAAGAGGTGTATTGTTACCCGAAAAATTAATTCCCTTGTGAGACATAAAGGTAAACACGTTTGGTGGCATCCTAATAGTAGGTACATAATCCTGAGGATTGGGTATCCCATCAAGTGGATTCTCTAAGATAAGTTGAACAAATCTAGGATACATCAGAAAAGGTGATCCAGCCTTAATATGGGCAATCATACCATCAAGGATCATATAAGAAAAGTTGAATGGCTGATTGGTAACTAGTCCAACTAATGCAGAAGCTATTGCATGTCCAAATTGATTCCAAGCAGTACTTTTTGGACTTAAGCAACGAAGTAAAACATGAATAAGATACTTCCAATGAGTACTTACCATTGCTTTCTGAAAAGTAATCCTGTTCAAAGGACCTTCTTACCCAATATCTCTCAGTGCATCCCAAACTTCTTGTTTAGAAAACAAAACAGAGCCTCCCTCATCATCAAATAGCAAAACTTCCCGGATTGTTGCCTCAGTAACACGGATGGCTCTCCCAGCAACTGTTGCATGAATAACATCCTCTCCATCTTCTATCTCAGCCCTAGCCATGGCCCGAAATGCCTGTATCCAAGGTCCAATAATCTCTGGGTTTACTAAGAGTGAGTAATTGATGGTGGTTCCGGTGATAAAATCAATGATTCCATGAAAGTCAATGTTCCTCTGTGTTTTCTCAAGGTTTGCAATCATGTTGTGTTTGGTGATGGTGGATCTGTGTGCCATTGCAATTATGATTGTAAAAGAAGAATGGTAATCATTGATGAACTTGGTGGATTTGATGAATGAGAGTCGTGAATGAATACGGGTGTATAAATATGAGAAAGATATGAGTAAAAAAAAAGGATAATATACAAAGAATCACGGTGAATTAATTATTTTACCGTTATTTTTGGAACTTAACTTTCCCATATCTTTCGAAAGTTTGTTACCCGTATTTTTGACCGTTGGAACAGTATCCTGACACGTCACCAAACCCTTCAGAACACCAAGCAGTACGTTCCATATAACATGGAGTAGTACTTTTAGTTGTAAAATAAAGCAGTACGTTGGACAAAGTACTTTCCAATGAAAATATCTTTAGTGTTTACTGTTTGACCAAAATATCTTTGAAAGTCAATCCGAGATAATTAATACCTTTCCAAATTAATGATCAAAGCTACCAAGGCAAGTAGAATTCAATGAACTTCATTAATTACCCTTATAACTTTTGTTGCCTATAAAAGTAACTCTCCACTAACACTTCTCTTTCATCAACACTTGCAATATAATTACAAAAACCCTAGTGAACAACATAAGTCACTTCTCATTGGTGTACATCTCTTCTGATTTAGATGGCTCCACAGACTCAGAGATCATCTACTATTCTGACTCTGACTTTGATGATGATGCAGGATGGAGTAGGTACTTTCCTCCTGATGTATCAACCTCTACCATCACAGATGCAGCAAGCACTACCAATCCAAAACCCAAGAAGAAAGTGTCTGTCACTGCTCCTGGTTCATCTCTGGAAAATGAACTTCCACATGCTTTGACCCAAGCCCTTGAATCAGCCATAAAGAATATGAAGTGGCCTGCTCCAAGAAAAGAGAGACCTCCCAAACAAGTTCTTGGCCTTGCTTGCCCAAGGAAGCAAGCTTCTTTTGATGACAAAAGAAAGACTGCTCAAAAGGGAAAGCAGAGTTATCATGGTAAAGGAAAAAGGCCAATGGAGTAGGGTGTGTTGGGTAGAATAGGTGGGTTTGGTGTAGGATGCTTGTGGTAGTTCTCTGTGTTTCCTGGTTGTATCTTTGTCATGGTTGTCTGTATCTCTTGGAAGAATGAATGTAACCCTTTAAGAATAATGAATAAAAATCTTATCTTTTGAATGATACATGTAGCCTCCCCTTAACTAATGACTAACTATTAATGCCTCCCCTCAATAATAGCTTAATTATTAATCATACCAATACTCACAACTAAAAAGGTAATTCTTGAAACTTCAAATCCCTTTGTGAGTAGATCTGCTACATTATCATCTGTATGGACTTTAACCACATTGATAAGCCTATGCTCATAGCAATCTCTGATAAAATGATGTCTGATTTGAATGTGCTTTGTTTTGGAATGATAGACTGGATTCTTCACAATACAAATGGTACTCTCATTATCAATGTTGTTGATCCCAGTTGAGCTTATACGATCTTATATAGAAGTTAACTTGAATAAACACTTAAGCTAGTACGCGGAATATAAAAGCTTAACTTAAGAAGATTAACAATTCTCTTTCAACACTTCAATATTATTAATACGAGCACTCGACAATGCTAGGGTTTTACAACCTTGAAGTGTAAACTAATCGTAATTCTGTCACACGTAAACTAACCCTAGGATCCTCCTTTTATAGGCACAAGGAGTCCTACACGGTTTACAATAGCTTTCTCTACAAGATAAGAATAATCTAAATAGATATAATATACACAGAATCTACTCCATAATTATCCTATCATATACAATGTTAATCCTTTCAGCAGTAGTTTCACCAAGCAGCAGTGTCATTATCACTAGCAGCAGTATCACCATAGCAGCAGTATTACTCAGCAGCAGTATCACATAGCAGCAGTGTCACTTGGTCAAAACCCAACAATCCTCCCCTAAACTTAATATTTATTTCTAAATATTCAAGTTTCTTCAAAGCTCAAAACATCACTAGGAGGATGCTTCCAAACACTTAACTTCTTTATCATTCAGATGATCAAATACAGCCTTGTACTGAGTAAGCAATTTAAATGCTTGATCATCAGAATCATAATCTTTCTGCAACTTAAGTGATTTAGAACCATTTATAATTTGATTAACAACATTCCAGTATCTCATCACCGGATAATCCTTATCAGCCATCATGTATATGAATCTTGGTCCAATAGTCAGCATATGAATCCCAGATTCTTGAAATAGTTTCCATTGCTTAACTTTATAATCAACAATCTCTGACCATTCATAATCATCTGTAGAAGGTTCATACATAAGTTTTAGAGCTCTCCAGAGAACATTATCTTGCAGGGTCTTTATGTAATCCTATTTCTCAATCTCATACTTCTTACCATCAAACTTCGTAGCTCCAAACTTTGCTTTGTACAATGTCCACAGATCATCAAAATCCTCTCTATCAAAGTATTCTAGCATCTGTTGAATTTTAAGAAACCTAGTAGTTTTACCATCAGATCTCTCAACATCATGAAATGCCCCAATATATGTATCATAACCAGTAGTTACTTTGACAATTGGATATTTGACTCCAATAGGCTTAGCATCAAGTACTTCAGGTACTTCCATCTTACCAACCACAGTAAGACTCTTCAATTGTTCTTTCAAATACTCAGAAGGAATGTGATCAAAATCATGTTGAAACTTATCACCTTCAGGCATAAAACTACTACCTTCACCTATTCTTCTTTTCTTCTTTGCAATTGATTTTTGATAAGCACCCTTTCTTTTATCACTTTGCGCTGAAGAAATAGTCTTTGTAGTATCACCATCAACCTGTTTAACAATATCAGCTTCTTGAACATGCTCTGCTTCAGCTACCTTTTCAGTTACTAACTTTTTGTTCATCTGAGCAATTTGTTCCAAATCCTCAGCACATCCCATAGGATAAAAGGTATCTGTTCTCCTTTTAGCTTGTTGATACAAATCAAAAACCTCTTTGTCAGAATAAGGTTTTAGATCTACCAATTTCCATCCAGCCATGTTCTTAAGATATCTTTCATATTCTTTTCTTTGTTGTTTAACAGTTGGACCCTTAAGTATCTTTATCTTCTTTCTAGCAGCATCATTCTGCTTTCTCTTCTTAGCAGTAAACTCTCTTATCCAAAATTGCACATCAAAAGTTGGAGTTTCATTTACTTCTTCTTTGATTAACTTTTGAAGTTCAATTTCATCATCAATTCTGATCTTCTCATTGATCCATTCATCATACTTCCTCAACTCTTCAGCCTTTCTATTCTCTTCTTACAAAAGTATCTGTTGATCATCTTCATATAATTTAAGTGCAGCAACAGAATCATATTCACTTAAAAGTTCCTTAGGCCAAGAATCAAAAGGTACGTCTGTAAAATCACAGCCTTTATAAATCCATCTCTTAATATCAGCAACCTTGCCTTTACCCTTATCAGTAGAAGATGATGTTATTGTCTTCCTTTGAGTAGCAGCAGGTTCTCTTATTGTTATTCCTTTTTGAGGTTTCCTTGTTGCTGATGTTGTGATTGGTTGTGGTAATGATTGAGTTGGTAGTTGTGGTGTATGTTTAGAAGTAGAATCAGCAGTAGTCTTTTTACTTAGCAAGACCATTGCCTCTGCAGCAGCATTGTCACCAGACCCAGCAGTAGAGTCTTGTACTTCAGCAGTATTCACTTTTCCACTAGCAGCAGAACCAGAAATATCCTTAGCAGCAGAATTATGAACATCAGTAGAGTCAGCAATAGCAGCATTTTCAACTTGTTTTTCCACTGAAACTTCCAAAGTTTATAACACATTACCCATCAACCTTGTTGCCTTCACTAGTTGCTCAGGCTCCAAAGTTTTAAGAGTTTCTACCACCTTTTCTTGTGTAGCAATCACCTCTTCCATAACAACCTCATTCCCTGATTTATCAGCAACCACAAACTCTTAAGCATCTTGAGGACTATCAACATCCATCTCTTGAATCACTGGAACCTCCCCTGAAACTATTTCATTATCCATATCTTGAACACTATCAACTTTTTCAAAATTTACCTCCCCTGAACCCATTGTTTCTTCATTCCTCCCCTGTTTGGAAGCATCCTCTTCCAATTGAGTAGATGGTTCTGAAGAACTTACAACTTGATTAGTGCCCACCTTCTTCAATCTTTTCAAGGAAGTGGAAGATCTTGATTTCTTTAAGTTCTTAATCTGTTTTTGCAGTGTGATGATTTTCTTGCCCTGATTAGCAACAACAGATGATAGATTAAGAACCTTGTCTTCCAAAGCTGCACACTTCACCCCCAAACTGGTACAAGTAACCGTCAATTCATTGATAAGTTTCATAGTAGTCTCATTACTTCGACCTGTATTACTTGGTCCGAGAGGTGAATCATTGACATTGTCATCATGCACAAGTGGATCCGTCAATTCATGTGTCACTGGCCTGTCCTCATCACTTCGACCTGTGTGACCTGGTCCGAGAGGTGAACCTTGGGACAAAAACTCAGCATCAAGCCTAGCTTGATCAGCTGAGCCCCCTATGTTTTCCATTTGGCTAGGGTTACCATCCTGAGAATCAGAATCATAAGAATCCTTTTCTCTAGATGTTGCCTTGGTTTGGGTCTTATTGATGTTATCACTGTCCTGCTCTGCTGCTAAGCTAGAAGCAGTAGTGACAGCCCTTGCCAACATGTTCTCTTCATCACCTAGAACAGCCTCATCTGGTACAGCCATACTAACACTATCCTGAGGTAGATTAGTGTCCTTTTTGGTTTTCCTACGGGTATATTGTTTTGTAGGTTGTGTAACAGATGTAGTAACATTGGGTGTGTGATGGGAATCAGTGGGATTTCCTGATCCTTCACCCTGGATATTTTGCACATGTTGTACCATAAAAGGTGTAAGATTTGTATGTGCACCTGAAAAACCTTTGCCATGCTTATTCAAAAAGGTAAAAGTTTTTGAAACCAATTTTGGTGCATCATATTCAGCAACATGAGTTCTTGGTTTAGAAATTTGATGTTCAACAAGGATCTGAATAAACCTTGGATATAGCAAATAAGAACCATCATTAACACCTTTAAACATCCCCTCCAATATCATTTTTTAAAAATTAAAAGGTTGACCTTTGCACAGGCATATCATTGCAGAAGCAATGGTAGTACTGAACTCATGCCATCTAGATGTTTTAGGACTTAAACAATGAAGGAGTAGATGTATCAAAAACTTATATTGAGGACAGAGGAGAGCTTTTTGAAACTTTAAATTTTTATGTTTCCCCTCATACCCCAAAGCTTTTAAACCAACAAATATAGCAGAATTAGCAAGGCAAGTGGTCTCTGTTTCATCATCTAAGAGAAGTGTTTCCCTTATAGATGATTCAGTGACACGAACCTTTTGCCCATCTACTAAAGCACTTACATGTTTGTCCCCATTCATAGTTTTGATTTTGGCAGTAGACCAAAACTGTTTGATGTAGGAAACATATATAGTAGGATTCACAGTGAATGCATACCTAAGAGAAGTAGCATTCAAAAACTTGACCATGTCTGTGAAACCTTCAGGAACTAACTCTTCATTCAAAACAACCACACTGTTGTGTTGCTCAGCCCAGGTACGTGTAAGCTCCATGAATTAGGGTTTAGGGAATTGAGGATTCTTGATTTTGAGAATGATAAGGTGTAAGGATTTGTGAGAACTTCAATTTAGTACATATGAAAACCAATTATGAAGAGTAATTAGGTTTTAAACTGATGGATAGAAGTTACACATAACACCCTCTTAGTTTCAACCGTAGCAGCATATCCGTGTCATTCACAACTAGCAGCAGAGTGATAAAACTAGCAGCAGAGTGAATTTGAACTAGCAGCAGAGCTGACTTTGGAACTTAGTCAAAGATCCGAACAATAAATGCACATATCACTCTTGAATCCCTATAAAATCGGCAAAATCGTTTCCCTAATTAACACAATCAAACCCTAATCGCTTTCAAAAACCGCCTCAATCACAATCAATACTTTCCATCGTAACAATCAAATCAAATCAAATCAACCAACAATGAAATCATCCCCATAAATCATCAATATATCATCAGATTCAGAAGATAACTCCCCATTTGAAACCTATGTACCACCTTTTCGTCCTCCTCGCAATGGTTGTAGAACCAAGCAAGAAAGAGAATACATGATCTCCCAGTCTTCAAAGATCTCCTCAACCTAAATCAAACTCCAAGCACCTCAAGAGGTAAACAACCTATGTCCCCTGAGTCTCCAGCATCATCAGAAGATCAAGCTTGGATTCCTGTCCAACCACCTGCTCCAGTGCACCATTATCAATCTCCCTTCATCTACACATCATCTGATGAAGAGGAAGAAGAGCCATCAAGCCATCCACCTTCCACCCCAGAGAGGCCTTAGTCATCAAGGCCACGACCAAAGAAGTCCACCAAGACAAAGAAGACAAGAAAGACAAACTCTCCTCTCCCTAAAGAAAGGAAAATTGTTCTTGGACTTCCATGCCCTAGGAAGTAATGCTTGTGGTCTCTTAGTGTAGTTTGTTGCAATCTTTTGTGGTTTCTGCAGTTGTCTTTGTTATTACTCTTTTGATGTAAGAATACTGAACTTTGTACTCTTGTGATGATGAATGAATGACCTTTCTTGTTTTAATTCCTTGCAAATCATTATTCTTATTTCCTGCAAAATGTTAGACCAAACACCACAAAACGAACAACCAACATATGTACTAGCAGTAGAGTTAGACAGTCAAAGAGCAGCATAGTACATTTCATCACAAACGTATACTCATTAACAAGTAGCAGAGTAACAAGCAGCACATTCACTTTACAAACTTTAACAAAAACAAAGAGATAAGGTTTTCAAAGATTGATCATACCAATGTTTGCAATTAAAAATTGAAACCTCCCCACATCAAAGTGTTTAGTGAGAAGATCAGCAACATTGTTATCAGTATGAACTTTAACAATTTGAATCAACTTCTTTTCATAGCAATCCCTTATAAAATGATGTCTTGTCTCAATATGCTTTGTTTTAGAATGAAAAACATGATTTTTAATTATGCAAAGTGTGCTGTTGTTATCAATATGGATTTTAGTATTCATGAAATTGTACCCATAATCCAATAATTGATTCTGCATCCATAGAACCTGTCCACAACAACTTGAAGCAGCCACATACTCAGCTTCTGTTGTAGAATTAGCCACCACTGTTTGCTTCTTGCATTGCCATGACACCAACCTGCTTCCAAGGAACTGACAACCCCCTGTTGTAGACTTTCTATCCAAAGAAGCTCCAGCATAATCACTATCTAAGTAGGAGACCAAATCAAAAGGTGAATCCTTAGGATACCAAAGGCCCAATTTTGGTTGATGCCTCAGATATCTAAAAATTCTCTTCACTGCATTGAGATGTGACTCCTTGGGACACACTTGAAATCTTGCACAGGTACACACAGCAAACATGATATCAGGCCTTGATGCTGTAAGATACATCAATGAGCCAATCATAGACCTGTACAAGTGAATGTCCACTTCTTTTCCATATTCATCCTTCAGCAATGGTTTATCCTTTTCCATGGTAGTCTTGGCAGGCTTAGCATCTAAAAAGCCAAACTTCTTCAATATGTCATTAACATACTTATCCTGACTGATAAATATGCCATTTTCTTTCTGTGTAACTTGCAGACCCAAGAAGAAAGTGAGTTCTCCCATTGAACTCATAGCAAACTTGTCTTTCATTAGCTTCTCAAAACTAACACACATATCTGTGTTTGTAGACCCAAAGATGATATCATCAACATAGATTTGAACCAACAAAATATCACCTTTTTGTCTTTTGAGAAACAAAGTCTTGTCAATCTTTCCTCTACTAAACCCAGACTCTAACAAGTAAGTAGACAAGGTGTCATACCAAGCTCTAGGGGCTTGATGTAATCCATACATTGCTTTATTCACCTTGTAAACTTTGTCAGGATGATCAGGGTCTTCAAAACCTGGTGGTTGAGACACATAAACTTCCTCAGTAATGGTTCCATACAGAAAAGCACTCTTGACATCCATCTGATACACCATAAAATCTTTGTATGAAGCATAAGCCAAGAATATTCTAATTGCTTCTATTCTTGCCACTGGTGCAAACACCTCATCATAATCAAGGCCTTCTTGTTGTGTGTATCCCTGTGCTACTAACCTTGCTTTATTCCTTATGACAATACCTCTCTCATCTCTTTTGCATCTGAAAACCCATTTAGTGCCAATCACCCTTTTTCCATTTGGCAGCTCAACCAAAGTCCATACTTCTTGTAGCTTGAATTGTAGAAGCTCATCCTGCATTGCTTCTAACCAACTTGCTTCTTGCAGGGCTTTGTAAGTATTCTTGGGTTCTATCTGAGAGAGAAAACATGCAAACAGGCAATTTTGAAGATCTTTATGACTATTTCTTTGATGCAGTGATTTGGCAAAGAAACTTTGGTGTTGAAGATCTTTCAGTGCTTTAGTCATTTGCCTTGTTTGAATAGATGAAGTTGGATCACTTAAGATTTGATCTTTGGGATGATCCTTGTGAACTCTTGTGGTAGTGGTAGGACTAACAGGAATATTGAGTTCCATATTAGTTATGTCAGCATCAGCTCCAAATAGCTTACCATCAAGGGCATCATCATCTGTGTCATAATAGATATCCTCAAGAGGAGGTATGTTTGGATCATCAGGATAAATAGTTTCATCAATGAGTCTACCCTGAGTGTCCAAATTAGGAAAAATTGAAGTAGCAGTAGAGTTAGTAGGCTTAGCAGCAGAGTGTGTTGGAGCAGTAGTTGTATCTTTTGGCTTAGCAGTAGAGTCTTCTGAGTCAGCATTAGAGTCTTCTGGTCTTATTGGAGAGACATCAACAACTACTTTGGGAGCCCCATTTACTTCTTTTTCTGTTGTATCAGGTATTTCAATACCTTCTTCAGTTTCCTTATGTTTCTCTTAAGAAACAACATCATCTGTAGGGCTTTGTTCTTTCTGAAAGGGTAAAAGAGTTGGACCAATCTTCAATTTCTCAACCCAAAACAAACTCTTCCTGTGTTTTATCAACATTTGCAATTAGAGGCACATAGTTCATTGTTTTGGCAAGAATGTCAACATCAAATAGCCATTCTGGTCCTTTCCCTGCAGAATTATATGTGTTCTCACTAAACTTGATATGCAGATTCTCTTCTACATGTTTGGTTCTCTTATTGTACACCCTGAAGGCTTTACTATTTACAGAGTAACCAACCAAATTTCCTTCATCAGCTTTTTCATCAAATTTGCCTAGCTGATCCTTTGTATTCAAAATAGTAACAGGACATCCAAATGGTTTGAGAAAATCAATCATTGGCTTCTTTCCATGAAATAGCTCATATGGTGTCTTGTTATGAGGCTTGACTACCTTACATCTGTTCTGCACAAAGCATGCAGTGTTCACAGCTTCAGCCCAAAAAGGTACAGGTAGTTTTGAATCAGATAACATAGTTCTTGCAGCCTCAATAAGTGTCCTGTTTCTTCTTTCTGCAACACCATTTTGTTGTGGAGTTCTTGCTACACTATACTGTCTAAGTATTCCTTTCCCCACACAAAATTGATTCATCTCACTATTCTTGAACTCAGTACCATTGTCACATCTGATAATCTTCACCTTGTTATTGTGCAGGTTTTCAACTCTGGTAATGAAAGCTTTGAGTATTCCTGGAGTTTCATCTTTGGTGGCTAGAAAGAACACCCAAGTAAACCTGCTAAAGTCATCAGTGACAACAAGACAATATGACTTCTTATTCAAACTTTTTACAAATACAGGCCCAAATAGATCCATGTGTAGCAAGTGTAATGGCTCCGTATTTATGTTTACTGTCTTGGACTTGAAAGAAACTCTGTGTTGTTTACCCTTTTGACATGCAATACAAGTTACACAATTCTCAAAAGTCTTTGTAGGCATCCCTCTCACAAGATTTCCTTTCACCAACTTGTTCATGGTCTTGTAGTTCAGATGTCCCAGTCTTCTATGCCATAATTTGGACTCATCAACAGTGGCCTTTGCAATTAGACAAGTCAAAGCCCTCTTAGGAATAATATTCTTAATATGGTCACTGTATATATTTTCCTTTCTAGGGACCTTCAGAAGCACAGATTTGTCATCTGGCAATTGAAAATCAGGAGAAAGAATCATACACTCAGTGTCTGTAAAAAGAACAAAATTCTTTTTGTCACACATTTGTGAGACACTAAAAAGGTTAAATTTAAGTCCTTTCACAAGGAACACTCTCTCAAAGTCCAAATTTCCAGTTCTTAGAGTTCCTATTCCAACAATCTTTCCACCTTTTGGATCATTCCCAAAAGCTACATAACCACCATCAAAAGCCTCAAGATCTTCAAGTTGAGACTCATCCCCAGTCATGTGTCCAGAGCATCCACTGTCAACAATAACCATATCCTTAAGCTCATCCAGTAGATTGACCTGCACATGAAAAATAGAGAAATCAGTTTCTCTTGATGACCCAAGCCATTACTGACTTGGATCTGCCCTGTGCATCAGTATAATCAAATTTCTTCAAATCACTTGATGCACTACTATTCTTGGAAACAGAGTTTGAAACATTTGTTTTTGGTTTCCAAGTCCAGCAAGCTGAGGCCTTAACAGCATAATAGTGATTACCAACAACTGTATTTGGAAGATGTTTTGGCTTAGAAGTATAAAGTTTTGAACTAGCAGCAGATTGCTTACTAGCAGCAGAATGCATACTAGCAGCAGAGTGCTTACTAGCAGTAGAGCCATTAGAAGAACCAGTTGTATTTTTAAAAACACCATTTATCTTAGCAGTATAAATAGATCTAGTTGCACCAGATCTCAGTAACACAGCTCTTGGAACCATATTTCTATTAGGATGAGGGTGAGACTGTTTTGAGACATATTTGTGATTCACCCTAGTGTATTGATTCCAAACAGGTTTTTGGTGTTCAGGACATCTACCAATCAAGTGGTCAAAGCTACCACACTTATAACAAGCCTTCTTTTGTAATTGAAACTCACTACCTAATCTGTGTGAAACTAGGTTGTTAAAGTTTCTCTGGTTACCCCTAGGCTTATTACTAAATCTCTCCATATATTCTCTAGGCACCTCATTGTATTCAACCATTTTCCTAGAGAAGTTGTTTCCTAACACAGGTTTAACAAATTTTACCTGTTCTACCTTAGGTTTAACCTGAGTAGGAATTTCTTCCTTTTTCAAATTTTGTTTTGGTTTAACCTGTTCCTCTTCACTATCACTATCACTATACCAATCTTCAATAGTTGGAGCCTCAGGAAACTTTTTAGCCTCAACCTTAGGTGTTTCAATGACACTTGTGCTACTATCACCTACAGGTTTTCCAATTTCTAGCTCACTAATGAAAGATAGCTCTTTTCCTGGTGGAGCATAAGCACTTTTGGCTGGAGGAGCCACTTCATTATACCCAATTCCACTACCTCTTCTCATCAAGGTGCTCTCTATAGACTTATGAACCAAGTCAGAAGCAAACTGTTGTTTTTGTACTCTTACTACATGTTTGTCTTTTTCAGCAAGAGCAGCTTCCTTTTCTTTTTCAGCTTCTTCTAACTTATTTTTAAGAACTTCTACTTCACTGTTTTTCTTAAAAATTTCTATATCTCTTAGATTAAGTTGATCTACATATTCCTTCTCACATTCTTTGAGATATTCTAACCTTCTCTCAACATTTTGAATACCTACTTTGTAACCTAAGTTATCAAGTTTTAGGCGTTCAACTTCTCTATGTAGACTATCATTCCTAGCCTTAAGTTCTTCTAAAGTATCAGCACAAGATTTAAAAGAACAACCAGATGATTCAGAGTCATTAGATACCTCAAAGTCAGATCCTGATGATGAACCATATGCCATAAGTGCAAAGTTATGCACTTTGGGTTGAACAACAGCAACCAATGAGAAATTTGGTTCTTCTTTAGCCATATCACTCTAGTCATAATCTCCCAGCCCATCACAAGCTACCATTGCAGACTTAGATTCTTCAGTTTTCTTTGGAACATCAGCATTCTTCTTTGGAGATCTACACTCTCTAGCAAAATGTCCCTTCCTGTTGCAATTGTAACATTCAATCTTAGACTTGTCAAACCCTGGGCTCTCCTTAGCCTTGTATTTGACTTCTCTTCCAGTCTTTTTCCAGAACTTTCTTGCTCTTAAAGTCAACATTGCCATTTGCCATTTGAGATCAATTTCTTCAAGATCATCTGGATCAATGTGATCCATATCTTGATTTAGGACATGTGACCTTATTGTAGTAGTCAGCTCAGCCAAGAATGCACACACATCAACATCACTTGTAGAAATCTTGTCATTTGAACTAGCAGCAGAACCATCAGAAGTAGAGACTCCATAAGCAGTAGAGTGAGATTCTTGAGTCTCTTTGGATTTTGAAGACACAAAAGCAAGATTTTGTGCACTAGAAGATGAAGTAGAAGAAGTAGCCAATTCAGATTCATACACCCTTAGGTTGTTGTAGAGGCTCTCCAACTTCATTGTTTCAAAATCAGGCTTATTCCTTCACACCACTGTATGCATACTCCATTCAGGTGCAAGACTTCTTAGGAATTTGAGATTTACATCTTCCTGTGGAACAACATAACCAACAAGCTTTAGATGACTAACCAGTTGATTTAGCCTGTTGTAAGTGCCAATTATCTTCTCTCCAGATTCAGAAGTAAAATTTTCAAACTGATGCTTCAACATGTTTTTCCTGGATTTCTTGGTAGCATCATTCCCTCCAAACCCGAATTCCACTGCATCCATTAATGCTTTTCCCGATTCACAATCATCAAAGTCCATTTGAAATTCATTAGGTATTCCCATTAAGAGAATACTATGAGCTTTGATTTCCAACTTCCTTATTGCATTAGCCTCAGCAGACTTGATTGGTATCTCCTTACCATCAGCACTCTTCTCTGGTTCAGAATCACCATTAACAATCACATTCCACATGTTGAATTCAATCATTCGAATGTATTGTCTGATCCTCCTCTTCCATAGCTCATACTCAGAAGGATTGAGCATAGGTACCCATGAAGCAGTCACCATATGAGTTTCATCACCCATCTTTAGCAATAGTCTTGGAACAGCAAACTTTTACGAAACAAAAATCTTCTTGATTATAACTTCTAGATCACAAGCTTTGATACCACTTGTTGATCCCAGTTGAGCTTATACGATCTTATATAGAAGTTAACTTGAATAAACACTTAAGCTAGGACGCGGAATATAAAAGTTTAACTTAAGAAGATTAACAATTCTCTTTCAACACTTCAACATTATTAATACGAGCACTCGACAATGCTAGGGTTTTACAACCTTGAAGTGTAAACTAATCGTAATTCTGTCACACGTAAACTAACCCTAGGATCCTCCTTTTATAGGCACAAGGAGTCCTACACGGTTTACAATAGCTTTCTCTACAAGATAAGAATAATCTAAATATATATAATATACATAGAATCTATTCCATAATTATCCAATCGTATACAATGTTAATCCTTTCAGAAGTAGTTTCACCAAGAAGCAGTTTGTCTTCAGCAGCAGAGTCATTATCACTAGCAGCAGTATCACCATAGCAGCAGTATTACTCAGCAGCAGTATCACATAGCAGCAGTGTCACTTGGTCAAAACCCAACAAATGTTGATAGGAGTATTCTTGAAGTTGAATCCATAATCCAAAAGCTGATTTTGCAACCAAAGTACTTGTGCACAACAACTTGTGTTAGCTACATACTCTGCTTCTGTGGAAGATGTTGCTGCAATTGTTTGCTTTTTTCATTGCCATGAGACTAATCTACTTCCAAGATACTGACACCCTCCAGTTGTAGAACTTCTGTCATATTTTTCACCAGCATAATCACTATCTAGAAAGGCTTGTAGATGAAAAGGTGACTCCCTAGGATACCACAATCCTAGCTTAGATTGTTGCCTAAGGTACCTAAAGATCCTCTTTACAGCATTCAAATGTGATACCTTGGGTTGAACTTGATGTCTTGCACATAAACACACAGCAAAAGTAATGTCAGGTATCGATGCAGTTAAGTACATTAGACATCCAATCATAGACCTGTATAATTTGACATCAACATCTTCACCATCTTCATCTTTTCCCAAAGGCTTGTTAGCATCAACAGGTGTAGAAGCTGGTTTGACAGTTGTGAAGTTGAATCTCTTAAGAATATCTGCAACATACTTATCTTGACTGATAAAGATTCCACTGCTTGATTGTTGCACTTGAAGTCCCAAGAAGAATGTTAATTCTCCCATTGAACTCATCTGAAATTCTTTTTGCATAACATATTTAAATTCCTTCACCATAGATTGCTTAGTAGCACCAAACATAATATCATCTACATAAACTTGGACAAGCATGATATCCTTCTTATCTCTTTTGATAAACAAAGTCTTGTCAATAGTACCTCTCCTGTAACCATGTTGTAATAGGAAATTTGAGAGTCTTTCATACCATGCTCTTGTGGCTTGATGAAGACCATACAGAGCCTTGATAACCTTGTATACTTTGTTTGGATGTGCAAGATCTTCAAAACCAGGAGGTTGTTTAACATAAACTTCCTCTGTGATGGTGCCATATCGAAAAGCACTTTTAACATCCATCTGATATACATGAAATCCCATATAAGATGCAAAAGCCAAAAATAGCCTTATGGCTTCAATCCTTGCCACAGGAGCAAATACTTCATCATAGTCTACTCCTTCTTCTTGTCTATATCCTTGAGCTACTAACCTTGTTTTATACTTGATTACATTCCCTCTTTCATCTCTTTTAACTCTGAAAACCCATTTTGTTCCAATTAACCTTTTACCATAAGGTAAATCACATAGTATCCATACTTCTTGAAGTTTAAACTGTATGAGTTCTTCTTGCATAGCTTCAACCCAACTCTCTTTGGCTAATGCTTGTTTGACTGTCTTAGGTTCTTCTTGAGACAGAAAGCAAGCAAATAAACACAATTGCGGATCCTTGTGATTCAACCTGTTCTGTTTATATATAAAGCTAAGTAAAGAAGTACGTTGTTGAGACATATTCTTAGCTTTAGTTCTTGTAAGTACTCCTGAACTAGAAGGTCCAATTATCTTACTGACATGATGATCTTTGTGAATTCTTAGAGTAGGAGTTGGTGGAACTTCAAGATTATCTTCCAAATTTGTAAGATCAGGGTCTTCATTAGAATCTGAGAAAATGCCTTCTTGTTCCAATTCATCATGAGTATCTTCTAAGGCAGGAATGGTTGGATCATGTAAATCATCAGCATTCTTCCAATTTGAAGTATCTAAGACTTGAAAAGTACTTTCAAATGGATCAACAATACTTTTGGGAAAAGTACTGTCAGTGCCTTTAGCCTTCTTCTTTTCTGCTTCATAAGCTCTCATTTGATCATCTTCATAGGATTTTGCAATTGTTTCTTGAAGAAGCATCCTATTAAGTTTATCTTGGATAGCTTGGTCTTCATCAGATACTGCAGTCTTTGGTGGAACAGTACTTTGTGGATCAACAGTACCTTGAGGTGCAGCAGTACTTTTATTCTCATCATTTGGTGCTTCATCAGAATCATCTTTAGATCTTATGTTATCTCCATGAACAATGTATTGTAACTCTTCTTCATTAAGAACAACTTGATTTTCTTCTCTGACAGGTACATAGTTCATGGATGTGGCCATTAAATCAAGATCAAACATCCAATCAGGACCTTTACCTTTTTGATTTTCTTGTTCTTCTAGAAATTCCACATGAAGACATTCTTGAACCTTCTTGGTAGCCCTGTTGTACACTCTGAATCCTTTGCTATTTGTACAATAACCCAATAAGTATCATTCATCAGATTTACCATCAAATTTTCCTAAATTATCAGCAATGTTCAAGATAGTCAGGGGACATCCAAAAGGGTTCATAAACTTAATGTTTGGTTTCTTTCCCATGAGTAACTCATAAGGTGTCTTCATCTGAGGTTTTTTCACTGACACTTTATTTAGCACATAACATGCAACACTTACAGCTTCAGCCCAAAATGGAACAGGTAATTGTGAGTCTGCAAGCATTGTCCTTGCTGCTTCTATCAAAGTTCTGTTCTTTCTTTCTGCAACTCCATTTTGCTAAGGAGTTCTAGCAATACTGAATTCTCTTTTAATTCCTTTCTTAGCACAAAAGTCATCCATAAGCTGATTCTTGAATTCAGTCCCATTATCACATCTAATTCCTGTAACCTTGAGTCTTAACTGATTTTCAAGTGCTATTATAAGGTCATGAATAACATCAAAAGTTTCATCTTTGAATCCCAAGAAAAAGACCCAGCTAAATCTGCTACAATCATCTGTTATAACCAAACAATACTTCTTCTTGTTTAAGCTAACAACTGAAACATGTCCAAACAGATCCATATGCAGCAATTCCAAAGGCTCCCTAATAGTTCTTTCTTCTATCTTCTTACATGAAGCCTTGTGTTGTTTACCCTTCTTGCAAGCCAAACATGAATGATCAAGTTCTAATGTTTTAGAAGGTAAACCTCTAACTAAATTTCCTTTGACCAGCTTATTGATGTTTTTGAATTTAACATGCCCTAGTCTTCTGTGCCATAGATGTGCTTCCTCCATTGTTGCCCTTGCAATCAAGCATGTTTCTCTTTCAGCAGAATTGATGTTCTTCAAATCAATGCTATACACATCATTGGTTTTTGGTGCTCTCATCATCACCAAGTTTTCATCTTCTAATCTAAACTCAGGGGAGAGAATAAGACATTTTGTGTCAAGAAACAACACAGGGTATTCTTGTCACAGATCTGAGAGACTGACAAAAGGTTGAATATAAGCTCCTTCACATATCTGACATTCTCAAAATCAATAGATCCTGCCTTAATGGCTCCTTTTCCAGTGATTCTCCCTCCATCAGGATCATTCCCAAATGCAACTCTTCCTCCAAAATAAGCCTTAAAATCTGACAAGAGCTCCTTTTCTCCTGTCATACTTCTAGAGCAACCACTATCCACAATAAGATGATCTTTAAGCTCCTCTGCTGGGTTTCCCTGCATAAAAATGAAAAGGGTTAGTTTCTTTTAGGAACCCAAGCCATTACTGACTTGTGTTCCCCTTGTGGAGTAACATACTCAAAATTTTTGAGTATGTAATTACCACTGTTTTTGAAAATACTATCAAGAACTAATGTTTTTGAATCCAAAACTTTTGTTGAGTTGTTATCAACAACCCCTTTTTCACCCTTATTATCTGAAAGTACTTTGTCACCCTCAGCAGTACTTTCTTTCTTAACCCACTTAGTTGTAACTTTTGGTGTTTGGTTCTGTGGTCTAGCAGCTTTCCTTTGGTTGTAAGGCCTTCTAGATTTGTAGGAATTGTATCTCTTAGGTCTTACACATGAGTCTGTACTAACAGTACCTTGATTGGGAAACTTCCTAACAGTACTTTGAGGAAGTTCTGCTTGACCAGTGATTTGTGAAGGTACTGTGGGTTTGGGGAATGGCCTTTTCTGATGAGGGTACCTATAGTCTTTTGAGAAATTACTATGGTTAACCCTATTTGTGTAATTCCAAACTGGTTTATTCTCCCTTGGTTTATTCTCTCTGTGCTTATGGGTTGTAGATGTGGTCTTTGGGTATTTGTTTAAGTATTCTGAGTGATAATCACAGTCCTTGATCAAATGATGAGGACTATAACATACAAAGCATAACTTTGGACCCATCAACCCAAATCTATTCCCAAAAGGTTTTCTTTGATAAGCAGTATTTTGAAAAGAGTTTCTTGTAGGTACTTCTGAATGATCAGCAGTACTTTGAGAAGTTTTTGGAAGAACTGCTTGTTTTGAAAAATCTTTTTCAAATTCAGAAACATTAGTATCATCCCTAGGTGCTTCAACAGATTCTCCTAAAGGCCCAGGATTTGATTGACCTTTAAGTTTTTTCCTAAACTCTAGGTTATCTACCCCATAACAAGAGACATCTGTCCTAGGTGGTTGAAAACTGCCTGAGGTGGAGGAACTTCATTGTAACTTTTGTTTTTCTTAAACTCAGGAGGTGTTGAACAAGGTGTTTCCTCATCACTAGATGTGTTTCCTTCTAAACTTATGAATTCTTCATCACTAGTTGAGGTTTCCTGAGAAAGATTTAATTATTGATTCCTAGATGAAAGTACTTCTGAATCATAACCTAGGCCAGTTTTAATGTTTGCTGTTCTCTGTTTTTCAACAAAACTAACATGTGACAGACCTGATTCTTTCCAAACAGCAAGTTTTTCTAGCAACATATCTCTTTCTTTAGTGACCTTTTCTAATTCAGAAACTTTACATCCTAGCTTCCACTCACTTAGCTTTAATTGATAATCTTGTTGTTCATATTTTTCAGCCCAACCTACTTCATTATTCTCATGTGTGATTATCTTAGCTTCCATGGATTCTAAAGTCAAATGGTAACCAAGTATCTCAGACCTAGCTCTTCTATAGTTATCAATTTCTGTTTCATATTCTTTAAGCATCTTTTGATAAGAGTTACTACAATTGGAACATAGCTCAGAGATAGTGGATGAACTTGGTGAAGTAGCCATCATAGCAAGCTGAACATGTTCTTCTTCACTTTCCATGCTCCAATCAAAGCTTCCTAGACCATCTCTTGATTCCAAAGCTTCATATCCAGGTTCCTCATCAAAAGTTGTGCTCCAATCAATCTCTTCTAGTGCAACCATCGAATAGGTTAGTGGTTCATCATCAAATTTTTTACTCCAATCAACTTCTGACAAATCTTCTTGAGCAACCAAAGCTTGTGACTTTGGCTCAGCAATAGGGACTTCTTTTCTTTCAACCTTAGGTTTAGGTTGTTCAATCATCATGTTTGCTTGATACTTTGCAAACTTGCATTCCCTTGCAAAGTGACTAGTCCTATGACAGTTAAAGCATTCAATCTTGGACTTGTCAAATGCTATACCTTGCTTAGCCTTGAAATCAATATCTCTTCATGTCTTGTTCATAAACTTCTTGATCCTTGCAGCAATCATGGCAACCTGCCATCTTATGTCAATTTCTTCCGTAGCATCATCATCAATTTGCAAAAGATCTTCTTGGTAAGTAACAGGTAGAGTAGCTTGTTGAGCAAAGAATGAACACAGAACATCATCTGAATTGGGGGTATGTGATGAAGTGGTGGTGATCAAGGTTGTACATGGATTTAGTCTTTCCACAACAGTACTTTGGACAGGATGAGCAGTACTTTTAGTGGAAGTACTTCTTCTGTTTTCAGAAGAAACGAAAGCAATGTTGTGAGAACTTGAACCTTTATTACCCTTCATCTCATGCTCATACACCTTTAGATTATTGTAAAGATCATCAAAGTCCATATTGTCCAAACCAGGTTGTCCTATAATCATTGTAGCAACCACATGCCATGCAGAAGGCAAACTCCTCAAGAACTTTAAATTAGCATCTTCAACTGTTGCTTCAGCTCCATATAACTCTAGCATGCTGAGTAGATTTTGATATCTATCATAAGCAGAGTCAAGATTTTCTCTTTCACCAACAGTGAAGGTTTCAAACTGCTACTTCAATAGGTTCCTGTGCATCTTCTTGGAAGCATCATTACCTCCAAATCTTGTTTTAATAGCAGCCCATAGTTGTTTTGCATCCTTGGCATCATGAAACTTCAATATGTGACCATCTGGAATGGCAGAGAGTAGTATGTTGAGAGCCTTGTCTTGATTTCTTTTGGTAGCAGCTGGTATGGTTGGCTTAGGTGCTGTTGGTTTTCCAGGAATCTCCAATGGTTCTTCAATTTGCATATTACCACTGACAATCACATCCCATAGTGCATGGTCTGTGATGGCAATGTACTGCCTCATCTTCATGGCCCATAAATCATATTCTACCTTCTTGACAATAGGAATTCTGACAGCAGTGATGGATGGAACAGGTGCAACATCTGTCGACATCTTTAAGGGTTTTGTTGTAGAATCGGTTTAATAGGTTTTCTCCTTAACAGAGTTTCCAACACAAGCTCTGATACCACTTGTTGGATCGATATACTCTGACCAAACTACTTTGTAGCTTGTAAGGTTTTAACAATCTTGAATAACTCAAAACAGTTAATATTGAAACAATGATATTACTTTGTAAAGTATGCGAAATCTACAAACACAAAGCTAAGAAGAACTTTGTTAATATTAAAACAACTCTTAAACCTGCCTCTCTAATTACAGGTTTACTAACAATACCTAACTTTCTCTAAAATCGTTTTTGTAGAACTCTAAGACTCTTAGAAACTTCGTACGACTTCGTCTAAAACTTATATCCCTAACACCATCATAATGTTCCTTATATAGATAACCTGAAGTCGGTTTACATTATCTACTTGAACGACAAGTAATTATCCCTAACTAATTCTAGAATATTCATACAATATTACATAATAATCCTTTAATCAATATTGCACTTAAGTCTTTATTCTTCGAAGTACTTTGAATAATCTTCAATAAGTAGCAGTACGTTGACCATGATCAGCATGTTGACTATTGAGCAGTACTTTGACATAGCAGTACTTTGACTTCATATCCCAACACTATTACCACTTTTGGCCACTGTTTGCGTAATGACTAAATACCCAAAACAAACATGCTTTGTGTGACTAAATATTACAAAAGGCCATGAAAACATAAAATTCATGTGGACAATGGATGATCAATAGTCACACAAAATACACATTTCTTCATTTTAAACAGCATATGCTCACACTTGTTAACGCGTTTGGCCACTGTTTGCTTAATTATATGTGACTAAATACCCAAAACAAACATGCTTTGCGTGACTAAATATTACAAAAGGCCACGCAAACATAAGCTTCATGTGGCCATTGGATGATTAACAGTCACACAAAATACACATTTATTCAATTTAAACAGCATATGGTCACACTTATTAACACTTTTGGCCAGTTTGTTTTAAATTGTATATGACTAACTCCCAAAAAACAACACCCGCTGTGTGACTAAATCATCAAAAACGTCACATTTATTGTATTTTCATGTGGCCACAGGACGGGAAATAGTCACACAAAATACACATTTACTAGATAGAATCATCTCAAATGTCACATATATTATATACTTATGTGGCCAGAGGACGAACAATGGTTACGCTAAAAAAACATTCGTGTGACTATGAGGTGTTTACGGTCACTGATACTGACTAATCCAACAAACGTTTTGCCTAATTTGTCACAGATATTCGCGGTTTTGGTCACTCTTTTTCGATGGAAAAGGCCACAAACTCAACAATGTGACCATATGCCACCTACGGTGGCACCACCTTTGGTGACACACAATGAAAAAAACGTGTGTGACTATATGCATATTGTCACACATTTCTGGCGTGATCAATAGCAGTTTCTGTACCATTGCTTGTTAACCTTTCCCTAGACCAAGTAAGCTTTATTTTTGCTTCTATCAGCTTTATTACAGTCCTAGGATAGATATTAGATGCCTTAGATCACCTAGGAACCCTTGTTTGAGCCTTGATCATTTTCCTTTAGAAATTTTCATTTTGAAACCCTAAATATAGGCATATTAATAATTATATACTATAATACCTTATTATAAGCTATAAGCTACTTTAAGTAACTTTGTTAAGCTAATATTAGTTAACCATAAGCTAGGAAACCTTTTCGTTTCATAAAAATATGATTTGCATGGAATTAGGACTAGTTTTGCAAAATTTTCCATGCATAGGGGTATATATGGTAACTTTCTGAAAATATTATGTTTAGGGACTTTTTTTTGGCATTTCTTAGAAGTTATAAGTATAAGGAACCTTTTTTCAAAGTTATATAACCTTAGGATAAAAAGATAAATAGTTATAAACTTATAAGGACTAGTTTTACAAAAGTTATAAAGTAAAGGGTATAAATGGTAAATTTAGAAAAATTATTAGTCCAAAGGTCATTTCTGCCATTTTCCTAAAATATAGAAGTATAGGGACTAAATTTGCTAAGTTTAGATAGTTAATTTCAAGTTTATAATCTAGGGTAGATTTTGTAAATATATAAACTATAAGGGTATAAAGTGAAAGTATTTTTATAAATATAAAAACCTAATTTAAGTTAGAAGCATAACACAATACTAGGGAGCTTCATGTAAGAGTATCATGCGGATATTTCGTTTTGACGAGTTTGCTGGGTTTACGAATTAAAGTGCCCTGGCTCCTCAAACGATTATTGCATGACTTCTGAATTATGATGGCCCGAACGGTGTTATGTTATAACTAAACTTAATTAAAACATAACTCAATAGTAGGGAGCTTCACGTGAGGAGTATTAACTTCTGAATTATGATGGCCCGAACGGTATTATGTTGATAACATAATACAATAGTAGGGAGCTTCATGTGAGGAGTCTTATACTTCTGGATTGTGATGGCCTGAAGGGTGTTATGTTATATCTAAAACACTAACAACCTTAAGAATGATTACTTAAGAAACTTAAACAATATAACTAAAGCTTGACATACAACCACACCTACAATACCACCAGGATACATGAGTAGGCAGTCTAGTCTCCGAGTCAATTTTCACATCAATTAGATTTCCCTAAGCCCAAGTGAGTTCATAGCTCACACACTTTTAAATTTATGAGTTTTCATAGCGTCACTTTTAAATGCTTTACAACCCTGTGAGGGGGATACATGCTTTAAATCGAATACAAGTCTTTTTCTTTGGTTGTTCCACAAGTAAACTATCTACCACCCCTACAAAAAAAAAATCATGAATCTAATCGCTTGTGATATTTTACACAAGTGAATGCTAATATAATTGATAGACCTATTGGAGTTTGACAACTCCCGTTGGTGCTACCTCTCACTGGAGGGTACCAATAAGTATTATATTTGAACCCTCTAAAGGATTAAATTTGGCAAGTTATCCTTCCCGTCCCATCATGGATTGGTCTACAGACCCCATGATCTGGACTGTTAACATGTGGTTCATGAGCTCAGTGCAACAGACCAACTGACCAACGCTTGATAATTGTACATGCATTACAATTATCACACACACTACATTTTCTTTGAAGGGTGTAACAACTGAACCATGAGGAGCTTGTATTCACTAACACTTAAATCTATGACTCTCACACAACACCTAGTGTTGACTTTTTAAGCATATATCCTAGGTAACGGAGCTCTGTGGAAATTATGGCATGGAGTGGCACAAGACTTGAATGACTTTCTATTTGTTTATCATTCAAACATAACATCTCACACTTAGATTTACGGAACCTCATCTTATAAAACTCTGATAATTTTAATGAATGATAACTCATTTTTATAAAATGTCTCTTTTCGAGTCATTTTCTATTACTGTATCTGTGATCCATGAGGTAATACCCAAGATCCAAATTCCGTTGCGATCTGTGAAAAATGGGGTGTTACATTCTTTCCCAACTTAGGTCTCACAAACTTAACCTGATCAATCTTAGGTTCAACTGTTGCCAGAATTTCTTCCTTTTTAATAGTTTTTGGCGTTTCAACCTATTCCTTATCACTATCAGACTCCTAATCTTCAATAATAGGAGCATTAGAAAACTTCCTATCAGTAACCTTAGGTGTTTCAATAACATTTTTACTAGTCTCACCTACGAGATTCTCTATGTCTAACTCACTTACAAAAGATAACTCTTTTCCTGGTGGAGCATAGGCACTCTTAACTGGGGGAACAACTTCATTATAGCCTATTCCACTTCGTTTTCTCATCAAAAGACTTCCAATTGATTTATTCACTAAATCAGAAGCATATTGTTGTTTTTTAACTCTTACTATGTGTTATTCTTTATCTTTAAGAGCTATATCTCTTGCCTGTTCTGCTTCTTCCAACTTTTTCTTAAGCACTTCAATATCATTATTCTTAATAAAAAGTTCAACACCCTGTTTGTTAATCCTATCCACATACTCTAATTCACACTATTTTAGATATTCTAATCTTCTTTCAACATTCTGAATTCCTACCTTATAACCTAGGTTATCAAGTTTTAGGTTTTCTACTTCTTTCATAAGACTTTTATTCCTAGATTTAAATTCTTCAACAGTGTCAACACATTATTTAAAAGAACAAATAGACAAATCAGAATCATTGGATACCTCAGAGTCACATCGAGAAGATGATGATGCATAAGCCATAAGTGCAAACTTATGCACTTTGGGCTTTCCTTCAGCCACAAGAGCATAGTTGGGTTCTTCCTCAGCCATGTCACTCTAGTCATAGTCACGCTACCCATCACAAGAAACCAAAGTTGTTGTGGTGTTCTTTGGTTCTTCAGCAGCTTTCTTTGGATTCTCAGCATTCTTCTTAGGAGCCCTGCATTCCCTGGCAAAGTGGCCTTACCTATTGCAATTGAAACACTCCATCTTTGATTTATCAAAGCCCATGTTCTCCTTAGCCTTGTATTTGACCTCTCCTCCTGTCCTCTTTAAAAATCTTCTATCTCTCAAGGTTAACATTTCCATCTGCCACTTCAAATCTGTAAAACCATAATTTGCGTATTACTAATTTGCGTATAATTTAAAATTTTCTAAGTTACGTATACGATTAATTAAAAATGCGAATATAATTAAGTGGAATAACCGTAAACCTAAATAATTATATCGAAATATCATTATGGAAATCTCTGAACATATTTGAACTCTAAAATATTTTTGTAACATAAAATAAATTAGAGGAACCATTTTCGTTATACGAAATACCATTTGGGCCTTGTTTTCTTTTGTTGCGCCACCATAATCCAACAATAACCCAACACATGGACCAAATCATCTTAGCCCATAAACCTTGGCCCTAGCTAAGCCCATTTGACCCCCCATCTTATTGAGGGCCGGTTTTATTTGTCTTCCACACACCAAAAATATTATGCGCTTTCATAAAACCCTAAACCTAAATATCCTTCAAGAAATGGCAGCACAATAAAAATTTCCTGGTTTTCTCTTCACAATCGATCACTAGGAGGTTCCAAGAGTGAGTTTGGGTGTTCTTTTAGTGTTGGGAAATTGTGTTGCACGTATTGGAGTTCAAGGAGAGTTTGGTTTTCGGTTTGTGATTCTTTTTCATTTAGGTTTCTTTGTCATTCAAGCCTAGGTACTCTTTGATTCCTTCTCTTTTGAATTATATGTTCCATTCGCGTCAGATTATTTTCATGCTAACAAAAGGTAAATCGAATGTATTGTTTAAAAGGGCATACACATGAAATAGGCACATGAAATCATGAACATTACATTTGGTGAAACTGTTTTCGTCTCGGTTTTGTGGACTAATTTTGTGTCATCCTTCCAGCCCCATGTCGACCTGAATATAACCATAAGCAAGCCCTAATTATCTTTCACAATAAGCTATTAATGATGTGTTAAAAGATTAGAAACCCTATGCATTAATTGAGGGTTGATTTGGGTTATAAGAGTTATGGTTCGTGGTGATTTTTGTGAATAGTTTCTTTCAGAAAATTTGGGTCGGATTGAACGGGGTAAATCTTAATGATACCAACGTTTCTTTGCTTGATTTTTGAGTCTAAACATAAGTACTACTTGTCTACTTTCTGGAAATGTAAGTTTCATGGTCATTGGAGGTAGGGAGGTAAGCTTTTTGAATTTTATGGGATCGTGTGTCAAACCTGAGTTTTGGGAACATAAAATCAGTTGGAGTATGGGATTTTTCATTTTCAAACCATAAAGAGTTAAGGGTTCTCCTTTTGCAGGAATCATATCTAGTATATGTGTGATCTTCTTGAATTTTTGTAAATTTTTCTGAAGTGTTTAAAGGGGTAAACCAAGGGCTAACTTTCAGGGTGTTTCTGCAGTTCATTTTCTGGACAGGTTTGGGTAAATAATTTTTCTAAGGGTATTTATACTTAGAAATAAATCTTGGTAAAATTCATGTAGGGTCTAAAAATTTTGAGTTCTGATGTGGTCTAAAATTTTTGAAAGTGGTGACCTGTTTATGAATAAAAGCTGAAAATACAACTAAAAGACTAATTAAGGTTATAACTTGGTCATGGAAGGTGAAATTGATCATAAGCTATGATTTTCCAATTAATTTGACGTTCAGGAAGGTTTTGAACATAATTAAACTTAAGGGACCATTTTGTAATTAATTAAACTTAAGGGGTAACTGTGTGAAGTAAACTTGTACTTAAGCCCTAAAACTTGTGAACTTACATATTAAACCCTAAATTTATTTAATTGATATTATTAACCCTAAAATATGTTAAACTATCAAAATAAACCTTAATCTTGCATAATTAACATTTTGAACACTTAACTTATCCAAACGTTGATTATAATCATGAATGACTAATATTACTGATTATGGAAACCTACTAAATAAGGAAACTTTCTATATATGGAAACTTACTAAACATGAGAACCTGCTAAAACTAGGAAGTTACCTAATTTGGATAAAACAACTAAAATTGGAAAGTTACTATTTTTGGAAAGTTCTATTCATGGAAAGTCTATTTTTGGAAAGTAAACTTAAACACTAATTAGGCAATCCATAACCTAAAACTTCTAATTTTGTAAAGAGGAAACCCTAAACCTAATCTGGAAACACTTATCACAAGTAAACCCAAATTTTGACAACATAAAATCAGTTGAGTCTTTAATGAGAAGTTAAGTAATATGTAAACCTTTATTATGTAGATCGTGTGAAGAAAGAGTGATCTGCCTTCCCTTCTCGTTCTTTGTTTCATTTCTGCATTTGATTTCGAGGTACATATATTATGCCTTTTTAGTAAAGGCCCTCCTTCTTTCATGACTCTTTGCTTTAGATGATTCATACTTGATTGATCTAGTTTTGTTATGATTTGCTTGATATTTGTTGCATGCTATAGTTCTTATTCTTATAGCATTCCTATGCCCTATTTCTTGCCCATTATTTGATTAATTTGTAGCCAGTCATGGGGAGTCCATGGCCTTGCCACTGATGCACCAGTGGTATTGACACTATCTGTGGAGGTGGGTTTTTGTCCACAGCGTTCCCTATTATGCTATAGCTATTCAGGCCTATATTTATTATTGTATATGTTTACTTAGCCTAGAGCTTTGTGCGTATATATCTGTTTTGCAGGGAGCGTATAGATACATCCTAGGTACTTAGTTTAGTATTATATGGTGAATGTTTTGGTGTGTGTGCAATACACCCCTTTCACATTTGGTACAATGGAGGTCATGACTCCTATGTACATTTAGTATACGTATTGTTGGGCATTCCTATTTGTTCAACTTCTTTATGATTCTAATTATCTTGTCATCTGTAATGTGATTAACTTATGATTGCTTTATTTCTTTTTCTTACGCTTATGACTCATTTCATTTCGTTGATTGTTTGATATCCATTATCCATATTACTTTGATCATATTCCATGTTTCCATATTCTTGATTTCTATCTCAGCAGGTTCGTGTGGAAAACTAGAAGGGGGGTTGAATAGTTTTACGTCTTTTTAATTTGTTATGAAAAACCTTGTTTACACGTTTTGTTCACTTTTAAAAATGTAGATTCGATATTATGTGAATTCAAGTCATGCACAATATAAACAACTAAAATTTAATACTAAACCTATAATAATGTAAGTAATGAAATGAGTGAGAGATGGAAAGATCGAACCGCGAGACAAGAGATTTATATTCGGCTACAAGGACACCTTCCTCGCCCTACTCCACTCCCCGAGCACCTAACTCGAGAGTTTTCTTCACTATGTCAACAAGCTCCCTTATGGTGGAGAAAACCTTACACAACACAACTTAGTCACACCTTATTCACACCTTCTACACAACTTCTTCACACCAATTCACTACTTAATCACACCACTACTTCTTCACACCTAATTACGACTCAATCTTCAATACTTCTTCTTCTTTCCTATCTACTAGATTTACACTACTTCTTCTTTACAACTTTCTTACTTCACAATATCAACACAACTTGCTAATCTATCTTCTATCAAATATTCACAACTAGTTACACAAAGAAATAGATATAATGAATTATGCTCTAACAACTTGGATGTGGAGGTCACAAGTTGTAATACTTCTTATCTTGGTAGATTTGAAGTATTCTTCTTTTGCACTTGAAAAGATGTGACTTGAATCACTTTGAAACAAAGATTAATGTATATATGATCAAAGGATTTTAGGTAATGTAAATGGGGATTTAGATCAAAAAGTTTTGGGGTACAAAAGGTGAGAAAATTCTGTGAAATGAACCAGTATTTATAGCTAGAAAATTTACTGTTCTGGAGCGTGCCGGTCCCCTTAATTAGGGGCCGGTCCCCTTAATCATTAAGGGGGCCGCCTAAGGAACTAAGGGGGCCGCCCCCTCCAGAACGTTGGACATTTTTGTCCTTTTGTGGGAAAGGTTTTTCTGGATTAATTTTGCAATTTTTGGTTGATAATTTGAATTCATATATTTATAATGATTTAAACATATTCTTTTAATTGCAGAAATGATTTTGTAAAAGATATAAAATGTTTGTGACATTTTATAAAAAAATCTAGTGATTAAGAAAATGTTCCTTTGATCGTAAAATGCAATAATCACTTTGTTTATTCTTACCTTAAGTGATTTGGATGTAAAGTGAAATATTTATTGCTAAATACTTCTTTACGTCATAATTTTTAGTTCAATGAATTTACGTTTTGTGATTATCAACACATAGAGATGTTAATGACTGTTAACAATGTTTTTAGGCATTATTTATGTCAACAATCTCCCCCTTTTTGATGATTACAAAACCTTGAACTCATTAAATCTAAAAATTAATTTTTAGACTAGTATTTAGAGTTTATATTCACTTCTCCCCCTTTTTGTAGAATCAAAAAGGTTATGCCGATTAACTTCACAAAAGATGTTAGCCGGGTAGTGTAACACCCCCAAATTTGGGATACGCAGTGGAATTAAAGCTGGGTGTTACTCGACGGCACAACAGTTATAATAATAGAAAACAATCTCTAATTGAGTTGTTTTAGAAATTTTATTATTCAAATATCAGAGTTTACAAAATGAGGTCCCAGTAGTGTTACAATTTGTCAAATAAGTTATCAAAGAATAATAAAATCTTAGCCTTCCTTCCGTATCCATGCCCTTCCATGCCATCCTTGCTTGTTATGGACCTGAGATAAACATGCTAAAAAGTCAACACAACGGTTGAGTGAATTCACAGCGTTTGTAAATAATAATAGTTTGAACACAAGTCAAATAGTTATAAAACAACGTATTGCAGCGTAGCATATTGCACTAAGTCTCATGACACGCAAACCTTAACAGTTTGGACATTATAGTAATGAGCTATAATGTAAAGTTACCGACATTATAATAATAATGTAGGTAATAATGCCCTCGAGCAGGAGCTTGCCAACTTCCCGGTTTTACTTCAAATATAGTACATTTGGTTACCTATCCGGCTAACACAAATGGGGACGTCAATTCCAATAGATTTATTCACTATATTCGCGTTCACTCGCAAGTGATTAATGGCTCATGATTTGAGGGTCTTTTAGTGGCAACACAGCTAACTTAGGCAATACCAGATCAGGATAGCATACAGAAAAATACTTGTGTTCGGTTTGTAGCATGTATCTCCCCACAAGTTTGAAAAACAGTATAAAAATGTAAAAGTGGGACTATGAACTCACCTGGGCAGTCTGGATGGAAAACAAAGTTAAATGAAGTTGATAAACGTCTCCGGCTTGAAACCTGATTTATTAGGTCAAGTTTTTAGTAATTGCTTCTGATTATATAAGTTTTTCAATGTTCGTTTCGTTTTAGTTTAATGGTTAAATATTTTATTGAACCAATATGTAGTTTCAAAAATATTATTCTATTATATTTTCTTATCTGTAAGATTTGGTTCCGTCCGTTCGTTAAATGGATACTCGTTTGTTAGTTACGGTACAAAACATGTTTTAGGTTTATTTTCCAAACCCTAATAATAATAATAATAATAATAATAATAATAATAATAATAATAATATTAATAATAATATTAAACAATTAATTAGGGTTTACAATATTTTCATTTTAGACCCTCATGTTTCTAAAGTTGACAAATTTTACTCTTGAACTTTGGTCAATTGACATTTTCTACCCTTAACCTTAAGTTTATTTTATTTCAAGTCCAAAATATAAAATTATTTATAGTTTTGGCAATATATACCCCTCATGCAAATATAACTTACAGCCGATGTCCTTTTTCAATAAAAACGCATTTTTAGCCACGAAAATAAATCCAACTTTCTACGACTCCTTTATATAAGTTTAAAACAGGTTTATAAATAATTTTCATCAGCTTATCTACTTATAATGTTAGCTTATTTGTTCTAAATAATCAAAAGAAAAGTTTATAAAACGGATTTTTCGACCAAAAATGAGCTTAATTATACACGAGACATAAGAGGTTTCTACTACGTTATTGTTCCTTTTCGTAGTCTACTAGGAGGTCTTCTTATATGTTCAAACTAGAGGTTCTAACGTATTACGGTTTGCTCACAACGAGTCACTAAAGTGGAGCGTATAAAACTGTTTTTATGAAATAGAAACCAAGTATATTAAAAGCTGACTTTCAGGTTCGACACCCATAAGTATGGCTGAATAAAAACGAGACCTTTCAATGAAAATGAAAAGTGTTTGTTCCAGGTTAATCTATGCCATGAGGTCTCTATTTCCACCAAGTTTCATAATTTATCAAGCTCGTTTACTATTCGAAATTAAGCACACAAAACTGAGGTCTGCTGTTGTCTTTTCTAAAAATCAGTTCTGAATTTAAATAAAAAGATCGTTCGTTATACGTTTTTATGACTCGAGGTCTAAAGAGTTTTTGAAGAAAACGACGATCCGGACAACTTTCATGTTTTAAGTTTTCGACGAAACGGACCAGAAAGACCTCGTTTTGCGTGATTCTGCCTGCTGTAACAGTAGGTATTTTAGATTTTATATAACTTCAAATTGACATAACTTTTGACTCGTTTACTCGTTTTGGGTGATTCAAAAGCCTAGATTCTCGTTTTTATTTCTCCTAACTGATTGTTAAGTTTATATATGCTCACAAAATTATCTATCATCAATTTTAGGATCCTAGTTTAATATATATGTCGAAAATATTTTATTTAAGGGTTTTGCTTGGTCTAATGACTCGCGAGAATAAAAACATTACATGTACATCTTATGGCCAGGTCTTGGGGGTGTTGTAGAGTGTTCTGAGAGCTGATCAAAAGGGCTTAATGGCTGAGCATAATACTCTTTTCTTGTGGTAGAAAAATAGGTTCAAAGAGGGGTGCTTGGGACTGTTTTGGCGTAAACTCAGAAAAGAACAGAAAACAAAGTAAATCTTTATAGAAACTTGTGGTTCATTCATGTGAGCTATTAACTAATTACTTAACTTGTTTTAAAGTATCGTTAATCAACTTTAAGCTTATTAAGTTTACAAAATAACAAAAGGGTGTTTGTTTGCACGTTCACATCAGAAAGAAAACAAGAAAATGACTTTGGCCTAGGTTTTTAATTAGGAGCTGTTTAGTATCATGTTTTAGAGTATTAGAAATTTATAAAAGACATGAAAAAGGTTTAGATAACTTACAACTTCAAAAACTCGATATTGAAGGAAATCGACCAAACTAGCTTTTAGGTGTGACCAAGACCTTTTCCCTCCTCCTAGGCTTCACTATACTCTTACTTGGCTTCTATTAAGGCTTCAAGATCAGTAGCTATTTGATGGTGTGTGAGTTTGGTGTGTTTCGAATGGGTGGTGTGGAAAAAGAAAGAATGGAGATAGATTATATATAGGGTGAGTGATGAGAGTTTTCAAAAAGGGGCTAGGTCATCATGTTAAGATTAGAAGAGACATAGTGATGTGCAGTTTTGAAGAGCTTGGAAGGTGTGTATGGTGATGGTGAAGATGGCGTGAGGTGGTGAAATAAGGCCCAAGAAAGTTACCCACAATATTTGACCATGGTAGAAATT
This sequence comes from Artemisia argyi, assembly GCA_030686995.1. Taxonomy (NCBI): domain Eukaryota; kingdom Viridiplantae; phylum Streptophyta; class Magnoliopsida; order Asterales; family Asteraceae; genus Artemisia; species Artemisia argyi. Next base: position 175,978 of record JARVZY010010789.1, on the reverse strand, counting down.
CTAGGAGACATGGTGAGGTGTTTTAACTTGGTGTATACTTGCTTGAGTTGTAGTCTTTTATTTGAATGGTTTAGAATGAACCATGTAGAAATGTTGGCATATAACTGAGAACATGTCCTTTACATAATATGTTGTATTTAATGTGTAACTTATATATATGCATGGTGCATGGTTGTATATATAGACAAGAGAGATTTTAAGTTTATGGAAAGTAATTTGACCATTCGTATGGGATTATAACCACAGTAAGGTATTTGATGTAGACCAAGGTGATTTGTCCTTTTAATGTTCATTTATTTAGCTCTTGTATTCGAATAGTGTATACTCTAAAACCTAGTCATATGAAAAGCTAGATATTATTTACCAAAATATTGAAGATGAAGGAACAAGATGAAGTAGTTTATTGATATTTGCATGGTTCATGAAGGAGTAAAGGGGTGGATCGAAATGTGGAACATTTAGGTCCATAGGTTAGTTTGACAAATATGAGGAGACATAGTGAGTTATTTTGAGTTTCCTTGGCTGCCATTTGTAACAAAGTGAGTATATGAAAATTTGGAATAACCCTAGCCATGTAAACTAACTAACTATTTTGAACTAAGTAGACAACAAGATGTGGCCTTATAAGAAACTAGAAGGAAGCTTATGGTGTAGGAATCGAACATTTAATAAGTTATAACTAGGTTAGTCTTATTCTAATTCTATTCAAGCTATAATATAACTAGGGGTCAATCATGCTTGACTCATTGTGCATAGGGCTATAGTAATTTGTACGTATAGTATAAGTGAAGTAACAACTTAGTTTATCGTTTAGTTTGAATAGGTTTAAGGATTGTTACTTTGGTCTATTAATAATAAAAAAATATATTTTAAAGGCTTGTGCATAAAAGACTTGTATAATGTGTTTTGAAAATAAGTACACTGAGGTTTATAATTCAGTTATATTGATATTATATTTTTATGCATTACTGACTTGTACCTGAGCTTGATAAACTTGTACTCCAATATTTCTTAAAAATAAATATCATTAATTTGAGTTTTATTATAATTTTAATAATTTAGGGTTTTTATGAACATGTTAATAAATATAAAATGTTGAATGTAAAATGACGTAAAGTGATAAATAAGAAATTGAAAACTTTGATATTTGACACACAAAAATATTTATTCAAAACGAACTTAGGTGAACACGTTTATTTAGAGTATTAGTTACGTCATATTAGTTAGTTGTTGTGATTAGTTAAACTGATAATGTTTAAAAAAAAAATAGACGTGGAAAAATAAATAAGTATTAGTTTAATTTAAGTCGAAATTTACCGGTGGTTACAGGTAGAGAACTCCCCCTTGATGTGTGCTCCACCTCATTCGAGAGCATCTATGTAACACCCCCAAAATATCGCAGCGGAAGACTGTGTCATTGGGGTGCTACTTCATAATACATAGCACAAGATATAGAAAACGACCTCTAAATGAGACGTTTGAAAAGTTACCATTCGATTAATAAATTCCGAGTTACAAACATGAGTTCCATAATACAATACATAAGTGTTTTAAAACATAATGGTAAAGATAAAAGCATAAGTCTTCAAAACATGCCAAGCGACTCTATGCTCCATGCAACAGCTATCACCTTACAGACCTGAGACAAACATGCTAAAGTGTCAACACAATGGTTGGTGAGTTCATAGAGTTTGTTTTAACACAGTTGAAAAGCCTTAAAAGAATGTTCACACAGCAAAGGCATTTTGAATCCACTCAGTTGCAAGTCCCGCCATAAGAGACTTGCAACCTGTGTGTCCACAACCCACTGCTACAAGATAGTATGATTAAGTCATATGTGTATACGATATATGCACTCTTAATGTAAAGTATAAAATGCCTACTGAACCTCATGACAAGAATAAGCTCAAAAGCTTCACAAGAATAAGCACAAATGCTTCAATGCCAGATTATATTCACCCAAGGCCGAGAATCAAGGGCAAAGGGTGGGGGCGTCAACCCGATAGTACTATCAATACCTCTCTGTCGGCTCCATCCAGGAGTTAAACAGTGGTTTAAAGAATATAGCGTATAGAATAGTTTAACACATTAAGTCACATATCGTAATAAAGCTACACATCATGTTTAAGAGTATAAAAGTATAGCGTAGCATTTGAGTAAATTTGCTTAGAGTAAAAGTAAAAGCAAGTAGTTGAGCATGTATCCCCCCCCCCCCCCCCAAGAGTTAAAACAAGTATACAAAGAGTAGGGGCTATGACTCACCTTAAGTCTATGTAATGAGTATGATAGTCGAATCACAATAGTCTTTAAGAGTAACCTATAATAGAACGTCGCGTCTTAGGTTGGAGCAATGTCTAAGAATATGAAGAATCGCCTATATATATCTTGCATATAGTTCATGATGTAGTACTTAGTATATATAAGTCTTTGAATAAAAATTGTGTATGAAACATGTATAGTGTGTATATCGCTTACTACCGTTCGGGCCATCATAATTCAGAAGTCATGTAGTAAACGTTCGAGGAGCCAGGACACTTTAATTCGTAAATCCACAACTCATCTCGACGGTTTACCCATATGAACTCCTCACATGAAGCTCCCTACTATTGTAGTGTTTGATAAGTTTTGATCCGAAAAGTTACATGTCCGATATTTGAGTAAACTTAGGAAAGTTTACTTTTAAATGACGATTGTTATTACAATGAGTTTCTTAGATCTTTGTATGAATTACTTGTAAGATTTCATGGTTCTTTTAGATGAAGTAGATCCAAATTGTTTGTTCAAGTTATCGCCAACTTTTAGTTCATGTTTTCGCCTAAGTAAGTTTATATGGTCATTTAGTCATGGCCTTGCCATGACCTTTGGTCATTGTTTCATGGTCTTGAGACTCAACCTTAGCTCTAGCCGTGGTTGTGGTCTTGATTCTAGGTCATAAGACCTCTTTGGTCTTTATAAACTATAACCTTTTATATATGACATATATATGTAAAAAGCTGTTAAGAAACTGAGAAAAATCTCATTCGTTATTGGTTTTCTGGAGACGTGCTCCTGAGTTTCTGTAGAAAACATGATTCTGGACAACTTTCGTGCTTTAACTTTTTCATGAAACGGACCAGAAAGGCCTCTTTTTGCGTGTTTTATATCCTGTCACAGAAGGTATTTAGGCAGTTTGCCGCAAAGTTGTGGTAACTTCAAATGGTCGTAACTTTTGACTCGTTTACTCATTTTACGTGGTTCAAGTTGCTATGGTTTCCTTTTTAAGTCATCTACTACAATATGTAATTGTATAATATCATTTATATACTGATTTGGTCGGATTTTTCCATGGAAGTCACTAGTTTACTTGTTTGAATAACATAGGTTAACATATATACCTCAATACTTGTTTTGGTCGTTTTTAAACATCATGAACCTAACATCAAGACAATATATAGTATGAATGATAGGTAAATAGCATGAGTATGTTATTTAACAAGAGGTATGTTAGAGTTTTGCTTACAACTTTTGGCCTAACAAAAGGGAAATCAAGAATCAAGGACTAGTACAAGGACTTTCAGCTTCCTCTTCTTAGATTCCTTCACTTCTTTTGTATGAGCAAGGTTGTGCTAGGGCTTGAACAAGGTCTTGATGATGTCTTGGTGACTTGAGTGGATTCAAACTCAAGAAAATCACCAAAGTTTCTAGGGTTTTGGAAGTAGTTTGATGAATGAAAACCTAACTAGGGTTTCTATGTTGATATTGCTCTAGATACTTGCTTGTAACTTGGAAGTATTTTTGCTAAGTGTGAAGATGTTTGTGTGTGTGATATGGACGGCACAAGAGGGAGGGGGAGGGTATTTCTGGGGTCTTGAGGAGGTTACAAAACTATGACTAGTCAACACTTGGAGAGCAAGTTCTACACATGTAACACATCCAAGATCACTTAGCTTAGGATCAAGCCACACCAAGGGTGACTCCCCCCCCTAATGGCGGTTCATAAGGGCTAGGGGGTGAGGTGTGCTTTGCTTGATAAAATCCTAAGTATTGGATGAGTTTTGACTCCGTAAGTTGCTAACCGTAAACTGTTAAGCCTCAAAACGTAAAATCGGGTGTCGTAAAAATGTGGAACTTGAAAGTATGGTTAAAAATGTCAATACACTCCATAATAAAATATAAAATGAGTGGTAGGTTCTATTGGGGTGGTAAAACCCTGCTAAAACTGGAAACACGGGTCTAAAACGCGTAATTCGTAAAATGTACGAATATTGTGTAAAATTGAGAAAAGTAAAATTTTACTTTTCTAATAGGATAAAAATGATTTAAAATGACTTATAATGTCTAGACTGGGCTCAGTCTAGTGTCGGTTGGTATTTACAGTCCTTTAGACTTAAAACCGGAAGCCTAAAAATCAAGGAATGATTTTTGGTCAAAGGAGGAGGGAAAAATATGTTGACTTTACCAAATAATGTGAAAACTCAAATCGTCTTAGAAACGCGGTGCAGGTATAGGCTAAGGTTACGGCTGAGTAAAAGTGCTTAAAAACTTAAAATTCCAGTTTTTCACGACCGAGGCTTATTTTGGTCATGCTTTTTCTCAGTCAGGATTAATTCTCTAATTAATTATGAGAGTACTAAACATTTTTCTGATGCGGGGTCACTTAACGCGGTCGAGTTTCGTTGTGCGTAGAATTTTTGAATGACGTTTTACCCTAAAACGTGTAATTCCATGTAATTCCTTAATAACTTTCACGAAAATAATCTGATGAGTGTCAAACTTTTAATTTGCCATGGAAATGATTTATCACTCGAGGCCAAGAAACAAAAATCAAATTTCGGGAAAATTTCGGGAAAAATGAATAGTAAAAGTGAATAGTGAAATTTTTCGGGAATAATAATTAATCTGAAAATGCGAATTGTTACAATCTAGGAAACGAGATATGGAATGCTTTGCAAAAAAGTATGTGAATGGAACAAGATGCTAGAAGCAGGAAATGTGATGATCATCTAGGAAAAGAAATGAGATGCTAGAAGCAAGAAATGAAATGAGATGCTAGAAGCAAAAGATATGTGAATGGAGCAAAAAAAATACATATATATGTCAAACAAGAAATAAAACATGAATGGCTACTTCATTCAATCATATGAGATGATCATTAAAAAGAACACCATTACAACATTCAATATGCTAGAAGCATATTGATTATAAAACAATAAACTAAAAGGAACAAAATAGTCCTAAATTGCCAAAGAGAGCTCTTGGACTTGCTTGCAACCTATGGTTGTGTATTTTATTTTGTTGAGGGGAGCATAAGCATAAAGCTTAGTTGTTTGATGGGGAAGTATATGGAGTAGGGTATGGAGCGGAAGAGGTGGATCTCACGATGTTGTATCATGTCAAGGGTGGTATTGGATGAGGACGAGTGAGAAGATACTCGATCCAAGAGATATCTTCACTCAAGTAGAGGATTTGTTTTTGGAGGAAGATGCAACAAGGGTAAAAATAAGCGTGGTTTGTAACTTGGTCCAAGTTGAGAGAGTGCGGTAACCAATTTTCATAGGGAGATGATGGAGGTTGCCCTTTGTTGCATTGTGCAAGATGCATAGCAAGGAGATCATTAGATCATGAATTTGGTTTATTTCTTCACGGAACTTTTCCTTTTCTGTGGCAATGTGGAGTGAATCATTTTGTTGATATAGATGAATTAGGGTTGTGTAGTTGGAATTGAAATTGTTGGAAGTGTAGTTTGATGGTTGATCAAACTTGTAGGGATTATTATAGATGGTTGGAGGTTGAGATGTGTAGTTTGGCATGAAGGTGGATGTTTGGCCAATGTTGTATTGTTTGTAAAGTGGATCAATGGGATGAACTTGTCGGATTGGAGTAAAGTTTGGGAAGTAAGTAGTTGGAGGTGTAGATTGATTTCCAACTTCATTTGTTATGATGGATTTGTTTCGAAGGATTTTTCTTTGCCGAACGGGTTTTTCCGTCATCCTTGCTAGCCTTGAGGCTTTTGGTTTTGGTTTGTTTGGAGAGGTCATGATGAGATGAATGGAGAGTTTGAAGAATGGGGTATTTATAGTGTGAGATTTGTGTGATTATAGATGGATAAGGTTTGTTTGGGAGATTAAGACAAAATATGTTTGTGAATTTTGGGAAGTGTAGTATGAAATGGAGTAAAAAGTAGAAAAGATCCTATAAAACCCGACCATCAGATGGCTGGTCCCCTTAATTATGGGCCGGTCCCCTTAATAATTAAGGGGATCGCCTTACATAATTAAGGGGGCCACCCATCTGGTGGTTTCCAGATTGCCAGAATTTTGTTTTTGGCAGAAAATTTGCAGAAAGGTTGTGTTTTTGGGTTTGGATTCAAGCAAGTTCAACTCTTTGAGGCAATTTAGCATCTAATCTATTCATAATATAGCATGCATGCAAATACACTTAAGTAATAAAACAATCAAGCAATCAATTTTACCTAGTGGGAGCAAGTAAAGGCAAGGGCAAACAATTCTACCTAGTGGGACTAACTTAGAGCAAGGGCAAAGGCATCTAGTGAGTGAGAATCTAGTGATGGAAAAAAATGACAATAATGTTATGCTTATGTTCTGATTTGACCCCATAATGTTATGCTTATGTTCTGATTTGACCCCATTGTTTGTGTAAATGCAATAAAATTTAGTCAACTTGTTCCATCATTCCTAATCCTAAACGCAAGTGGTTAAATTATTCACGCTTAAGAGGTTTAGTGAATATATCCGCAATGTTATTTTCTGATGCAACCTTATCTATAGATATGTTTCCTTTTTGTACATTATCCCTAAGGAAGTGGTGGCGTATTTCTATATGTTTAGTCCTAGAGTGTTGAACTGGAGTTTTACTTAAATCTATTGCACCTTTGTTATCGCACATAATAGGAAAATTTTCTAACCTAATGCCATAGTCTACGAGAGCTTGTTTCATCCATAGTGCTTGTTGACATGCCTTTCCAGCGCTTACATATTCGCCTTCAGTGGTAGAAATAACAAGAGCGGTTTGCTTCTTCGAAAACCAAGATGTTAGACAACATACCCTAAACGTGCAAATAACGCTAGTGTTCTTTCTATCTACGTAGTCCCCCGCATGATCCGAATCCGCATAGACGATGGTTTCTATGCCGGATCCCTTAGGATACCATAATCCTAAGTGTATAGTGGCTTTAATGTATAGGAAGCATGCTTAACCGCTTCTAGGTAAGAGGTTTTGGAATCCTCTTGAAAGAGGGCACGAAGGCAAACACTAAACATGATATCGGGTCTACTTTCCGTTAAGTTATTAAACTACCTATCATTCCTCCATACTTAGTATTATCCACGGACTCGCTTTCATCATATTTTGTGAGTTTCACTTCCGTAGACATAGGAGTTTTCATGGGTTTTGAATCTTCTAGGCCAGATTTCTTAAGCATTTCCTTAATGTACTTAGATTCATTACATAATATTCCATCTTCTAATTATTTTTTTTGTAATCCTAGGAAAAAGTTTAGTTCATCCATCATACTAATCTCGAACTCATCATGCATGATTTTGGCAAATTCATCACACATTTCTTGACAAGTCGATCGAAAAATAATGTCGTCGACATATATTTGAACAATGATGGGATTTGGGTCTTTCTTTTTAGTTAAAATAGTGTTATCTACCATTTCCATGGAATAATTATGTTTAATAAGATATGCTTTTAATCGATCACACCAAGCCTTAGGAACTTGTTTGAGTCCATATAAAGGTTTCTTTAGTTTATAAACATAATCTGGTTTTGCGAAGTCAATGAATCCTGGAGGATGTGCCACATAAACCTCCTCACTGATAAAACCATTGAGGAATGCAATTTTCATGTCCATTTGGAATAACATAAAGTCTAGGGCACATGCATAGGCAAGTAGTATTCTAATAGATTCTAATCTAGCTACGGGGGCGTAAGTTTCGTCATAATCAATTCCTTCTTGTTGATTATAACCTTGGGCAACTAACCTAGCTTTGTTCTTAGTTATTATTCCATTTTCATCTAACTTATTCCTATATACCCACTTAGTTCCTATGATGGTCATGTTCATTGGATTTGAGACTAATTCCCAAACATCATTAGCCTTAAATTGAGTTAATTCTTCTTTCATAGCCATAACCCAACTTTCATCTTTTAATGCTTCATTAATATTCATAGGTTCTATTTTTGAGAGGAAACAAAAGAAATTATTTTTATCTTGGGATTGTGACCTAAGGGTTCTTTGATTAAAACTTCATATTATGTTATCTAATGGATGTGATTTAGATTCCTTAATATTTACTACTTCGTTATCTTCTAAGTCTATAACCTCATTATCATTTCCTAGGGGTTTTGTTTTACTAACCTTAATAGCTTCATCTTCAACTAAGTCATCGTCTTCTAATGGTAATGTTTTAGGAGGTGGTGGTGTTTCATCAAATGTTACATTTAATGATTCTTCTACTTTCATAGTGTGTTTGTTAAGCATTATATATGCTTTACTATTTTGCGAGTATCCTAAATATTCATTCGTATGATTTTGGGTCGAACTTAGTAAGGTAATCCTTAATGTTTAAAATATAACATTTACTTCTGAATACCTAAAGTAGCTTAAGTTAGGTTTTCTACCTCTTAGCAACTCATAAGGAGTTTTTCCTAAAATTCTCCTAATTGACACTCTATTAATTATATATGTCGATGTACCTACGGCGTGACACCAAAATTTTTGTGGGATGGATTGTTCATTTAACATTGTTCTACTCATTTCTTGTAGTGACCTATTCTTTCTTTCTACTACGCCATTTGATTGAGAAGTACGAGGAGCGGAGAATTTGTGAGATATTCCATTTAAATCACAATATTTTCGGAATTGTACTTCATTATCAAATTCCCTACCATGGTCCGTCCTAATAGATACTATTGTGCGTCCTAATTTATTTTGAATCATTTTACTAAATATTTCAAATTTTTCAAAGGCTTGGGTTTTGTCGCTTAGAAACCTAGTCCACGTGTATCGTGAATAGTCATCTACTATTACTAAGGTATAATGGTTTCCTCCATAGCTCTACACAGCGGATGCACCAAATAGATCCATATTTAATAATTCTAGGCACCTAGTAGTGGATACTATATTCTTAGCTTTGTGACTTGCATGAGCTTGTTTTCAAATTTTACAAGAATCACAAAAGTGTTTGTCATATCTTAGGTTACGCAAGTTTCTAACTAATTCATTAGAGGCTAAAGATTGTATTTGTTGCATGTTTGCATGTCCTAATCTCCTATGCCATAAAGTGGAGTTTTCGTCTAGGGTTGCTAGGCATATCTTATCTTCCGGTTTGTTTCCTAGTTTCATAACATATATGCCTCCTTTCCTAATTCCTCTACATATGACTTTTCCATTCTTAACTATTTCGCTATCCCTATCTGTAAAGGTAACCCTACATTTATTATCGCATATTTGGCCTATACTAAGTAAGTTATATGTTAAATTATCTACATGCTCATCATTTTCAATAGTAAGTGAGTCTTGCGAGATCGTACCTTTGCCAATGATTTTTCCACGCAAATCACTATCGAAAATAACATTACCTCCATTGTATGCCTTGTATGAAGAAAATAGCTTGCGGTTCCACGTCATATGCCTCGAACATCCGCTATCCTTGATCCATTCATCGGGCTCCAAGTCTATTCCTAAGCATATTTCATCGGTCGCTTTGGCTACAAAACATTTTTCGTCTCTTGGTTTTTCCACTTCTTCTTTTTCACTATCACTCCATGTTCCACTAACGAAGGCGCCTTGGTTTTCATAACTTGGTGGCTTTGGACATTCGCCAATGAGATGATTTGGACTTCCACATCTAAAGAACTTTCTTCTCACGTAGTTATCACTTCTATTTCTTTGAAATCTTCTTTCGTCTCGTGATTGTCTAGTAAATCTTCCTTGTCTCTTGAAAAATTTCTTAAATTCTCTTACGGCCATTGCATATTCTTCGTCTTCACTTTCGTCACTTGAATCATAGTCGTCACTAAGTTCCTTTTTGACTTTTAGTGCAAGAGATTTGACTTGATCTTTCTTTCCTTTGATCATTTCCGAATCTCTCTTTATAAGTTCTTCATGGACCTTCAAATTACCAATAAGCTCATCGAGTGATAACGTCATCAAGTTCTTTGATTTTCCAATTGCCGTGACTTTAGAACGCCATTTTGGATGCAATGCCCTAAGAAATTTCCTGACACAATTCTTACTAGAAAAAGTCTCATAAAGTTCTTTTAAACTTGTGATAATAGTGTTAAATTTAGCAAACACACTATCTATTGACTCTTCTTCCGGAATCATATATTGTTCATATTGTTGTACAAGATCTATTTTGTTGTCTTTGACTTGACTATTACCTTTGTGAGTCATTAGTAGTTAATCCCAAATTTCTTTTGCGGTTTCACACCTAAAAATTCTTTCATATTCTTTGCATGGTAATGCATTATCAATTACCATTTTAGCTTCGTTATTTTTTGCTAATTTCTTTTTCAAATCATCATTTTTTTTCAAAAGGTACAATTTCATCCATTTTAGTTTCTGGATTATTTTGAAGAGGGGGAAAATCACCAAATGTAATAACATGCCAAAGATCAAGATCTTTAGATTTCACATAAGTTTCGAATCTATTTTTCCAATATAAAAATCCATCACTTTCAAATAGTGGTGGTCTTTGCATAGATTGTCCTTCTAAATATTTTTCAGATTCCATTGATTGTTGCAAGTTTGAAAATACAATATATTTTATAAATCTCGCTTGACATGGCTCTTGATACCAATTGTGGAAAACTAGAAGGGGGTGGGGGTTGAATAGTTTTACGTCTTTTTAATTTGTTATGAAAAACGTTTTTTACATGTTTTGTTCAATTTAAAAAATGTAGATTCGATATTATGCGAATTCAAGGCTTGCACAATATAAACAACTAAATTTTAATACTAAAGATATAATAATGTAAGTGATGAAATGACTGAGAGATGGAAAGATCGAACCAGGAGACAAGAGATTTATAGCGGTTCGGCTACAAGGACACCTTCCTTGCCCTACTCCACTCCCCGAGCACCTAACTTGAGAGTTTTCTTCACTATGTGAATAAGCTCCCTTATGGCGGAGAAAACCTTACACACCAATTTACACACCACAACTTAGACACACCTTATTCACACCTTCGACACAACTTCTTCACACCTAGTCACTACTTAATCACACCACTACTTCTTCACACCTAATCACTACTAAATCTTCACTACTTCTTCTTCACACCTATCTACTAGATTTACACTCCTTCTTCTTTATAACTTTCTTACTTCACAATATCAACACAACTTGCTAATCTATCTTCTATCAAATATTCACAACTAGTTACACAAAGAAATAGATATAATGAATGATGCTCTAACAACTTGGATGTGGAGGTCACAACAAGTTATAATACTTCTTGCCTTGGTAGAATTGAAGTATTCTTCTTTTGCGCTTGAAAATATGAGACTTGAATCACTTTGAAACAAATATTAATGTACATATGATCAAAGGATTTTAGGTAATGGAAATGGGGATTTAGATCAGAAAGTTTTGGGGTGCAAAAGGAGAGAAAATTATGTGAAATGAACCAGTATTTATAGCCAGAAAATTTACTGTTCTAGAGCGTGCTGGTCCCCTTAATTAGGGGCCCGTCCCCTTAATCATTAAGGGGGCCGCCTAAGGAATTAAGGGGGCAGCCTCCTCCAGAACGTTTGACATTTTTGTCCTTTTGTGGGGAAGGTTTTTCTGGATTAATTTTGCCATTTTTGGTTGAAAATTTGAATTCATATATTTATAAGGATTTAAACATGTTCTTTTAATTCCAAAAATGATTTCTTAAAAGATATAAAATGTTTGTGACATTTTATAAAAAATCTAGTGATTGAGAAAATGTTCCTTTGATCATAAAATGCAATAATCACTTTGTTTATTCTTACCTTAAGTGATTTGGATGTAAAGTGAAATATTTATTGCTAAATACTTGTTTACGTCATAATTTTTAGTTCAATGAATTTTTGTTTTGTGATTATCAACACATATAGATGTCAATGAATGTTAACAATGTTTTTAGGCATTATTTATGTCAACAGTTCGCTTGGACCTATGTCCTATTCACCTTCATTTTCCTTTTGTTATTAGTTTTAGTTTGTTTATATCTGTTCACTAGGCTTTTTAAGCTCAGCCGCATTTCTTTTCCTGCGGTAGGTTTTTAGAAGGAAGCTGGGTTGGGTAAAGAGTGCTTAGGAGCTCTTAGTGGACTACACTGTTGATAGCTTCCCATGGATTAGAGATAGACTTAGAGATTTACTTCTTGGTTCTTAACTTGCAATTAATTTAGAAGTTGTAATGCTTAGAATTAGTCATTTATCTTTTCTTTAGAACTGTTTTGTGAACCTTGTATTATTTAATGTATTTCGCTTGCTTATTTTCTGATTTGACCCCATAATGTTATACTTTAACCCTTTTCGGGTTGGGGTGTTACAATTATGGTATCAGAGACAGGTTTGATCAGCGGATTCAAAACCCGTAGAGATTAGGCTATGACCTATGAGTATTAGGCCCACTTGGTTTTGCACTATAGAGTTATGAAACAACCTTTGAGAACTTGGTTTAGGATTTCCACTTTGAAACTTAAGTTATGACCGGTGAGGATTGGGTAGACTATAGGGCATTTGTTTAAGTATCCTTGCTTCCGCATCACTCTGATTCGTGCTTTGCTTTTGGCCTTTCAAGAATTTCTCCTCCCGGAGATTTGAAACTCATTATTTTGCACAACATGAGATTAGTGACCAAGTAAGTTTAGAATGAGCTGAGAATGCTGCGGTAATTTTTGACACTACATAAGCTTCATCCTCTTTTAATTTCAACATTTGTTTCATTGTATAACCATTCAGATGTCTCTTAAATCATTTTGAGAATTTCTATGATCATGATGTTTTTGACACATTTTCTGAAATCTCTTGCTTTCGATAAGCATATTTAAGTTTTTCCCTACACTGCTAGATTTTTTTCCTTTTCCATTCTATTCCTATGGAAATTTTGTGGTGATTAACCATGAGAATAGGAATGTCTCCCTCATTTATGAATGATAAGATTTGCTATTTTGATCTGTCTTTCCTTGGAAAGTTAACTTCGATGTTATTCTGGTATAGATTAGTTGACTGGGCATCAAGATCCTAACTACTGTCATACTATGTCTCACCTTTGGAATTTAAACCACTCTGATTTATTTTTACCATGATTCCCGATTGTTAAACTTTTGTTATCCTTACCACCCTGGAAACTCGTGCGTTACTTTCGCAGTTGTGAAGTTTTCCTAGCATCTATTCTTGTTTCCATGGGATGAATCTCACTTGAGTGTCAACTAGCAATCCGAATTTTTCCGATGTAATCTCTGAATGAACCACCAAGATTTACACCAGGTTGTAAATTTGCTTTTACCTAGCACTGAGAGATTGTTTAGTCACGACTCGAGGTTGAATATGATTTCCATAAAGGCATGTTTATACGATGCAAGTATTATGACGGCTGACCAACGTAATAATAATTACATCATATAACTTGAACTTATGGGGATCATGGGATATCTTTGAGAAGTACCCGAAAACAGTAAAAGTTTGATGAGACAGAACCCTATCTGTATAAGAACGATGTTTTGCCTGATTTTGAAACTCCATATTGAACAGCACCAGTCAAATTGAGAGAACTGGAGTACTGGCAACCAAAAGCTATGAAATGGTTTGTTTGTCTTAGTGTATGTCTTTGGAGTGCTTTAGTCTTATTTGCAATGAAGAAGATGAGAGCAGGAGACTTGTATTGACTTATGAAAGCTGAACCGTATTTCTATTAGAAACCATTATTCCCTACCTTGAATCGATGATGCATCAGATCAATTTTAGTACGCGGATTTTTTTTCTCTTTAGATAGATTTATGGCTTGGAGTATTCTTAGAATTTCCTTTCGTATTCGTAATGGCCTCTATGATTATTAATGATGCTAATAGTATTAGTTGAGGCTTTGACTATTTTATGGACGTGATGAATCATGTTGTCGTGAGTACTTAGAAAAAGTTGTCATGGTATGACATCTTAGTACATTCAGAGACGAAGAAGAAACATGGGAATCATTTTCGTATTACGTGGAAATATGAGGATCATTTGTATATTCTGGAAGCATGACATTGGTTGGAACATGTTCATGACATGAGAACGGGGTTTTGGAAAGCCAAAATAGAAATTAGCCTCCATACCTTCAAGTGAGTATCAATTTTGAGACGATACAAGAAGAGACTTGGTTATGCCATTATACAGCACGAGAAGGTTATTGCTTATGCATCAAGACAATTAGAATCGTTTGAGGAGAATTATTCAATGCATGACTTGGAATTGGCGATAGTTTGGTTGCTCATAAGATTGGAAGGCATATCTTACAAGGTAAATTTGGTGGCATATGCATTTAGGAAGAAATTTGAAGTTTCAGTTTGTCTTGGTCATTGAGCTTAAGAAAATCAAGAATTAGAATTCAGGGAAGTTGAGTTGTGGCAAAACATGAAGGTTGAATCCAATTACAAATTTTAGAAGCTCAAGAGCAAGATGGCGAACTATGATCTATTTTAGAAGACTGGAGAGAAGTTGTTATGATTGAGGCACAATTTTGCTTTCTCTATCCCTATTAGTTACACTAAGATGTATAAGGGATCTAAGCAGAATTTTCATATGGAAAGGCATGAAACTGGTTGTGATCACATTAGTGACGATGTGCTTAGTATGTTAACAAGTCAAGATTGAACTTCAGCATGCAAGGGAGTTCCTTTAACTTATGGACTTTCCGACTTAGAAGTAGGATTAGACTTTTCATGAACCCTGTAACGAAACCTCCTGGAACATTTGAGAAGAATGACACAATTTGGGTTATGCTAGAGTTAGTCAGCTCACTTTTGCCTCTTAGAATGTGTATTCGGTTAGCAAATTGGCATAAATCCTCCGGCAGAAGATTTCTCAATTACTTAGCGCACCTACAGTGATCGTTTCAGAGATTTGCATTGCTACCTCACAATACCAAGGAGAACTACTGAAGGCTTGAGGGACCAGACTCAAGTATAGGAATGCTTTTCACCGACAGACTGACGGATAAGCAGAACAACTATTCGAACTTGGAAGAAGTGTTGAGCAGGAAGTTGATAGGTGTGTAGTCTGATTGTGTTTGCTCATTATGATCGATGGCATACAAGTGACAAAGTTTGTCCTTTTAGATAGTGTATGAACGGAAATGTAGAACACCTTCGGTTGAATTAAGTTGGAAAGCCGCTCATTGAATGTTTGGAGTTGATTACAAAGACTGATGGATTTGTTGTCATTGTGTAAGAGGGAGTTTGAAAGTTTAGACAGGAATGTGTGTGTCCCGTATGATGTTTCCATCCAGAAGAGTTAAACGTGTTGGCATTAAGGAAGCTTTGGTTCATGATACATTAGTCCTTAGATTCATTCTATCCGTGCGGTTATCCTACCTATCCCATAATACATTTTGATATGATTCAATACGATTTATGCTTAGTTAATCGTTAATACGATTAGGCTACCAACCTCTTTAGGAAACCGTTAGTATGACTGATAATTCGATATATGCTCCTCTGATTTTAGCAAGATCATTAGTTCGTTCAGAACCTGATTCGATTTGTGAAGTTTTCTATCATGTAGTTTCACTTCCGTATTCTTTCCAGATTCATCTGATGTTCATATATCTCTTTGTGAGATTACGACTATCATCTGTTCATGTTCATTTTGTATTTGTTGGATCAGATTTCTTTTATGTGGAGAGCCGGGGCTATCCTATTTTATTCAGATCGAGTCATGAGAAACTTTTATTTTTGTTAAATTTCCTTGGAGAAACTATTCTCAGCAAGTTAATCACTTCCTTTTCATTTCGTGAATTGGTACGTTCTGTTTGATCTTTTCATTTCAATTTCGCAGACGAAATTTTCTTTTTAGGAGGGAAGAGTTGCAAAACCCTAATTTGTGTATAATTTAAATTTTTCTAAGTTACGTATACGATTAATTAAAAACGCGAATATAATTAAGTGGAATAACTGTAAACCTAAATAATTATAACGAAATATCATTATGGAAATCTCTGAACATATTTCAACTATAAAATATTTTTGAAACATAAAATAAGTTCGAGGAACCATTTTCGTTATACGGAATACCATTTGGGCCTTGTTTTCTTTTGTTTCGCCACCATAATCCAACAATAACCTAACACATGGACCAAATCATCTTAGCCCAAAAACCTTGGCCCTAGCTAAGCCCATTCGACCCCCCCCCCCCATCTTATTGAGGGCCGGTTTTATTTGTCTTCCACACACCAAAAATATTATACGCTTTCATAAAACTCTAAACCTAAATATCCTTCAAGAAAAATGGTGGCACAATAAAAATTTCATGGTTTTCTCTTCACAATCGATCACTAGGAGGTTCCAAGAGTGAGTTTGGGTGTTCTTTCAGTGTTGGGAAATTGTGTTGCACGTATTGGAGTTCAAGGAGAGTTTGGTTTTCGGTTTGTAATTCCTTTTCATTCGGGTTTCTTTGTCATTCAAGCCTTGGTACTCTTTGGTTTCTTCTCTTTTGAATTATATGTTCCATTCACATCAGATTATTTTCATGCTAACAAAATGTAAATTGAATGTATTGTTTAAAAGGGCATACACATGAAATATGCACATAAAATCATGAACATTACGCTTGGTGAAACTGTTTTTGTCTCGGTTTTGTGGACTGTTTTTGTGTCATCCTTCCAGCCCCATGTCAACCTGAATATAGCCATAAGCAAGTCTTAATTATCTGTAATAATAAGCTATTAATGATGTGTTAAAAGATTAGAATCCCAAGGCATTAATTGAGGGTTGATTTGGGTTATAAGAGTTATGGTTCGTGGTGATTTTTGAGAATAGTTTCTATCAGAAAATTTGGGTCGGATTGACCGGGGTAAATCTTGATGATACCAACGTTTCTTTGCTTGATTTTTGAGTCTAAACATAAGTACTACTTGTCTGATTTCTGGAAATGTAAGTTTCATGGTCATTGGCGGTCGGGAGGTAAGCTTTTTGAATTTTATGGGATCGTGTGTCAAACCTGAGTTTTGGGAACGTACAATCAGTTGGAGTATGGGATTTTTCATTTTCAAACCATAAAGAGTTAAGGGCTCTACTTTTACAGGAATGATATCTGATATATGTGTGACCTTCTGGAATTATTTTAAATTTTTCTGAAGTGTTTAAATGGGTAAACCAAGGGCTAACTTTCGGGGTGTTTCTGCATTTCATTTTCTGCACAGGTCTGGGTAAATGACTTTTGTACGGGTATTTATACTTAGAAATAAATTCAGGAAAAATTCGTGTAGGTTCTAAAGACATTGAAGTATATGTGTGAATTTTACTTTTGAGTTCTGATGTGGTCTAAAAATTCGGAAAGTGGTGACCTGTTTATGAATAAAAGCTGAAAATACAACTAAAAGACTAATTAAGGTTATAACTTGGTCATGGAAGGTGAAATTGATCATAAGCTATGATTTTCCAATTAATTTGACATTAAGGAAGATTTTGAACATAATTAAACTTAAGGGACCATTTTGTAATTAATGAAACTTAAGGGGTAAACGTGTGAAGTAAACTTGTACTTAAGCCCTAAAACTTGTGAACTTACATATTAAACCCTAAACTTATGTAATTGATATTATTCACCCTAAAATATGTTAAACTACCGAAATAAACCTTAATCTTGCATAATTAACATTTTGAACACTTAACTTATCCAAATGTTGATTATAATCATGAATGACTAATATTACTGATTATGGAAACCTACTAAATAAGGAAACTTTCTAAATATGGAAACTTACTAAATATGGGAACCTGCTAAAACTAGGAAGTTACCTAATTTGGATAAAAAACTAAAATTGGAAAGTTACTATTTTTGAAAAGTTCTATTCATGGAAAGTCTATTTTTGGAAAGTAAACTTAAAACCCTAATTAGGCAATCCTTAACCTAAAACTTCTAATTTTGTAAAGAGGAAATCCTAAACCTAACCTTGAAACACTTATCACAAGTAAACCCTAATTTTGACACTCTAAAATCAGTTGAGTCTTTAATGAGCAATTAAGTAATATGTAAACCTTTTTTATGTAGATCGTGTGATGAATGAGTGATCTGCCTTCCCTTCTCGTTATTTGTTTCATTTCTGCATTTGATTTCGAGGTACATATATTATGCCTTTTTAGTAAAGGCCTTCCTTCTTTCATGACACTTTAATTTTGATGTATGATTCTATCACTTTTAAGCCATTGCTATGCTTCCCTTTGTCTGATTCGTATTTAATTGATCCAGTTTTGTTATGATTTGCTTGATATTTGTTGCATACTATAGTTCTTATTCTTATAGGATTCCTATGCCCTATTTACTGCCCATTTTTTGATTAATTTGGAGCAAGTCATGGGGAGTCCATGGCCTTGCCACTGATGCACCAGTGGTATTGACACTATCTGTGGAGGTGGGTTTTTGTCCATAGCATTCCCTATTATGCTATAGCTATTCATGCCTATTTTATTATTGTATATGTTTACTTAGCCTAGAGATTTGTGCATATATATCTATTTTGCAGGGAGCGTATGGATGCATCCTAGGTACTTAGTTTAGTATTATTTAGTGAATGTTTTGGTGTGTGTGGAATACACCCCTTTCACATTTGGTACAATGGAGGTCATGACTACTATGTACATTTAGTATATGTATTGTTGGGCATTCCTATTTGTTCTACTTCTCTAGGATTCTTATTATCTTGTCATCTGTAATGTGATTAACTTATGCTTGCTTTATTTCTTTTGCTTACACTTATGACTCATTTCATTTCGTTGATTGTTTGATATCCATTATCCGTATTCCTTTGATCATTTTCCGTGTTTCCATATTCTTGATTTCTATCTCAGCAGGTTCGCTTGGACCTATGTCTTATTCACCTTCATTTTCCCTTTTTTATTAGTTTTTGTTTGTTTATATCTGTTCACTGGGCTTTTTAAGCTCCGCTGCATTTCTTTTCCTGCGGCAGGTTTTTAAAAGGAAGCTGGGTTGGGTGAAGAGTGCTTAGGAGCTCTTAGTGGACTACACTGTTGATAGCTTCCCATGGATTAGAGATAGACTTAGAGATTTCCTTCTTGGTTCTTAACTTGCAATTAATTTGGAAGTTATAATGCTTAGAATTAGTCCTTTATCTTTTCTTTAGAACTGTTTTGTGAACCTTGTATTATTTAATGTATTCCGCTTGCTTACGTTCTGAATTGACCCCATAATGTTACACTTTAGCCCTTTTCAGGTTGGGGTGTTACAAAATCAATCTCTTCTAGATCATCAAGATCAATATGATCCATATCTTGATTGAGAAACTGAGTGTTTGTTGTAAGATCAGCCAAGAATGCACGTATAGGAGCATCACTTATGGTATTGTTGTTAGTAGAACCAGTAGCAGAACCATCAGTGCTAGCAGCAGACACACCATAAGCAGTAGGATTTGATTCTTGAGATCCTTTGCTTTTTGAGGACACAAATGCTATGTTTTGAGTAGTAGAAGATGAAGTAGTTATTGCACTCATCTCTAATTCATAGACCTTCAAGTTGTTATAGAGATTTTCCAACTTCATAGTTTCAAAAATCAGGCTTGTTTCTCCAAACAACTGTATGCATGCTCCATTCAGGTGATAAGCTTCTAATAAAATTGAAATTGATATCTTCTTGAGGAACAACATAACCCACAAGCTTCAGATGGCTTACAAGTTTATGAAGCATGTTGTAGGTTCCATCCAGGTTTTCTCCACTCAGAGCAGTGAAGTTCTCAAATTGATGTTTCTGCAGTTCATTTTCTGCACAGGTCTGGGTAAATGATTTTTGTAAGGGTATTTATACTTAAAAATAAATTCATGAAAAATTTGTGTAGGTTCTAAAGAAATTGAAGTATATTATGCAAAACTAGTCCTTATTACTTATAACTTCTAGGAAATGTCAAAAACAGTCCCTGGACTTTATAATTTCAGGAATTTATGATATATACCCTTAGGCATGTAAAGTTTTGCAAAACTAGGCCTAATATGCATGTAACTTATATTTTATCTAGTAATTAAGTTTTCTAGCCTATGTTTTACTTATTTTAATTTATCTAAGTTATGTTTAACTAGTGTATGACCTAAATTAATGACTTATAGCATGCATGCAAGTATATGACTCGATCTAGGGTTTTAATACATAAACTAGCAAGTAAAATGGTTCAAGGCTCATGCAAAGGCATCTAAGCTATCTAAGGAATCCTAAATATATCCTAAGACTATATTAAAGCTAAATTAACTAAATGTAAGACTTACTTGGCTAGGGGGTTTACGTGGGTTAGAACTAGGGTTAGGGTTTTCTAGGGCTCGTATGACTTCAAACCACAACACAACACGACCAAGGCCTAGCCACACGTTCCTAATGGCTTCTAACAACTTAGCACTACAGAAATGTGAGGTGGAGAGGAGGGGGAGAGGTGTGAAGATGAAATAAGGGAGGAGGGGGGTATTTATACCCTTGATGAGGCAGTTTGGGGAGAAACGAGTTCATAGGTGTCACGGAGGGGGAGGGCTGAGCAAGCAACGCTAGGAGGTGATGTGGTGAGGCTAGGTGGTGATGAGGACGAGCTTGGAGGTAGCTAGGGGGCTGCCATAGGCCGGTTGTGGTGAGGAAGAGCCGTGGGAGGTGGTTTGGTGGTAGTAGCTTACAAGGAGCTGATGCACCTCCTTGCTTGGGTGCTTGGAGGTGCTTGTAAGCTGCTTAGGGTGTTTAAGGGTGGTTTAGGGTGATTAGGGGTAATTAGGGGTGGTTTAGTGGTGGATTAGGGGTGGTTTAGGGTGGATTAGTGGTGGATTAGTCAAGTAGGTTATGCACCTACTTGTGTGTGTGCTTAGAGGTGTTAGGGTGTGTGCTTGGGTATGACTAAGGTGTTAGGGTGCTAGTTTGAGGTGTTTAAGGTGCTTATGTTTAGGTTTTACTAAGTTTTAGTTAAGTTTAGACCTAGTTTATACTTATTAAGTGTTTAAGGTTTTAGTCCGTTTTACCTAAGGTTTAGTGCCTAAATTAAGTTCCTAAGTGTGTCTAGTGATTAATCCTAAGACCTAAATGGTTTATTCTAAGTTTGGGTAACCTATGGGAAAGTTTTGGGAAGGTTTGACCTAGTTTTGTAATCTAAATGACCTAAGTGGGTTTAGTGAGAGACTAGGGTTTATCCTATGGTTTTCTGCCTAGGTTAGTGTCATATGGGTATCTAATAACTATTCCTAAGTTCTAAAAGGCTTATACTAAGTGGTTGTGACCTATGGGGAAGTTTTGGGAGGGTTTAGACCTAATTCTAGTTATCTATGACCTAGTTATGGTTTAGGGTTTAGGGGGTTTGTATCTAAGTTCTAAGGGTTTTATCAACATCGTTTATCAACATCGATTCTCATCAGAAATGTAATTTTACAATTTTTACAAAATCGTTATATTTTATTTGGTACCGTTAAATTTTATTTCTAGCAAACTCAGTACCCGGTATCCCCTAAAACTATTGATATACACTTAATAATACATGAAGTCTTACAATATCTTGCACCAAATCCCTCCCCCTTGACTTGCCCCCCTACCAATCCCTTACACCTTTTGAAAATGTATACTTACTTCAATTAAAACATGTCCTTTCTTGTCTACTACAATAATACATACTAAGACTTATATGTTTACTTGCATATTTCATTCACTAAATAAACTAGCAAAAAAAATATTTATCTTTCTCTCCTCTTGTGTGCTCGGCCAAGAACCAACCAAGAATCCATCACCATCAATTTTTCAAGAACAATACATAATCAAGTATATTTAGTACTCCTTTTAGGATTTTGAAATAAAAATCCAAGGGGTTATTAGGTTTTCTTCTTCAAAACTCACTAACCTTAAAAGTAAGTGTACTAAACTCTTTTTCCTAATTTTACCAAGCTCTTACAAAGTTAATACAATTTCTATACAAGTTTTACATGCATATGCAAGTTTATACCACTCTATTTATAATTTTTATACCATTTTAGCCTTAAAAATGTATAATATGTAAACCCTTGATAGATTAGCTTGGTTGATGATGTTTAGGAACCCATGACACCCTAAGAAGGTGTATGGTAGATTAAGGGATGTTTTGAAGTTGATTGGAGTAGATTTGGACAAGTTACAAACTAGAAAAATCAAATTTTGACACTATATATAAGCTACTGTCCCATTTTGCAAAACGTTGGAAAATCCGGGACTAGGGAGTCATTTTGGACCAAAGATTTATAAAATACACTGAAAAACGAAACTATGGCTGCCGGAATGAACAAAAACGAGTTTATAACGAAGAAGATATGATTTTTCAAAGTTTAACGATGAAAAACTATTTTGTGAAAATAATACATGCTGTTAGCTGAGATTTGATGGACAAAATGAGGCGTTAAACGTAACCTAGAGGATCCAACCTACTGAAAATGTGTTAGTATATGTTAATACGAACCCGTTGATTTAAAGAACGTACAAAATGAGGTTATAACGACCAAGATATTCGGTTTGAAACCCGATAACTCTTATAATTTTTGACAGCCTCTATAATTAGAAATATATTCTACGTACTAAAAACTATACTTTTCAAGTAACAACAACGGAGAGCCGTATTTCTTACCCGTCGAGGCACGTATTATCAAAAGTTTAATAACGCGACTATTAGATATCATTTCAAGGTTTTCAAAACGCCAAGTCCAAACTCTAAAACTTTATGCACAATATTTCACGCCTAGTTTTGCAAGGTTAGTTGGACATATATTTAGCAAGTTATGAAAAACACTATATTTCAACGATAACTATATTTCCAAATTACGAGTGGTATAGGCATCATGTGCATGTACATTCACTACATCGTTTCATAATCTAAAGTAGAATCATATTCATTCAAATTAGGTTGCGGCTAGTGTTCGCGCCTTGTTGCCACATCCATTACACACTCATTGTTCCAT
Organism: Artemisia argyi; assembly: GCA_030686995.1. Taxonomy (NCBI): domain Eukaryota; kingdom Viridiplantae; phylum Streptophyta; class Magnoliopsida; order Asterales; family Asteraceae; genus Artemisia; species Artemisia argyi. Next base: position 152,848 of record JARVZY010010789.1, on the reverse strand, counting down.
CACTTCAGGTGAGTTTTCATAGCCCCGTTTACATTCTTTTATTGTTTTCAAATCCCACGGGGGAGAATACATTGCACCATTTTTCCATACGGGCATAAGTATCAAATTTATGTACATTGCTTAAGTTACTGCATTGCCTGGTTAAGGTCCCCTATTCATTATCATGAACCGTTAATTATGTGTAAGTGAGAGTGAGTGGATAGATCTATTGAGGGTGACGCCTCCATCCGTGTTGGATATACCAACCGTCATAACGGATGCATTTCATTTCTAACATCATCAGAGTGCCTGGCAAAACACTCTGGAGGGGCATTTTCATCAGTCTAGCTTCGGGGTCATGAGCTTAAGGTCTATTGTACGATTTTTCAAGAGACTTATGTCTTGCACATTATACTTGAGGCTACCGTATAACATTTATTTTCATAAACCTATGATTTCTCACAAATATTATTGTGGACCGTTTTTAGCAATGTATTTTCAGGTAATTAAGACATTATGATGGCATGCATTTTGGACATCCTTGGAGTCGCGGAGTCGACGCGTCTCACCTTTTATTTCATGCATTTATGTAACGTTTGATCATGTTGAAATTGTTTTCATAAACTTGCAACACCATTTTGGGACCTATTTTGTAAACTCTGAATGTTTTAATGATCAAACGATGTATTTTAAAAAACGACACTTTAGGTCGTTCAATATAACTGTAACTGTGATGCTATGGCAGTCACCCCCAGGTATTCCATTCGGCTGCTAAAACAGGTATTTTAGGGGTGTGACACATAGCCTCTTCCGGGCAGTGATCTTACAGACAGGGCCTCCCTTGTGTCGGCGAAACAGACAGCCAAAGGGTTAGGGTTCATAGGGTTGAATTCATCGAACACGTCTTCGTCGGCGGATCGGACCAGTCGGAGAAGATTGAGAAAGGGAAGATGTGGGAGAAGGATTTTTTGAGTCGGATGCAGGTAACCACTATTGACGCTGCATGTGTCGATCAGTAGCAGGTGACATAGGCATCACTGAAGGATCAAAGTCTGAAGTAGGAGATGCAGGATCTTCACTTTCTAAGTCAGACGATATTGCGATGGGGTAAGGAGACATAGTACTGTAACAATCCAAATAGTAAATGTAAGTTAAAATTATAAACGTGTTGGCCTTGCTAAAGCTCATATAATAGGCAACATTCTTAAATGTTGGAAGTACGTAGGCACGGAGGGCATGAGATATTTATCTTTTTGAATGTTGAAAGAGTAGTTATAGTCCAGTGTTTAAAAAATACATCTGGTTCGCTATAACCATGGCTCTGATGCCAATCTGTAACACCCCCTAAAATCAATTAATGACAGTGGAAGACTTAACAGGGTATTACATAGTGGATCTTTGTCACAATCATAGTAAACGTTTTGAAAACATATTTTATCATTCATTTAAAATATTTGAGTACATAAATAGTTTTATAAAAAACCAGTCATATCTTCGCAAATATGTTTTATTTAGTAGAATGATAAAGAAAACGTTTATTTTAGAATACTCGTGCCTGGGTTTATGCCCTTCTCCGTACCTTGATAATCCATGCCTTAATTACCTGAGATAACATGCTAAAAGTAAAGAAAAGTTGAGTGATGTCCATAGGATTAAGTTTAACGTTTGAACACAAGTAGGGGTGTTAATTGTATCGATAACCAATTAACAAGTTAAAAATCAAGTTTGTTATTGCATTAAGCTCATGAAACGCAACGATTAGACAGGCATGAATGTGTGATGTAAACTAATATAATAGGGGTGCCCTCAGGATAGGTCTTTGCCAGTAACCTATGAGTTGTTAAGTACTGTGCGCCTAGTCGCTCATCCTAGCTAAACTAAACGGGGATTGTCAGTCCCAAATAGATCTATTCCCAGATATTCACGTTCACTCGCAAGTGATTAAGGTTCATGATCGAGGGGCTTTTGGCAATAGCTACTTAAGCAATAAAAACAGCAGGCATAGCATACTAAAAAGCTTGTGTTCTAGTTTGAAGCATGTATCTCCCCACAAAAGAGTTTAAAAGTTTAAAGAGTGGGCTATGAATACACACCTGGATAGCTAGGTAGTACTAGTATCGTTATTCAAACGATAGGTGGAAACGGCTTCAACACACAACCTAAGTAAAATATATGGCAAGTTTTCAGAGTTTGATAGTCTAAGTTCAATTTATCGCGAAAGTTGTTTATTATTGTCTATTGTTTTGTTAGTTGACTCGTAGCAATTTAAACGTGCGTGTTTAAATGCCTGAAGTTCAAGAACAAAAGTTATATTTAAAAATATAAATTGAGACCATGTTCTTGTTGACGTAGTGTAAAGATTTTACGAAAGAGAACGAGATCGGTGTGATCGATTCAATGGTAGATAGGTGTCGAAAAGTGAAATAGGTTTGAGAGAATGTATTAATTGTTAAAAGTTTTATATTTATTATTATCGTTATTACGTTATATATTTAAACTATATATATTATATTTAGTTAACGGAAAGTGCTTGATCGAATCGGTTTTATTTAAAATACTTGTATATAAAGTATAAATTATAATATTTATATTTTATTAAAAAACCTTAAGTTTTGTAAAGTTTACACTTTAACCCTCTAACGGCTTAACTTTACACCGTTAGTCCAAAATGATTTTATAATTTCATTTCTAATCCAAAATCATTTTATATTTACATTTTATACCCAAAACTTTCTAGATTTATAGTTTTCATCAAAAATATGCCGAAATGGCAGTTTTCACCATAAGTTTCCATTTTGATAGTTTTAGTCCCTCGACTTCAAAACTTTTACAAAAATAGTCCAAACTTTACCAACTTAAAAAATTAACATGTTTATTTTCTAAATAAGTTTGAAACATCTTATTTGTGTTGGAAAAACAGCTTATTTGACAAAAGAGCTTATTTTACACTTAACGGGCCTTTAACGAGCTTAATCCAAGGCCCGTTAAGGTTTTTAGTGTCATTTGGCTTAGAAAACTTTTGGGCTTGCATTTGGACTCTAAAAAGTTTAGAAAATAGCTTATAGGCCCAGCTTATCTCATAAGCTTATTTTTCAGCTTATTGGGCTTATAAGCCCATACATAAGTTTTAAGTTTTTATACAAATGTGACTAGCTATAGGGTTTAGCGAGGGATAAAAAGGGTTTGTGAGAGTGAGTTATTTACGTGTATTGTTAGTTTACCATGTGAACTAATAGTTCGAGCCTTAAAAATATTGTGTCGTGTGTATAGTTTAGGATTTACGTGACCAAAGTGACTCGACATCAACCAAGCCAAAAACAATTTTTATCAAAATATATTCTAAGTGTTTTAAAGGTTTATATGTATAGGTCAAGGTAACTTAGAAACGTGTTATATAAAGTTCTTATAAGTGGTTATAAATGAAATGTGCCATACTAAACTTGTTTTATATCATGATAATCTTAAAGTTTAGCTCTTAATACGTATATGTTATAACTAAAAATAACGTAAGAAATACGTAAAGCAATGTGTAGTAATTCAAGTTAATACGTGTAAAGAAAATGGAGTAGGATTAGTTTGCTCACCTCACCAAGTATGGTGGAGTAGAAAACGACTCGTGAAGATTAGAGACGAACAAAGAGAACTTGAGCTTGACTCCCACCTTCACACAAGCCACCAATCGCGTGGTATAGCTTGGTACAAGACTTCCAAGGCTTACCAAAGCAAAACGTTCACCAAAAGAACTTAGGAGCTAGTTTTGTAAGTGGAAATGAGATTTAAAAGCGTTCATCGCTCGTATACATGCATGCAAGCATGTATATATACACATGAGGTTTAGGAAACATGGGAATTGTGAACTTGGGGACCAATGAGTAGAGTATGAGGTATAGGAATTTAAATAGTGAGGTGATGATGGTGAATTGTCCTTGTGTGCATACGAGCAAAAGAAAAGAAGCCAAAGGAGTTCATGTTTACGTTTGGTGTTGGTGAAGGCTCTTGTCCTTGTGGAGTGTATGCCGAGAAGAAAACAATAAGAAACATGAAAGGAGGTTGGGATTAATAGTTTAAAGCAGGTCAATTCCTTTTAAACTATTCTTGACACTAGTATGAAGTCTCATGGCGGCCACTTGAGTCAAACGAGTAGAATGAGGAAAGGATTACACGTATAGTCCTTGTGGTATTGTATATGAGAGAAAAACAACAAGAAATCATCATTTTTGCTTGTTGTGACTTGTTTGTGGATTTGTGGAAGGTCAAAATCATAATAAAAATGTGTCTAGGGACTTATAGAAACTTTGGTGCCATGTTTAGAAAGGTACGAGGTGTTGTAGACTCGAAAATGAATTTTTGGTTTTTGCAAAACATGTAAAATCGAGCTGAGCTTTGATTATGTTTGGAGGTTTAAATATTCACGATAAGAAAAATGATTTGTCACGTATGATTCTTGGCTAGGAGGTGTAACGAGAGGTGCAAAAATATATATGAGTCGTTTGTAAAAATTGCGAGTACGCGAGGCAAAGTAAATGAGTCATGGAGGATGGTTTTGAAAATAATTAAATAGGGTTTTGGGCTTGGATTTTTGTTTTGGGTTTGTGGACGGGCTGGACTCACGAGAAAAAAAAAGAAAGAAAAATAAAAGGGTCCGTTTAGGTGCGTGGTGTGTAGCAGAGTTTTGGCCGAGGTCCAATGTGTGTATAGGCCCATTTAGCTCGCCTCGAAAGTCGTGTCAGAGTTAGGTGTAATTACGGAGTTTTTGTGGAAGTTTTCATGAGCTTGGGAATTTATTAGGACGTATTTGGTTAGTTATCGGATTATACATATATATGTAATTATATAAATATTACGTTACTTAATAAACACTAGTTATAAAAATTATTTCGCGATACTTAGACTATCTAGGTTCGTGTGTAAGCGCGTTGCAAGGTAAACGGTGATCACAAACGACATTGTGATTATAAAAGTATATCTCGACTATCAAACAAAAATTTTGTTATCGGTAAAAACGGTTTTTTTATTTATCGTAATGATTCGTAAATCATGAGTTTGCATTTACTATTTAGGACGGAAAATTACGGGTGGTTACATGTACATATCTTTGTAAGTAACAAATTCTTCTTGATTTCAACTTCTAGATCACAAGCTCTGATACCACTTGTTGATCCCAGTTTAGCAAACGATCTTTATAAAAGTTGACATAACTTTTAACTTAAACAATAACGCGGAATATTAAAGTTTATCTTAAGAAGAACAATATAAACTTTCAACACTTCAATATATTATTAATATACGAGCACTCAACAATGCTAGGGTTTAAAACCTTGAAGTGAATCGACTTAACAAAGATACATATTTATTCTAACCCTAGGAACCTCCTTTTATAGACTAAGGAGTCCTAGTCGATTTACGATAAATTTCTACACAAGATAATATCTTTTCCATATTTATCTAACCGACTCTAATACATATCTACTCAGCGGTAGAATACAATACACTAAGCAGTAGTGTCACACCTCGCCAAGGCGGAAACGCGAGGGTGTAACTTCATGGATATCATCACAACACATGGTATCTATATAGAGAATAACTACATGCACATAAATAGAGAAAAGTACAAACATGAAGTGTTGTAACAATACACCAAAATAAAATAACCAAAACAATATTCAAAGCTAACTTCAATAAATCTCAAAGTACCAAATGAAAGTCATAATAATATCATAACCAATTTCAAATCAATCAAATCCAAACATAAAATAAATCCCTCACAAATGCAACTAGGTCTCTTCTAGTCGTTGCTCTCAACCTTAGCCTTATAATGCTCACCTGAAAATGATGCTTAAAACGTCAACATAATGTTGGTGAGATTCATAGGTTTAAGACACACACATTAGTCAACCAGTTCACTGTGATTATAAAATATAGCTGGACAGTAAGACTAGTAATTATACTAGATAATATGCAATCTCAATCAACCAACCAACATAAGAAACAATTGGGACGGAACGCGCCCACCGATCAACATATCAAACAACAACTGGGACGGAACGTGCCCACCGATCCAAGTTCACAAAAATTGGTAAACCGTACCCTCTGATCAGACAACACAGAATAGTAGTGAGTAGAGTTACTACTCTCCAATTAGATAATGGGAGCGAAGCTACCCTCCAATTAGACCATACAGAATCACCACACAGTAATCTCATAACATGCATACACGTATAATAAAACTTACAAGTCCAAGAATTTATACAACACATAATCACGGTAACTTAAAACATTAAACACAAGCATCATTCCCATCCCAAGTTTAAAACAATGTAAAAGTGGGACTATGAACTCAACTCAAACTTTGATGCTTCCACAAATACAATCACAAATCTATAAAACAAAAATAAGATCACGTTACACATGGCCAAGCTATAAGCTATAAACCATGTAATACACATATGATGGATGTAAGGTTCATATGACCCACCATGGATCTCCTAGACTCCATACTAACCATCACCAAATACTAGTACTCACTAAATCCCTTGCACTTATAAAATCAGAAAACACAGAATTTTGGGGTACATTCCCCAACATAAAATAATAACATTAAAAGCTCAACAACTCGCACTAAAAATTTACCATAGTCTCTCATAAGCATACAAGCTAATCACAGAAGGCCATGGTCTAATAACACACACAAGTATCCTTTGAAAAATCAAACATAAAAACTATCCAGATTCGGATCTGAACGCACACCAAAAAGTTTTGATCAAACTAACCCACTTGTACAACTTTTTATCGCAAATCCTTCACGTAGGAGTCTAAGTACATAAGAAACTCAACTCCTCCAGAAGGGCTAACCTAAATCTCACTTTTTCATCCACATCTCACTACCAAAATTTTGACCTAATTTTGTCCTGATTTTACAGCTTTGACACCTTAACTTGGAAAAATTCGTAATCTAACTCATCTCCATCTAATAAATATCTTCGTAACTTTACACCCCTACGATGTTGTCCAAAACTAACTCATTGTTTAACATGTTTTATAACCAAATCTCCTTCACTAATCATCATACTATTATTAACCAATGATTCTAACATGTTTAACATCATTAATTTATAGAAGTTTATAAACCCTAGATCCATCATAATTAATATTACATGAATTAGTGTAACAATTAATCAATTGAACACGTGTTTTAAGAATTCTACCTTGATCTTTGATTATTGTTTCAAGAAAATAAACCCTAACTTTTTTTTCTCCTTGTTCTTCTCCCTTGGCTGATCTTTTTTCACAAAAGAGTGGGTAGGGGAGTTTTAATTTTGTATTTATATTAATTAAAGATAATTACCTTAACTTAGAATTGTAATTGGGCTAAAATTGGGTTTCCTTTTCCTTTTACCCATATTCGGCCGATCACCCCCCCCCCCCCCCCGTATTATTTTTATTTTATTTTTATAAAATTAAATTATTACACTTAAAACATTATAATTTTGATATTTGATAAGCACCCATAAAGAATCCTAACGTCTTACGCGATAAACCTTAGTTTTTACGATAACTCGAAAAAATTATCATTTTCAAAACAAAGTTTCCAAAAACAGATTTTCACACCCTTTAAAAGTACAACACATAAAAACAAACTCCTCGTAACTTGCTAACGCTCGAATACTTGAATGAAGACTCGTTACACAAAAACACAAAAACTACACAAGTCATTTCTACACTACAAAGGCGATCAAAATAAACTTACCTAAAATCAATACTCTCCAAATCATAATAATAATAATATCACACAAAAGGGGATTTAGTGTCACCATACTTATTAATCACACAATATGACACATATAACACACATATATACCATATAATCACCTAATTCACATCAAAAAAAGTTAAATAGATCGAGACTGTTAGTCTAACTAACCTGTTAAATCCACGGTTGTTACATCATCACCCACTTAGGGAAATCGCGCCCCGGGATTTAACAGCTCGTCTCATCAACCTCCTCAGCAAACAACTTAGGGTACTTAGATCTCATTTGATCCTCGCGGTCCCAAACAAACTCAGGACAACACTTGGAATTCCATCATACTTTCACCAATGTTATCTTACCCCGCTTCATACTCTTGACCTCTCGGTCTATAATCTCAACAAGCTCCTCAAAGAAATGAAGGGTACTATTAACCTTAATCTCATCTAATGGCACATGCAAACTAGCATCCGCCAAACATTTCTTCAAATTAGATACGTGAAATGTATCATGAACACCACTTAGCTCCTCAGGCAATCTCAACCGATATGTCACAAGTCCAATCCTTTCCGTAATCTCAAATGGCCCTACATATCTAGGTGCTAACTTGCCTTTCTTATCAAAACGCACAATACCTTTCCAAGGAGACACTTTCAACATCTCAAAATCCCCAACATTAAACTCAAAAGGTTTGCGGCGATTATCCGCATAACTTTTTTGTCGATCTCTTGCGGACTTAAGTCTTTCCTTAATCTGGAAGACCATATCTGTAGTCTCTTGTACCAGTTCAGGACCAATTAGTTGGCTTGTCACAACCTCTGCCAATAAAATAGGGATCTACACTTCCTTCCATACAACTTCTCAAACGGTACACACCTAATATTGGTGTGATAACTGTTATTATTCGAAAACTCTACCAAAGGTAAATGAGTATCCCAGCTTCCTCCAAAATCAATAACATATGCCCGAAGTAGATCTTCTAAAGTTTAAATCATTCCCTCACTTTGCCCATCAGTCCGTGGATGATAAGCAGTGCCCATATCAAACCGTGTATCCAAAGCCTTTTGCAATGACTGCCAGAACTGCGAGGTAAACCTACTATCGCGATCAGAGATAATTGACACAGGCACACCATGTTTTGCCATAATCTCAATAATATAAATCCTTTCCAACTTCTCCATCTTATAATCCTCACGAATGGCCAGAAAATGTGCAGACTTCATTAGTCTATCCACAATGACCCATATCGTGTCATGCCCATTATTTGTCTGAGACAACATGGAAATAAAATCTATAGTTATATTATCCCACTTCCATTCAAGAATCGGCGGCTGCTGTAACAATCCATAGGGTTTCTGATGTTCAGCCTTAACTTTCAAGCAAGTCAGACATTTACTAACATACTCAACTATTTCCCTCTTCATTCCCAACCACCAATATGCATCTTTAAGATCATAATAAATCTTGTCAGACCATAGATGAATCGAGTATCTCGTGTTATGAGCCTCATCCATGATCAACCTTCTCACATCTCCTAATAGTGGAACCCATATTCGATCCAAGAAATATAATCCACCATCCTCCTTTATATCCATTTGTTGATCTAACCCATGCAACATTTCAGCTGTAGCCTTCTTATCCTGGAGTGCTTCCTCTTGCGCCACCAATATCTTACTCTTAATTCCTGACTGCAAAATCATGCTCATAGCTCGCACACGTTTAGGCTTAATCCTTTCCTTCCTACTCAACGCATCAGCCACTACATTCGCTTTTCTAGGATGATAGCGAATCTCGCAATCATATTAACTAAACAGTTCAATCCATCTTCTTTAACGCATATTCAGCTCCTTCTAATTAAAAATATGCTGAAGACTCTTATGATCAGTGTAAACAATACTCTTCGTGCCATACAAATAATATCTCTAATTCTTGAGAGAGAATACTACTGCACCAAGCTCTAGATCATTAGTATAATTCTTCTCATAGATCTTGAGTTGTCGAGATGCATAGGCTATCACTTTCCCTCTCTACATTAATACACACCCAAAACCCTGATTTGACGCATCACAATACACCACGAAATCATCTGGCCTGTCAGGTAACGCTAGAACAAGTGCATTGCACAAACTATCTTTAATGACTAAAAAGCCATCTCTTGCTCATCTCCATAAACATACTTCTTATTCTTCTGAGTCAACATATTGAGGGCTTGGCAATCTTCGAAAAATTTGCTATAAATCTCCTGTAGTACCCTACCTATCCTAAGAAAGAGTGTATCTCAGACGGCGTCGTAGGAGCCTTCCAATTCTTGACCGCTTCAATCTTACTATGATCCACATGTATACCTTCACTATTCACTAAATTTCCAAGAAAATGCACCTCTATAACCAAAACTCACATTTCGAGAACTTGGCGTACAACCTCTCATTCTCCAGCAAACGAATTATCAACTTAAAATGTTCTCCATGCTCTTCCTTTATCTTAGAATAGATTAAGATATCGTCAATGAACACGATTACAAATTTAACTAAATAGGGCTTACATACACGATTCATCAAATCCATGAATACCGCGGGAGCATTTGTCAACCCAAATGGCATAACCGAGAACTCAAAGTGTCCATAACGAGTTCTAATAGCTGTCTTTGGAATATCCTCCTCATACACACTCAGCTAATGATAACTAGAATGTAGATCTATCTTAGAGAAGAATAGAGAACCTTGCAACTGGTCAAAGAGATCATCGATTCTAGGAAGAGGATACCGATTCTTAACAGTTAACTTGTTCAACTCCTGATAATCAATATACATCTGGAATGAGCCATCCTTCTTCTTAATGAACAATACAGGTGCTCCCCACGGGGAATGACTAGGTTGGATAAACCCCTTATCTTGAAGCTCTTGCAATTGCGCAGACAGTTCCTGCATCTCCTAGGGTGCTAAACAATTCGGAGATTTTGCCACAGGTGTTACTTAAGGAATTATTTTAATATGAAACTCAACTTGACATATCGGTGGTAATCCGACAAATCCTTTGGAAAAATGCCCAGAAACTCACGCACTACACGAATATCTCCTATTTTAAGTTCTTTGGACTTCGCACTCTTAAGAGATTTTGAATCCTTCTCCATGCTTTCCCCTTGTACCCGTAGTACATTGCCATACTCAAAAGGGATACGAACCACCTTTTCATGGAATACTACCTCAGCTCTATGCCTAGCCAACCAATTCATTCCTATTACCACATCAAAACTTCCATGTTTGAAAGGTATTAAGTCAATCTTGAATGAAACACCCTCCAACACAATAAAACACTCACGAATAACCTTATCAACTTCTACCTCTCTACCACTAGCTATTTCATTCACAATACTTGGTCTAAGTTCACTAGACTCAATACCCAATATTCTAGCAAATTTAGTTGACACAAAACAATAATCCGCACCTGTATCAAATAAAGTAGTAGCAAAATGACCATTGAGAGAAAATGTACCAGTGAAGACATTCGGGTCTTGGCGCGCCGCATTTGCATTCATAGTAAACGCCTTTCCCTTAGTTGCATTACGGTTAAATCCTTGACCTTGGCTTCCTTCAATGGCCAACCGATTTCCCGACTATCCAGGTGCCCTATCCAGCTTGGGACACATGTTATAGAGATGATCCGTACTACCACACTCATAGCATGCCTTACGATTAAACCCTATGCCAAACGAGTTGATTGAAGTCGCTTGAGTAATCATCGCACGGAACTCTCTAGCCAAGTGTCCAGGTTTATTACACCTGAAATACATACGACATGCCACCTGCTCAACATGATAACCATTGCACTTAGCATATTTGGGAGTAGTACCAGTATACCCCCTCCTATCATTGTTTCCAGCCATAGTCGTAGAAGTTGTTCCCACATAACCTGTTGCCACTACAAGATTCGTTGCTTTGAACCCTTTCCCATTCCTCGCTCTCTTGTTGTCAACACTAGATCCAACCGACCTACCAGTTTCAACCTCCTCCCTCTTCTTCTCGCTTGCCTTTGCGAGTGTTCCACTCCTAACTGCTTCATCAGTTAGTGCCCCTGCCTTTTGAATGGCACTTAGGAGTGTCGTCAGCTCTGTAGCCCTAACCATGCTCCGAATTTGGGGAACCAACCCACATATATATTTATCGATACGCTTCGTTTCAGGAGTCACCATGTGAGGGACTATCCTAGCTAACTCGTGGAACCTGTGAGTGTACCCTATGTGATTAGCTCCTACCATCGTATGGTCCCAAAATTCCTCCTCTAGTTTCTGCATTTCATTGCTTGGACAGAACTCCTCCACCATCAATGCTTTGAAGTCCTCCCAAGTCATCCCCAACGCCGCAACTCTACCCCTAGCTTATAGTTGCGTATTCCACAAAGTCAACGCTTTATTAACCAAAGAACTAGCCGCGTACTTAACTTTCTGGCCCTTAGTACAGCCACATATATCCATTACTGATTCCATTTTCTCTATCCATCGAGTGAGCGCAATTGCACCACGCTTTCCATCAAATTCTTTGGGCTTACAAGCCACAAACTCTTTGTAGGTACACCCATTGTTACCACTCCCTCCACTTCCAGCGCCATTAGGGTGAGCACCATTACCCATTTGCACACTCAACTGACTTACAATCTCTGGCATTAAAGCTTCTAGTTGTTGATTGATCATTTGCTGCAAGATAGGGTAGCTATCCCCAATAACGGGTGTCGGCTTCTTTGGCTTCTTTGGTGTTCGGTAAGTTTCACCCATTGGTGACTTAGTGATAGGACGTCTTGGTTTCCTTGGCGCTATTTCCTGAACACGCAGGACATTAGAACCACTAGAGACCGTTCTAAAAAATTCCACAATCCCGTAATCATACTTAACCATTTACTTCCCATCATATGGGACAACCATAACAAACAACGAAGTTAAACTCAATACTACCACACGTAAGCATATCACCATTGATCAATGTAACATTGGCCATAAGTCCACATGTGTCGCGATATATTTATAATTGTATTGGCCACCCACAATCATAGATATATCCTTTCACATGTGTACTCGCTTCTATAACACCCCCATTTTTCACTGATCGCAGCGGATTAAGTGTTTGGGGTATTACTCATGAAACAAAGATAAGATAATAGAAAACGACTCGAAAAGAGACATTTTTGAAAAAGATGTTATCATTCATTTATTTATCAGAGTTTTTACAGTAAAAGATGTACTTTTACCAAAAGAGAGGTCCCTAAGATACGTTTTATGACACAAAACTTGATGAATGATAACTATTATGGACACCGTGCCAGGGTTCCTATAGTGCCTAATTACCTAGGATAACATGATTAAAAGTCAACACATAGGTTGAGTGAGAGTCATAGGTTTAAATAGTTAAGGTATGAATACAAGTTCCATAGGGTTCAGCTGAAACCTTATGTGTGGGAAGGTATTAGGGTTAAAAGGTATATTGCACTAAGCTCATGAACCACACGTTAACAGTCCAGGTCACGGGGTCTGCAGACCAAACCATGAGAGGACGGGAAGGATAACTTGCCAAAGTTAAACCTTCAGTGGGTTCAAATATAGTACCTATTGGTACCACACAATGAGGTGTTAATACCAACGGGAGTTGTCAAACTCCAATAGATCTATCAACTATATTCGCGTTCGCGTGGGTAAAATATCCCAAATGATTAGATTCATAAATTTTGGTTATGTAATAATGGCAGATAGTTTACTCGTGCAATAACCAAAAGAAAAGACTTGTATTCGGTTTAAAGCATGTATCCCCCTCAAATCGTTATAAAACATTTAAAAGTGAGGCTATGAAAAATTCACCTGGGTCTTAAGGTAAGTAAAGTAAGGGTTTAGACAATTCACTCACATATCCTAGGGGTTGTGTAGGGTTTAGATAATTCACTCACGTATATCAAGTCTTAGTCTAGGTTTTCGTAACTAATTACTATTAGTTTTTTTTTTTTGGTAACATGGGTTTCTGACTCGACATTGCGAGCCGACTAATACTCCTCACACAAAGCTCAGGCCATTGTAATTCAGAAGTATATGACTCCTCACGTGAAGCTCCCTACTATTGTATTATGTTATCAAGATAATACCGTTCGGGCCATCACAATTCAGAAGTTAATACTCCTCACACAAAGCTCCCTACTATTGAGTTAAGTTTTTATTATGGTTTTAGTTATAACGTAACACCGTTCAGGCCATCATAACAAAGAAGTATATGCAATAATCGTTCGATTCTTAAACATAACAAACTCGTCAAAACAAAATATCTACATAGTACTCCTCGCATGAAGCTCCCTAGTAACGTGTTATGCTTCTAATTTAAATAGGTTTTGTATTTATATGAAAATAGTCCATTTTTACCCTTTAAGTTTATATATTTACATTTTCTACCCTAAACTTATAACAATTAAGCACATAACTTTCTAACTATTGCACATTTAGTCCCTATACTTAAATATTCTAAAGAAATGACATAAATAGTCCCTAAACTATACTAACTTTCATTATTTACTCTATTTACTCTTATGTTTATAATATTTGCAATATTAGTCCTTTCTTGTTTAATACTTGTTTTAATATTTATCCTATGGTTTTAATACTTTGTAAATCTAGTCCTTACACTAATAACTTCAAGGAAATGTCAAAAACAGCCCCTAGACTTTATAGTTTCAGGAATTTACAATATATACCCCTATGCATGTAATATTTTGCAAAACTAGTCCTAAATGCATGTAATGCATATTTTAGCATGGCAACCTAGTTTCTAAGCTTATAACTAACTCATATAAGTTCAAATAAGCCACATAATTCAGATTGTATCATGTAAATAAGCTATATAACACATAAACATGCAATTCGACCTAAATAGGGTTTTAAAAAGGAAACATGCAAACGATTGGGTTCTAGGTCCTAACTAAGGGTTCTAAGGTATCTAAGGTCTCTCCTAAGTCTATTCTAAGTATTCTATATGTAAAGTAAGGCTTACCTAGGCGGGGAAAGGTTAACGAGGGAGTTAGGGTTTTCTAGGGTTCTCTCGGCTTTAAACCACAGCAATACACAACCAAAGCTTTGCTACTCGATTACTAAAGCTTCTAAGGATCTTAGACTATAAAAATTTGAATTACAAAAGAGAAGGAGAGGTGTGAAGAAGAATGGAGGGGAGGAGGGGGGTATTTATACTCACGTATGGAGTAGCGACCAAGGTAAGGGCTGCCATGTGTCGTGGAGGGGGAGAGGGAGTAAGCAAGGCTAGAAGTGGTTTGGTAGGTCTAGATGGTGATGAGGATGAGCTATGGGAGTAGCTAGGGGGCGGAGTAGGATGGTTGTGGTGGTGGTTTCCCGAGAGAGGCGGTTTGGGCAAAGGTGGTGACAAGGAGGTGATGCACCTCCTAGCTTGGGTGCTTGAAGGTGCTAGGGTGCTAGCATAGATATATAGAGGTGCTAGGGTGGTTTCTTGGTGGTTTTAAGGTGATTAAGTAGCATGGTTTAGGTGTTTAGGTAAAATTTTATCTTAGTTTTATATTGTGTGAGTTTAAGGTTTTACCTAGGGTTTAATGTTTCATTTAGGGTCTTAATGATGTTTAGTAACTAATATAAGCTATGTACAAGTCTTAAACACTTTTCATGTTAGTTCAGATAAGCAGTTAATGTTTTAAAGCTAACCGGGAACACATAGGTGTGTTTAGGGTTTTCTAGCAAGTATAGTGTATTATAGTGATAGTTTTCTTAGTGAAAATATGTTTATAACATTGACTTGACATACCGGAATGTTTACATTAAGTAAACATAGTAGTGGTTGGCATAGGTGGATACGTGAGCTTGTCTGAAGGTTAGTTAGGTCATAAGGATATAATAAAGCAAAAATTTAGCTCTGGAAAATCCTATAGGCATTTCTAATCCTAGTGTACTTTAGTGAGGGCCTAAGTTAAGTTAGTAAGGAATTTCTAATGCTAGTGTGCTTAGTGACGGCCTAAGTTAAGTTAGTAAGGCATTTCTAACCTAAAGGGAAGTTAGTGAGTTATGACAGTCTCCCATCCTAAAAGAAAATCTTGTCCCGAGACTTAACTGGAGTTAGTGTGTGGGGGTGAGAATAGATTGGATATTTAGCACGGATTTGATCCTCTCGTTCCCAAGTATACTCTGGTCCTCTTTGGGAGTCCGAACGTACCTTAACAATAAGAATCCGGTGATGTTTTAGATTTTTGACCTCTCGGTCCATAATTTCCACTGGTTCTTTAGTTAAATTGAGTTTATCATCCAATTGAAGCTCTTTTATAGGAATAACGAGTGATTCGTCCGATAAACATTTCTTAAGATTGGAGACGTGAAATGTATCATGTATATTACTTAGTTCATCTGGCAATTCAAGTCGGTATGCCACTAGACCAATCGTTCTAATACCTTAAAAGGTCCAATGTATCTCGGACTAAGCTTTCCTTGCTTTCCGAGACAAAAGACACCTTTCCTAGGTAAAACTTTCAACATAACCCTATATCCGACCTGAAATTCTAAAGGCTTACGTCTTATATTGGCATAACTCCATTGCCTATCCCTTGCGGCTTCTAAGAGTTGTCGGATTGGAACTATTTTCTCATTTATCTCATGGATTATCTCTTGACCCGTAGGTTGTACTTCTCCAACTTCAGCCCAGAAGACTGGAGACCTACACTTTCTCCCATAAAGTGCCTCGTACGGTGATGCTTTAATACTAGCATGATAACTATTGTTATACGAGAACTCTACCAATGGTAAGTGTTTTTCCCATCCTTTTCCAAAATCTATCACACACTCTTGAAGCATATCCTCGAGTGTTTGGATAGTTCTTTCACTTTGACCATCGGTTTACAGATGATATGCCATACTCATGTCTATATGAGTACCTAAGGCCTTTTGCATAGATTACCAAAATCTCGATGTGAAACGAAAATAACGATCCGATATGATAGATATTGGCACTCTATGTCAGGAAACTATTTCCTTGATGTACAACCTAGCAAGGGTTTCCATATCATCTGTTTCTCATATAGGAATGAAGTGATCGGATTTCGTACGGCGATCAACTATTACCCAAATAGTGTCATGCCCATTGGATGTTCTAGGTAGTTTAGTGATAAAATCCATCATAATTCTTTCCCACTTCCAAATGGAAATCTTAGGCTGTATCAATAAGCCGGATGGCTTTTGACATTCAGCCTTTACTCTAGAACATGTTAAACACCTACCCACATATCTGGAAATGGATGCCTTCATGTCGGGCCACCAATAGTGTTTCTTCAGATCCTGATACATCTTGTCAGAACCTGGGTAGATGGAGTGCTTAGATTTATGGGACTCGTGCATTACTACGTTCCTTAAGTAACCATGATTGGGTAACCATTTCTGTCCCTTAATACAACGAGTTTCGTCTGAACGTATCTGATAACGCTCAAATTGTACATGTTTTTAGGAGCGTTATTGTGGATTTTATCATCACTTTTATGAACTTATGGTACTTAATTGAGCATAATTCGTATTTTAGGTTCACGGTAGCTCAAGTACAATAAAATGATGAAAAGACGAATAAATGATCAATAAACGAAGATTTATGCATGTACGAAGAATTCCCGACAAAAGAGTCTCTTGGAGTATATTCGAGACGATAAAAGTCATGAAGTTGTCATTCTAAAGACTCAAGAATAAAGCACAAGAGGGAAAACGAGAAAAGAAATTAAGAAAATAAGCTAAAACGAAGAAATAATGGAAGACTCATTGTTCTCGACAAACCTTCACTATTTTGGCCATATCTTGAGCATACGGACTCCGTTTGATCTCCCTTTCGTGGCCATGGAAAGCTAAGAGAAAGATCTACAACTTTGAAGTTTACCATTTTCTGTGAAAATGCATCCAACCGAACGGATGGATGGATTACCGAATGGTTTGATGAAAATGTTCCGAGTAACCGATCGGTTGGAATCCAACCGACCGGTTAGACCCATAAGTCTCATCCAACCGATCGGTAATACCCCGAAACCGATCGGTTGGTCAGCTCATATAATTTTTGCACACTTTATTCTACTTCATTCTACTCCATTTTAGGCCATTCTTTCTGGTATTTTAGGTCCTTCTATTCACCTAGGAGGCCAAGTTGTTGCATTTAAGATCCTAGGCTTGATTTCTACTATAAATAGGACCATTTTTCCTTGGTTCTAAGTGTGTAAGTGTGTGCGCATTTCTATCCTCCACCATAAAAGAAGATTTGTCACCACCTTACCAGGTGCAATTCTTTCCTCCACCCTTAAGGAAGAATTGTCACCACCTTATCTCACCTAAAAGACCACAAACCTCTTGCCATATTCGTGTGGTGTGCTCGAGGGCTGTTGAAGGCGTTTGGGTATTATTTTCTGGATTGGTAGAAAGCGTGTAGTTGATTGGAGGCTTGAAGGTTGCTATAAATCTTTCACCTTTGCCTATTGTAATCCATACTTTGGGTAAACCTTGTTACTTTTATATTTCATGATTTTTATGATTACTATGATTGTTGAGATTTTGTGTTTGATTGAAATAATGATTTTGTTTTTTTTACATGTTTGATTCATATGATAACTTGTTATAAAAGGATGTTTGGATAAAATTAGTGTTTGTTTGGTATATGATGAAAGACATCATATTTGGTTAAATTAGAACTTGACTTGTTTATTATTTTGATTAATCATTGTTGAGTCTATAGTCGAAAGGATTCTCTATAGTGGTTGATTTCAATTCATTAGTCGACGAATGGTTTTGGTCTTGTACTTTTTGACGATTGTATAAGAAACTTAATAAACATAACAAGTAAAGGTTTAATTTGGATTAAATGTCGAAAGGCATCTTTTGAATATATGTTCTAATCATTTTCCAATGAAATGGCACTTATACATATTTCTTCTAAGTTTAGGCATAAGGCTCATGACATAACCATTTGATTGAGGCTTATACATATTTGATTTATAAAACACTAAATTATTTTTGGTTCTATAGGCCGTAACGATTACCTTTGATAATATGTTTTCCAAACTAAGCATCCTAATATCCACGTGATCAATTGTCCAAACATGTATGTTCTTTGTGTGCTTGTTCTAATATTGGTTTTCTTGTGGTTTGATCCGTGACAATCATAACCACCAACTTGTTACTTGCTTAAAAAAACAAACGACACATGAGTGTAACCAAGTCTCTTGGGACGACCTTGACTTACCACTACTATACTACAACTGACTAGGGTATACTTGCCCGAATGTGTTCCTAGTTAACCGGTAATTCTTATTTATAAATTTAAAGCTTGTTGGAGTGCATCAAGTTTTTGGCGCCGTTGCCGGGGATTTGCGTTTGTATTCTTGTGTTTGTTTGATTGTCTTCTTGTTTGATAAATTGCTCGTTTGCTTATTATATTGATTCCTTGCTTGATCATAATTCCGGCACCGCCGCATCAAGTTTTTGGCACCTTTACCGGGGATTTGTTTGTTGTGCTCTTTGTTTGTTTGTTTGCTTGATGATTGTTTAACATATTGTTTGTTTAATTGATCATAATTCTGGCATCACCGCAACAGATTATTGGCGCCGTTGCCGGGGTTGTGGTTTATGTTTTTAGGTGTTTGAATGTTTGCTTGAATTGTTATGCTTGCTCTTGATGTTTGCTTGAATGCGTGTGTTTCATTTTCTTAAAAATTCTCATTTCAATGTTTGCTTTCATAAGTGTGCTCGAAAAGTGTTTGCGAAAAAAAAAAAAAAAACTCCCAAAACCACCCAAATAAATCCAACCGATCGGTCACCTCCCATAACCGATTCAGTTGGATATTCTGACCCATTTTTTTTTATTTTTTGTTGTGTTTTTCTTATTTCATGAGTCTTGTGTTTTATATGTTGTGTGATCTCTTGCATGTTTTTGTGTTCTTCTTGTTCAGATTAGTTTCATATTAATTTTGAATAATATTGTTTTAGCTTATTTTGTTTTAAATTGTTTTGTTTTGATTTTTGTTACGTGACTAATTGTGTTTTCTTGTGTCTATGTGCTTGTGATTTTCTTTTATCGTGCTATTATTTGTTTTTGCGTATTCTTGTTTTATGTGTCGTATTATGTTCTTGATGTTTGTATATATGTGTTTATATGTTTTGCTTGTGTTTATTTTCGTGTTTGTTACTTTTTGTGTTCTTGTTTTATTTTATCAATAAAAAGTTTTTAGTAAAAATTGTTTTTGAAAAAAATATATATATAGTTTTTTTTACAGGTTCGATCCAACAGATCGGATGCTGCCCGCATCCGATTCGGTTGGGAGTTTTGCATAAAACCAACCGAACAGATGGATTTCTGATAAGGCGAAAAATGAACCACTTTTAGGGGGTCATTTAAGCCCGGAATTGAACTTATTTGATCAAATATTGCCCTAAATCGTTCCTTTTATGATTTTAGGTACTTGGAGAGTGAATTCTGGAAAAGAAGCTATTTTGGACGTTTTTGGAGCATAAAAGTGAAGAAAACGGCTAAGTCTCTATTTTCCTTGCTGGGAACAGTTCCTGACGGCGTCAAAGGTCACAACCTGACGGCGTCAGACGTATCTACAACTAATTTTTACCGAGAGTTCGTGACGGTGTCAAGAGGCACATGCTGACGGCGTCAGAGATCATGGAATTATTTACCGAGAGATGGTGACGGCGTCACACACAGGGCGTCAAGAGTAAATTGCATGACGGCCTAAGGGTTGACGGCGTCAAAAGTAGATCAAGACCGTCCGAGGAACTATTTGGCGGCGGTCTGACGGCGTCACAAGTTTGTTCTTGACGCCGTCAGGTCGAATTTCCTATATATACTTTTCTAGTATTTCAGTTTTTAAGAGAGGAGTTTTTGGGAGAAACCCTAGATACGATTTTGGTGTGACTTTACAGGTTTTTCAAGGGTTCCAACACCTTGATACCTTGCATGATTAATAAAGATAAGTTTTCTTTTAATTCAATCAATATGTCTATGTGTTGGTTGTCTATATCTTGTTCTTGTCTTAATTCTATCATGCTAGGCTAAATCTCTCTTGTGTTTGCTTAGATCTAATGAAACCTAGATATTGATTATGTGTTGATTACTTGTTTATTCTTGTTCTTGGATGAATGATTTATATGTTAGGCTTAAGAAAACTGGCAGATCTCCAAATGGTAACATGCTTGAACGTCTTAAGAAACATGAACCGAGGCGTACTAGGTCTTTATTGGTTATATTTAATGCATGAGCCACTGTTTATAATCCCTATAGTTGTGTTGGGCATGGTGTAGGAGGAGATAAGAGCTCATAGAATTGGGGAGTTATGTATGCCACTCCATGAATGGTATTAAGGAATACGATCCGTCATCCATGCAATTATAACAAGTAATTAACGTGTAAAAGACATCTAGGGAGTAAGGAAATCTAAGTAAACACATCTTCTCCAAATACTGCTCACAACTTCAGTTTAATTAGTTTATTTTCTTTTAATTTAATTGCATCTTAGTTCTGGGTTAGTTGAATAACAACTAATTCCGCCCAAATCCTTCAAACCCGAGATTTTACTTGCTTCCTAAAAAATATAAAAACACAAAAATAATCATCTTTCATCTCTAGAACTAGTATTTAGGTTTTCTAATCCTAGCGACACTATTCCCAAGTTGAACGATCAATCCCCCGGTACCTGCCACTATACTATACTACAACGATCAGGTACACTGCCTGGTGGGGGTTGTAAGCTTCTCGAGATCCCTCGAGAGGTAAAGCCTGGTGCAATTCTCACGCATCAAGTTTTTGGCGCCGCTGCCGGGGATTGTCTATCTTTACATTTATTCCTAAACTTTCGCAAAAGAGTGCGGCGCTATCAAGTTTTTGGCGCCGCAGCCTGGGGAATAGTTATTGTCTAGGTTAGTTTATCTTTTTATTAGGTCTACTTGCTAGATTCCTTTCTAGTAAGATTTTATTTTTATTTTTAGGTCTTCTTTAGTCTATCTTATTTCTTTGTGTGTTTGTTCGTAATTTCCATTGACTCTTCCGTTCACCATTATGGAGTACGCGAATCCACCATACCACCAACCACAAAGGCCATTCTACCCTATTGAGATCTCGAATTTCAAACAATATCGAGATGAACCCATATATGATGCATGGACTCGTTTTAAAATTTTACTTCGAAAATTCCCTCATCATAGTTTCTCTTTAGCATCCCTAACGGAAACCTTTTACTATCGTGTCAACCGATGTGACCAAATATGCATTGATGATTTTGCCAATGGGGGCCCTAGGGAATTAAGTGCTGAAGAAGCATGGGATACCTTAGAAGATTGTGCCCAATATTATTATAGAGTAGACAACCCAACAAACAACATCACAAATCAATCAAAAACAAGTTTGATGGAGCAAACAGGAAGTTTGTCTGGGGATGATTACTTAGGGATACCTGTGTGGATGTCACCTAAAGCCATAGTACAAAACAAACACATAGGTAATCTAGATAAAATGGAGGATGAGGTAAATAACATAAGCTCACCAAGTACCCCACAAATCCCACCATCATTTGAGGCACACACACCGCCCGTGACTTACCCTGAAGAAGTAGAAGAGACTATAGGAACCCCAATAGAGGTAGAGCCCTTGGACCAATCACCACTAGAGGATACTTCTAGTGATAACCTTACTCTTATTTCTAGGGAAGTTCCTAGTTTTGATGAACCGGAGCCTCAACCAAAACCGTTACCTAATCTTCCATCCTTGGATGAAGATTTAGGAATTGAAATAGGTCCCGATCCACCCATCAAACCATATAGTCCGGGTAGTCTTAGGATGAAGGTAGTGGACTCTCAGCCTTGTAGAGAGGAAGCTACTATAGGAGTGGAAAATGACCTTACGTACTTACATCACCCATTCGTGACTAATCACAAGAAACATTATGGGTTTAAACCGGGTTTATTAGGTCAAAATGGATTCCCAACTAGGAGTCTTTTGAAATTGATAGAAGATGATCCCTTTTTAAGAGAAAACTTCAACTCACCCATTGACCAAAGTGAACTAGGTAAGGTTATGATGATAGAAGCACAACCCTTTGAGCACATAATTAATCCACCACTCTTTCCTCACGAGGCATACTTCCACCGAGATGGTGTGTATCGCTACTTCCACCCGCACTTAATTCAAGGTGTAGGGAAAACCTCCCCTATTTCCATTAAATAAGGGTAGAGTCAGGCTCGTGACTCGAACAAAAACAAGCGCTTCTTGGGAGGCAACCCATGCTTTGTGTGATTTTTATTTTGTTTGTTTGTTATTTGCTTCCGTATGCATGCTTTATTTTTATTGTTGGTAGATGATGTTTCAAAATTAAAAAGTGAAAATACTTTATTATGTTGTTTAGCCTAGTCTTAACTCCAACCTAAAAATATTTTTGCAAAAGATAAGTGTAAGGGGAAACCCCAAATATGTTTTTAAGAAACACACGATCATGATTCTCCACAATTTTAAGTAAGCATGTATATTAGTACTTGTTAGAGTCAAATGCTTGTATTGAGTCATAATGAAGTTTTGTAGGATTGTCCAGGAAGTAGAACCAAGTTTTTCCAGAAATTTTCCGGAAACTTAACACAAGAATTTCTGCAGGTCAATCCTGACGGCGTCACGAGTTTACTCTTAACGGCGTCACGGGTGAAAATCTGGAAATTTTACCAGTTTTGTTTTTCTAACGGAGTCTTATGGTTTTTGTGAATTATTAAGTTTTATAATCTCCAGGAAATCTGCAAACTTCATTTACAAGCATTATATCTTACTTTGCTTTCTAGGATTTTGTAAGTTATATAGGATGCCGCCGATTTTACGCGAGGTTGTCTTGTCTATTTTGTCAGATTTTACAGGTTATATTGGACAAGAAGATGATTTATATTCTGGAAGGGAAGCTTTGATTGTTCATTTTCTTGGAGGAAGATCTAACCTGGCCAACCTGTAATCCATACCGAGCGAATCAGGGGAGTATTTGATTTCATTCTTTTTACTTATTTACTTTTACATTCTTTACTTGAACATTGGGGACAATGTTCATCTTAAGTGTAAGGGGAGGGTAAAATGATGATACCTTACATGTACACTTTCGCTTGAGTTTGTTTTGTTTAATGGTAGATGTGTAATAAAACTATGAGAAATACTTGTTAGTGTAATTTTAGTGCCAAATTTAAAATTTTTTACAACATTTAGGAGTGAAACTTTAGCCATAGCAAGCGTCTCATGGATAGGAGATTGTATGACTAGCACATAACCGTATATTCAGAAAACTTTTCCACCCAAAAATGTGAGGTTCGCCTTTAGATTTGATAGGAAAAGCATTTACTATTAGTTCTTATGAGTGTACCGGTAGCATTTAGATTCTAGAACTTGCGTTAGTGATGCATTCCAAGACCGCTAGTGAGACTACATTCGTGTAGTAGGATTTACTATATGATAAGAGGCATTAGGATCACCCTTGTGTTAAACCCGTATCATAATTACTTGACCATTTAAGTCATATTGTTTGGCTAGTTAAGTCAACTAATTTTCCCACACCCTTAGCGTTGTACTCATTTTTAGTACACGAAACCCCTAGTACACCCCTCCGAGCCTAACTTTTCGTTTCTAACTTTAAGCATTTTACTTAAAGGAAGAATTTGTTACACCCCACTTAAATGTACACCCAAATCGCCTTAGCCTTCCGTGTATGCACTCATCTTTAGTGCATTATTGTTATTTGTTAAACCCTAAGTTAACTTTCTAATTGGTTACATGGTTGCTAAGTCGAGTCATATCCTTGTACATATTGTTTTGGGACGATTGGGACTCATGGGTAAGTACTTATTTTATGGAGTAATGGGGAAGAACATCATATATTACCCCCATTTGTACGTTAATCTTAAAAGTGCTCCAAGTGTTTTGATTTTCTTAATTCGAGTCATTAGAATAGTTTATTGTAAAGTATGTAAAGATTCAAGTGTAAGGGGAATTCCCATTCCCTATGATGTATTATTTTGGATGGTAGGGCAAGAGTGTATGAAAAAAAAAAAAAAAAAAAAATCGAAAAAAAAGAAGAAAAGAAAAGAAAAAAAAAATAGAAAAAGAAAAGAGAAAAACATACGGACTACCATCCTTTTTTATTCTTTGTTTATTTTATGTTTTTGTTATTTTTCATTTATTAGCTTAAGTCGAGTCTAGTCTTGGCTTAGCAACGCCATATTGTACATGTAATTAACCAAGATTGTTAGCTCGCCACCAGTAAAACTTCCTTTATCCAACAAAACCGTGTAATTCATATCCCTATACCTAACGTTACAACCCTTTGAAAGACCTCTTTGATAGTTTATCTTAGGTGCTTACGCCATGTGGTGGAGGTTTGATCCTTTCCCAAGCCTATGGTAATCTATTTTGCTATGACAGGTAGTGAGAGATATCTTCCATTTCCATAATGTTATATTACTTTATTACACCCGAGAGATGTGAGCATTTAAACACTATTTGTGAGGTGCTAGTATATGACCTCCGTGCTTGTCTTTGGTCTTTAGTGGAACGATTATTTTTTGTAATTACTTTTATATTAGTGTTAAATGACCTCTAACTTGTCTTTTGATTAGAATAAAAGCATATTTGCTTGAGGACAAGCAAATCTCAAGTGTAAGGGTATATGATAAGGTGAAAAATGAACCACTTTTAGGGGGTCATTTAAGCCCGGAATTGAACTTATTTGATCAAATATTGCCCTAAATCGTTCCTTTTATGATTTTAGGTACTTGGAGAGTGAATTCTGGAAAAGAAGCTATTTTGGACGTTTTTGGAGCATAAAAGTGAAGAAAACGGCTAAGTCTCTATTTTCCTTGCTGGGAACAGTTCCTGACGGCGTCAAAGGTCACAACCTGACGGCGTCAGACGTATCTACAACTAATTTTTACCGAGAGTTCGTGACGGCGTCAAGAGGCACATGCTGACGGCGTCAGAGATCATGGAATTATTTACCGAGAGATGGTGACGGCGTCACACACAGGGCGTCAAGAGTAAATTGCATGATGGCCTAAGGGTTGACGGCGTCAAAAGTAGATCAAGACCGTCCGAGGAACTATTTGGCGGCGGTCTGAAGGCGTCACAAGTTTGTTCTTGACACCGTCAGGTCGAATTTCCTATATATACTTTTCTAGTTTTTCAGTTTTTAAGAGAGGAGTTTTTGGGAGAAACCCTAGATACGATTTTGGTGTGACTTTACAGGTTTTTCAAGGGTTCCAACCCCTTGATACCTTGCATGATTAATAAAGATAAGTGTTCTTTTAATTCAATCAATATGTCTATGTGTTGGTTGTCTATATCTTGTTCTTGTCTTAATTCTATCATGCTAGGCTAAATCTCTCTTGTGTTTGCTTAGATCTAATGAAACCTAGATATTGATTATGTGTTGATTACTTGTTTATTCTTGTTCTTGGATGAATGATTTATATGTTAGGCTTAAGAAAACTGGCAGATCTCCAAATGGTAACATGCTTGAACGTCTTAAGAAACATGAACCGAGGCGTACTAGGTATTTATTGGTTGTATTTAATGCATGAGCCACTGTTTATAATCCCTATAGTTGTGCTGGGCATGGTGTAGGAGGAGATAAGAGCTCATAGAATTGGGGAGTTATGTATGCCACCCCATGAATGGTATTAAGGAATACGATCCGTCATCCATGCAATTATAACAAGTAATTAACGTGTAAAAGATATCTAGGGAGTAAGGAAATCTAAGTAAACACATCTTCTCCAAATACTGCTCACAACTTTAGTTTAATTAGTTTATTTTCTTTTAATTTAATTGCATCTTAGTTCTGGGTTAGTTGAATAACAACTAATTCCGCCCAAATCCTTCAAACCCGAGATTTTACTTGCTTCCTAAAAAATATAAAAACACAAAAATAATCATCTTTCATCTCTAGAACTAGTATTTAGGTTTTATAATCCTAGCGACACTATTCCCAAGTTGAACGATCAATCCCCCGGTACCTGCCACTATACTATACTACAACGATCAGGTACACTGCCTGGTGGGGGTTGTAAGCTTCTCGAGATCCCTCGAGAGGTAAAGCCTGGTGCAATTCCCACGCATCAATTTCCATCCGAACGGTTGGAGCTCTCAGTAAAATATTTTTCATTCCAACCTAATCGGTTGGATGTCTCGGTAAAAAAAATTTAAGTTTTGTTATTTTGTGTTTTCTTTAATATTTAATGTTTGGTTTATGTGAGTTAATGTTTAGTTAGTGCTAATATTGCTTAGTTGCTTATTTAAATGTTATGTTTAGTGTTATGTTTAGTTATTTTTCATTTTTCGTATTTTGTTCTTGTGTGTTTATATTTAGATCGTTTAAGTTTAAATGTCTTTTTGTTTTTGCAAGAGTGTCATTTCTATATTCTACTTAAACTCGGTTTTGCTATTTTTAATTTTAGTACGTTGTGAATAAATAAGTACATGCTTTTAGTTAAATAAAGAAAATGTTTTGAACTTTGTGGGTATGGTCACTGGAAACCCTTACAAGACTTCACTCGGGCCACCGAGGGGTTTAAAAGGCTTGTTGCATATGCTAAATGCAATCGTGATGCCTACGAAAGTGAGTTTTAGGATTTTACGTGTTTTTTGTAGTTTAGTATGTCTTGCAGATTCAATAAGCTCTTGGAGATTGGATTATTGGTGACATTATACTTGGTGTGGAGATGTTTTGTTGATTGAGAAATTGGTTGATCTCACAAGCTTATGCTAGCATTTTCTTAGCACCTTATCATATGGAGTTCGATCGTGATTTCTTTGGCCCGGGAAGTTTCGTTTCTCTTAAACTTATTTAATTTTATATTTCCCTATTTTACATACTTTGAAGTTTATTTTTCACAATGAGTATAATGCATAACTTAAGTGTGGGGGAAAGTAAAATAATGGAAAACAAAACTAATTTTTTTCTAATTTTAGGCCAACATTTAAAATTTTGTATCTTTGTTTGCCCTTATGATCTAGTTGTTTTCACGTTTTTAGGATAATATATTAGAATAACTGGACCAATCCCACTGGTGAAATCTGTAATTTTGAAAAATTCGAGATGTGTCCCGATTAATATTGCAATCCAGTATGGGATCGATAACATTTGCTATCGCATATTATAGCCCTTTCCACTAAATTGTGAGGATTTAAGTCTGTTTCTTATATATCATACATTTTTTATGCTTGGATTTTTTTATTTATTTTTTTTTTTGTAACATGGGTTTCTGACTCGACATTGCGAGCCGACTAATCCCACGGCGACTACCCTTTTGGATAGCCCGGAGTCGGCGCAGGTGAACCTCCGTGGCCACAAGGGGATTAATTTTCTCCCCATTGGATTCGAACCCTTGACCTCCTCTTTGGAAGGCAGGTATTCTTATAGCAAATGTGCTATATTATGTATGGAGATGAAGAAAGAAAGTTATGTGATATGTTATTAGCCAATTTGCTAAGCATGAAAAATATTGTTATGGCGAATCAATGTATCGATATGTGAAAGTCTGAAGAGGAGGAAGATTGTAACTATAATCATTTATGGGATTTGTGGTTTGTTCGGTGACTAGCAACAATGGGACTTAGACTTGACTTTATTTATCTTTTAAAACCAATTTCATAAATATTCCCAAGCCTTATCCTTACCCTTACCAAATTACTTTATCTATCCGGATATAGTAATGGCTTTGTGAGAATATCAAGTGCATGAATATTGTAGTGACCATCCGAGTTTTTGAGTGATCGAATAACGCGCTAGCGATCTAGTGCGTATTTTGGTGACCATCCGTTATGTAAATAGCACGCCAGCGAGCCAAAATATACTCTAGTGACCATCCGTTGTTTGAGTAAATCAAGAATTCGCGCCAGCGAACTATTATGTTTTTGTATGAGATGTTTGAACATAAGCCTGGCCTGAAGCCTTACATTACAACCCGAATAAAAGACCTCTTTAGATGTTTACATTTGGTACTTACACCACGTCGGTGGAGTTTTGTTTCTTGTACAAGCCTATGGTAATAAACGGATCATGACTGAGCAATGAGTGTGATTTCTCTTATATATACTCCACTACCCAAATAAATGAGTGATTGAGTGAATTATACTTTATTTCTTTTTTTGTGAAGTGTTTAGAAATGTTAATCAAGCAAGAAAATCTATGGGTATTGTCAAACATCTAAGTTTTTCACCACTAAAGCCTAAAAACGATGAATCGTACCTCGTACTTGTACTTGGTAGATTTGCATCATATTTTTTATAATCATTTTTCATGCACCATGTGGATTTATTTTCTTAATTCTAGATTTGCTTGAGGGAAAGCAAAGTTCAAGTGTGGGGGATTTGATAACGCTCAATTTGTACATGTTTTTAGGAGCGTTATTGTGGATTTTATGGTCACTTTTATGAACTTATGGTACTTAATTGAGAATAATTCATATTTTAGGTTCATGGAAGCTCAAGTACAAGAAAATGATGAAAAAGACGAAGAAATGATCAATAAACGAAGATTTATTCATGTACGAAAAATTCCCGAAAAAAGAGAGACTCTTGGAGTATGTTCGAGAAGATAAAAGTCATGAAGTTGTCATTTTAAAGACTGAAGAATAAAGCACAAGAGGGAAAACGAGAAAAGAAATTAAGAAAAGAAGCTAAAACAAAGAAATAATGGAAGACTCGTTGTTCTCGACACACCTTCACCATTTTGGTCATATCTTGAACATACGGACTCCGTTTGATCTCCCGTTCGCAGCCACGGAAAGCTAAGAGAAACATCTACAACTTTGAAGTTTAGCATTTTCTGTGAAAATTCATCCAACCGAACGGATGGATGGATTACCGAACAGTTAGATGAAAGTTGGAATCCAACCGACCGGTTAGACCCATACGTCTCATCCAACCGATCGGTAATGCCCCGAAACCGATCGGTTGGTCAGCTCGTATAATTTTTGCACACTTTATTCTAATTTGTGGAAAACTAGAAGGGGGGTTGAATAGTTTACCGCTTTTTAAATTCCTTTTTGCTTGAATATCTTTTAAAAACTTTACGTTTGCTTAAAGATATAAACACAACGTTATATGTTCAATTCCTTGAAAAGCTTTACATGTGAATAACGATTCCAACTTTACTTTTTTGATTCTTTGAAAGGCTTTACGTATGCTTAACAATCCCAACTTTTCTTGTTTAGTTCTTTGAAAAACTTTACGTTTCCTTAAAGATATAAACACAACTTTCCTAGTTTAATTCTTTGCAAAAACTTTACGTGTGATTAGCAATTCTAACAAAAGACAATATGTAATAAGCAAAGAGAAAGAAAGAAATGATCAAACCATAACACGATTGTTTATCGTGGTTCGGCTACAGGGACTCTTTTTCCTTGCCCTACATACACGCCCCGAGTTTCCAACTCGAGAGTTATAAGCACTAATCAACAAGCTCCTTTCATCGGCGGAGAAAACCTTTACAACGTCGCTTATACTTTTACCGACACTAAGCTAGATGCCGAGTTCTTTTACACGGGTACAACCACTCCCATCGTCGCTTACACTTTTACCGACACTAAGCTAGATGTCGAGTTCTTTACCAAGGGTACAACCACTCCCGTTAGTTCTTTTACAAGGGTACAACTACTCCCGATACACAATGTATTTTGAGGCCTAAAATACTAACCAATCACTTCTACATACATGATACAAATGAAGTATGTTGGGATTCAACTTTATTAAATCAAGTCTTGGTCATTAAGTTTTACACTAGGTTGCTCTATATCACATTTATATCATGTTTTATATGTTTTAAGTTAAGTTTATAGGTTTGGATAAAGTATAAGGGCTAAGTATGTAATATTGTCTAAGTGTGGTGAAGCCCTAATCCTTACCTATATATAGTAATGTATACCCTCCTTAGAGGGTGTTGGTTCTCTTAATATTATTGTTGCTCTTTCATTTTAACATCAAGGGTTCCTTCCACTCTCTCTCTCTACCTACTTTCTCTCTCTAGAATTATTAGTGATTATGTTTGTAAAATGGTGACCTAATAAGTGGTATCATTCGCCAAGGGATAATATAGGTTGATTTAGGTTTGATTTGGTAGAAAAACTAGGATTCAAAGAGATTTTTTTGAGATTCGGGTACTGTTCATCGAAGGTGTTATCGAGTTTGAACATTGCTTCTATCGAGTTAGGAGTGTAATCTGGTCCTATCGAGTTAGGTATTATTGCCTATCGAGTTAGGCAGTTTAGGTTCTATCGAGTTAGACACTTTTCAAGGTCTATCGAGTTAGGACTTGTGATACTTGGCGAGTTAGCCTTATTCCTCCTAATCGTTTATCGAGTTAGGATCAACGTAGCTTTATTCTAAGTCGAAACTCTGCCCAAATATTCTCACCTTATCGAGTTAGGATCTCAAGGACTTATCGAGTTTGGACGTTTAGCTTGCTTTATCGAGTTTGGACCAATACTTCTTACCTTATCGAGTTACAACACAGGTTGTGTTTATCGAGTTTGAAACACAGGTTGTGTTTATCGAGTTTGGACCATTCTTAGACTTGATATATCGAGTTTGAACCTTTCATCTGGACTATCGAGTTAGTACAACTACTTCAATACTATCGAGTTTGGGATCACCCTTACTTATCGAGTTTGAAATTTAATTTGGACATACCGAGTTTGAATCACGTAACAAGTTTAATACCTAATCTTAATTACAACCTTTATTTATCTTTAACGATCTAAGTTTACCATAATCACGAAGGATGTCTCAACCACCTCATCACTACTTCTCAAATCCTCAGCAACAACATCAGCAGTATCAGCCACAATATCAGCAGTCTCAGCAACATCAGCAGTATCAGCAACAACAATATCTTCCGCACATAATGAATCAACAACCTCCTAAATACAATCCACAACATCAATACCTAATGATGCAACAACACCTCATTCCTCTACAACAACCAAATCAAGTGCTAAATCAAAACACTCAGTTTTCCTCCAAACAACCTCACTGGTTTGACAGAATGTGTGAAGTTATTACTACTCAACAATCCCGACATGAGGCAGGATCACTTGAAACACCTCCAATGCTAACACCTGGGAATTATGTTCAATGGTCAAGTCGATTCTTAAGATTTCTTGAATTAAAGAAACCTCATGGGCAGTTCTTAAAGCAAGTGATACTTGAAGGACCATTTGAGTGGCCAACAAGATTTGAAGCTGGTGATCCAACTGCTGATCCTCCACGTCCTCCTGGTGATAGACCCGTTCCAGAAACTGCACTCACTGAAGAACAGAAACTACATCGCGAAGCTGATAAGTATGCAATGGCTTATATACTTCAGGGTATACCTAATCCAATCTATCGAAGTGTCGATGCTCAGAAAACAGCCAAAGCTATGTGGGAACACGTTCATCTCCTTATGGAAGGCACTCAATTGAACAAAGATGACATGGAATCCAAGCTTTACATGGAATACACTGACATCACAATTGAACCTGGAGAGTCACTTGAATCCTACTATCATCGTTTCACTAATGTGGTCAATGATCTGGAACGTCACAAAATCACAGTACCAAGGATCGCTGTGAACTCCAAAGTTGTTGGTAGTCTTGGCCCTGATTGGCATAAATATGTGACATTTGTTCGTCAAACAAAGAATCTTCATGACGCTCCATATGGCTTGTTGTATGATTTCCTTAAACACCATGAACCTGAAGTGGAAAAAGATAGAGCTTTACGAGGAGGATACATACCAACATCAACACCAAATTCTTTGGCTCTCGTAGCTCAATCTCACTATGCTCCACCACCAATGTCAAATCATGCATATGTTCAAGAGCAGAACTACTTCAGTTATCCACAATCTTCCACCTCGAACCAAATGGCCTCTTATGATTCATCTCTACAGAATGATTCTACTCAACTTGTTCCGTTAAACAACAATGATGCTGTGTATTACTCCAACTCTAATGATGATGACGATGATGACTTTCATACGTTGAATCAGGGACTTGCTCTTATTGCTCGTGCTTTCAGCAAATTCTCCAACAAAACAAACAATCGTCAACGTTCATCTTCTAACACAAGGAATCAAGCTGTTGTCAATGATGGAAGAGTGTAAATTCAGAATCGTAGCTATGGTCGGTCTGGTTCAGGAAATTCTTCAGGAAATTATGGGAATGGTCAGAGGTTTAGTAACAATGGTGGGGTCAGAAGCAACTCAGGATCTTCTCAGCAAAGGTCAGAATCAGTTGCTACTAGGAACTCCAACTCAGGGAATGCAGTATGGTGCTACAACTGCAATGAACAAGGTCATATAGCGACAGCATGTCCCAAACCGAGAACTCGGGGTAGTAAGTTTCACAAGCAAGCATTACTCTTGGCTCTTCAAGATGAAAAAGATGGACATTTCCCTGAACAGGATAACAACTTCATGGCAAATGTGAACAACGATGATGAAATGGAAGATCTGGAAGCCAATGCTGCTGTGATGCTTATGGCCAACATGCAGGAACTTAAGCTCAATGATTCAGGTCCATTGTATGACACTGACGGCTTGTCTCAGGTACATGATCTCAATGAATGCTTTATTAATGAAATAGTCTCACCTTCTGTTTCTGAATCAGATATGGCGCAAGTTGATCCATCTATATCATCTTCATCACCTTAAAAAGATGAACAAATAAGCACAGTTGTCATTTTCGATGATGACACAGTTGTTTCATTTGATGATCCTATTGAGGATAATGAATATGATAATTTAGAACAACATGAACCATCATTTGATCCTGACCCTGACCTTATATTGTTATCTAAACAATTGGATGCTCAAAAAAATGCAAATCATCAAATACAACGAGAAAAACAAAGGTCTAAAAGAAACTAACGCAGCTCTTGAAAATGATATTGAGAAATACAAAATACAACTTTCATATCAGGATGATAAGATTAAACGAGCAAAAAGTTTTGAAAAAGATTTTCAAGAATCTTACATCAAAGAACAAAATCTTCAACATCAAATGCAAGTTTTAATCGAGTCAAACGGAAAGTTGGTTTCTAATTTGGAAAATTATAAGTGTGAACTCAATAATAAAGTTGCGGAAATTCAAAAGTTGCTTTCTACGACAGAAACAGAATTGTCAAATTGCAAAAAGGATTTTTGTGAACACAAAATACGAAAACGAAAGTTTATCGATAAATTAATCAGTGAAAATGTTGATCTTGAAAAACAAATCAAAGAGTTTCGTAATGTTGTTTACAAAACCGGGGGCTCAGTCACAACAATACAAAAGTTTACTTTAAAACCGAGACCCGACAAAGGATTTGCACTTGGCGATTTCAAATCAATGTTTCTTCATAAAGCACTCAAAGCTAATCCTAATATTTACAGTGTTGAACAAATGCTTGATAATACTGTTGTACGTACTGTTGTGCATGATACTGAGGAAGAAGAAGAACTGGAAGAAGAGAGTCGATCAAAAATGAAACAAATTGATTTTCGGAAACCATATGATTACTCAAAACCTCCTCATATTTCTTTTGTCAAACAAAAGGAAATACCTGAAAAATCATGGTTTGTCACTGAGTCATACGTTTCGTCTTCCAATACGGTTCCGGTTCAAACTGTAGCACAAGTCAATGGTCCTTTACCATCTAATGGTGAAGTCACACCTTACCCAAAAAGTTGTCGTGTTTTAAACTACTTCAAAACATTTATGGAAGACATAGATATTTTGGAGGAAACAATTGAACGTAACTCAGAGATAAAAATTGAAACTTTTCAATCTGCTTACGAGCGAGAAAAGAGAGATATTTTTCAAAAACAAATGAAGCCAATTATTAAACACCTCCGTCTTTGTGCTGCACGTTGGGAACATGAACTTATATTAGAAGTCAGAACTATGATTAACATTTTTGATTCAAATGAAAATGCGATTTTGGTTCAACAGCAAAGAAACAGAACTTTAAAATATGATGTTGATCGACTCTTGGAACTAGTTCTCAATGCTGATATTTTGTCTGTTATCATGAATGATCTTTATAATTCTGGTACTTCTATGCTTAAGAACGATCATTGTGTTGATAATAATCTGTTGAATGAGGAGATTGAGAAACTTAAATATGAAAACGAAAGATTGAGAATGAACAATGATGATGTGTGCAAACAATTTTCAGAAGAAAAATTTCGACTAAACAAACGTCTTGATTGGTGTCAAGCTCAAACAAATGTTATGGCAATGAAACTTCAAAGTCATAACATTTCCAACTCTTGTCAGAATTGCAAAAACATGGAATCTTTCAAAACTCTGAGTCTCGAACTCAAGAAGGAAATTGAGAATTTAAAACGTGAAAACATTGAATGGCAACAAAACAGTGTTACTTTCAAAGGTTGCATTGGTTTACTTGAGTCTGATATTCAGGATAAGAAACACATCATCATTGATTTGAAAGAGAAAATTAAGCTACTTCAAAAAGGAAAGTTTGTTGACACCATTGTGATAGTTTCAGAAGTACACAAACTAGACAAAACAAACAAGGGAAATTTTATTCAAATTACTAATGCTGACCCTTCCACTTCCACAAGACTAGTCTCCACTAAGAGCGTTAGCAGACCAAAGCGAAAAAGTAACAAGATGACTAGGTTCTGGCAACGTAAAAGAGGATCACTAGAAGCCCAAGAAGTAGAAGATAACCATAGGACTTTGAATAAAAATCATGTTGCATCCGATTTAGATTCTAATCTGGCAAATTGTAATCAAAATCCAAATGTAACGAATGATGTACCTTCGAATGCTTTAATTATTAATGCATCTTGTGTGTTTTGTCGTAAAAATGTTTCATCAGGTGTTCATACAAAATGTGTAGCTAATTCTCTCTTGAATCGTCAAAAGAAACGTAGGACAGGCATTCCTTTTAGGTCCACTACTGCCTCTAAGTCGACTTTAGGAAAACCGCCAACTACGGTTTCTAATGATGTTGCAGTTACCCCCATCATTCTAGAGAACAAATCTATGAAACAGCCCAACACTAGTGCATTCAACACAAAGAAAGCTAAGACTAGTTGGAATTGGCAACTTTGGTTACAACACAAACCAGACTTTAAATGGATTCCGAAATTGTTGAATACTTGTGCTGCTAACCAACAGGAACCCGCACATTCTTTGGGTTCCACCCTTACTTCTGTTCCATCCTCGTCGTCTTCTTGTGATGCAGGTGGTATAGATTATTCTCTGGATTGTTGATAGCGGATGCACCCGACATATGACAGGCAATCTCAAACTGTTAATCAACTTTGTTTCAAAGTTCATCGGTACTGTCAGATTCGGGAATGATCATTACGCTTTAATCATGGGATATGGTGACTATGTCAGTGGGAACATCGAAATCAGTCGTGTTTATTATGTGGAAGGCCTAGGGCACAACCTCTTTTCAGTCGGTCAATTTTGTGATGGGGATCTAGAAGTTGCATTTCGGGAGAAAACTTGCTTTGTTCGTGACTTACAAGGAAACGATCTAATGTCTGGCTCACGTGGTTCAAATCTTTATACAATATCAATGTCAGATATGATTGCAACATCTCTGATATGTCTTCTCTCCAAAGCGGAATCGACTAAATCTTGGCTATGGCACAAACGTCTTTCGCACTTGAATTTCAAAACTATGACTGACCTTGCTCGTTACAAACTTGTTGAAGGTTTTCCAAGATTCTGTTTCACCAAAGATCACTTATGTCCAGCCTGTGAACAAGGAAAAAGTACTAGAGCTCATTTTCCTTCAAAACCTGAGCACAGTACAAATCATGTGTTACAATTGCTTCATATGGATTTGTGTGGTCCGATGCGTGTTCAAAGTATCAACGGTAAACGCTACATACTTGTAATTGTGGATGATTACTCCAGATGGACTTGGGTCTACTTTCTACGAAGCAAAGATCAAGCTCCATCAATGATCATCACCTTTCTCACGAAAATTCAAGTTCAGTTACGCAACACAGTCCGAATAATCAGAACTGACAATGGTACAGAATTTAAGAATCAGACACTGTGGTCATATTATGAGAAAGTGGGAATTGAACATCAAACATCTATTCCTAGAAGCCCGGAACAGAATGGAGTTGTCGAAAGACGCAACAGGACGTTAGTGAAAGCTGCTAGAACTATGTTGATTAATGCTCAATTACCAGATTACTTATGGGCGGAAGCTATTTCAACTGCATGTTATACCCAAAACTGTTGCATGATCACAAAACGGCATCGCAAAACACCTTACCAAATTGTTCACAAAAGGAAACCAAACATCGATTACTTTCATGTAGTTGGAGCACTCGGTTATCCGAAAAATGATCGTGATGATTTAGGTAAACTTAAAGCAAAGGCTGACATCGGAGTGTTCATTGGATATTGTGAAAATTCCAAAGGTTTTCGGATATGGAATCGTCGGACAAGAGAAATTCAAGAAACCATTCATGCTAGTTTTGATGAACTCACACAAATGGCTTCTGAGCAACACAGCTTAGGACCCGATATCAACCGTCTTAACTTTCCGGCATCTTCAGCTGAACCATTGCCTCTCAACCGCAAAGAATTGGAAACCTTGTTCAATCCACTATTTGATGATACAATTGATTACCGGTCTACTGAGGTCTCACCAAATTCCGCTGCATTACCTGATAATCATCAAGTACCAGACTCACCTCAACATTCTACTTCTACTGTTGAGCAAGACGGTCCTCCAATTGCATCTCCATTTACAGTTGAACAAACAGCTTCCAACTCTCGGCAATCAGTTGAAGATCCAACAACACAATCAGTTCCACATTCCGCAGAGTATGATCCTAATGCGTTCATTAACCCGTTTG
Organism: Artemisia argyi; assembly: GCA_030686995.1. Lineage (NCBI taxonomy): Eukaryota > Viridiplantae > Streptophyta > Magnoliopsida > Asterales > Asteraceae > Artemisia > Artemisia argyi. The sequence goes on along the minus strand of JARVZY010010789.1, from coordinate 115,224 downwards.
CACCGGCTCCAACTTATCATGAAGTTGGTGAGTCATCAACACGCAATTTGGATCCTGCCAACATGCGAGATACTTATCAACTACACTCATCAACACACAAATGGACTCGTGACCATCCACTAGTTCATATTATTGGCCATCCAGATGCACCTGTTATGACAAGACAACGACTTCACACAGATGGAGAAACTTGTATCTATGCACTCACAGTCTGTCATGAAGAACCGAAGAACATTAAAGATGCAATGACTTATGACAACTGGATTGAATCTATGCAAGAGGAATTTCAGCAATTCATAAGACTTGAAGTCTGGGAATTAGTTGAGAGACCTGACGGAGTCTTTGTCATTGGGTTAAAATGGATTTGGAAGAATAAGCTTGACGCTGAAGGAACTGTCATACGTAACAAATCACGTCTGGTAGCGAAAGGATACTCTCAACTGGAAGGACTAGATTTTGCTGAATCCTTTGCTCCAGTGGCTCGACATGAAGCTGTTCGGATCTTTTTGGCTTATGCTGCACACAGGAATATGGTGGTTTACCAAATGGATGTGAAAACAGCATTTCTTAATGGAGAACTCCGTGAAGAAGTTTATGTTAGTCAACCTGAAGGCTTCGTTGATCCTGAGCGTCCTAATCACGTTTACCGACTCAAAAAGGCACTCTACGGACTCAAGCAAGCCCCACGGGCGTGGTATGACAAACTGTCCACTTTCTTACTGGCCAATAAATTTTCTAAAGGATCGGTGGACCCAACACTGTTTACAAAAACATACGGGGAGGACTTACTTGTTGTTCAAATATATGTCGATGACATAATTTTTGCCTCAACAAAAATAAGTTACTCTAATGATTTTGCAAAATTAATGAAAAATAATTTTGAAATGTCCATGATGGGTGAACTTTCGTTCTTTCTAGGACTTCAAGTTCATCAATCACCCCGTGGAATTTTTATAAATCAGTCTAAATATGCTCTTGAAATTTTGAAAAAACATGGAATGATGTCTTGTGATACTTATAATACACCAATGGGCTATACCACAAAACTAGATGCTGATTTACATGGGACTCCAGTTGACCCTACCAATTACCGTAGTATGATTGGGTCCCTCATGTATCTCACAGCTAGTAGACCTGATATAGTATTTGCTGTCTACATGTGCTCTCGCTATCAGTCTAAACCAACTGAAAAACACCTCAGTGAGGTTAAGAGAATCCTTCGATACATAAAGGGAACCATTCACTTGGGGATCTGGTATCCGAAGGATTCTGGTTTTGAACTAATTGCTTTTTCAGATGCTGACCATGCAGGATGTTTAGACACACGCAAAAGCACATCTGGTGGATTACAATTTCTCGGAGACAAACTTGTGTCATGGCAATCAAAGAAGCAGGACTGCACATCATTGTCGTCAACAGAATCTGAATACGTCGCCATGTCTGCCTGTTGTGCTCAAGTCTTATGGATGAGATCCCAACTTAAGGATTATGGCTACCTATTCAACAACATTCCTATCTACTGTGATTCAAAGAGTGCAATTGCTATCTCCTGCAACACTGTGCATCATTGCAAATCCAAACACATCGATCTCCGATATCATTTCATCAAAGAGCATGTGGAAAGGGGTACAGTTGAACTCTATTTTGTTGGAACTGAGTACCAGTTGGCGGACTTACTTACCAAAGCCTTAGCACCATCAAGGTTTGCTAGTCTAGTTCACCAATTTGGTATGCGATGTTTGACTCCAGAGGATCTGGAAAAGTTTTTAAAACACAATTGATCGTCAAACATCAAAACTATCTTTGTAAATACTATTTTCAAAAACAAATTACAAAAATATAAAACCAACAAAAACACAAAAAGATTTCATTTAAAAAAAAAAAAAAAAAAATTCCTTATTCAAGATATGTCGTTCTTAACATTTTTCTTCAAACTTATCACGTGCATATCTTGAGGGGGAGAAAGTAATTTTTTCTCTATTACATCTTTTCTCATCACTATCTTAATCTCATTCTCGACACTTCTTGAACCATTACGTGTTAAAATTTTCCAAATTACTCCTTATGGTTGGTTCAAGAGGGTGCCACATCCAGTCTACTCGTTTAATACATCCACAGTTTCAGTTAATCATTAAGTTTTCATTAAATTGAGGGACTAAATGTGCATTTTTTTAAGTGAACCTTTCTTTGGTTAAACAAGTAGGAAGTAGGGGGACCAATTGTGCCAATACCTCAAAATCATTTTTGATATATCATAACCTAATTTCAAAACACCATACGCGCCCCTGATTATCCTGTTCATTCACAAGATCAAGAAATTTTTTTTCAAGATTATTGATTCCCTGCTATTGTGAGTTTAAGCTTATCATTGATTTGTTTTTTAACACTTGCTTGTTTGGTAGGCTATGTTCGAATCAATTTTTTTTAGGGTTCATGTGTACACCGATTTGGGTGTTTTTCGTATGATGTGAATAAGGTTAATTAGATGTGATGACCAATTGTGGTATGACCCCTAGGGCCTAGTTCCTACCTTACCTTGATTGGAGTTGTCACGATTGTGCAAATATTGTGTGATTTTTGGTTTCATAAGCCCGAGTGCCTATTGAGTTAGCCAAAGGCTTTGTGTGATTGTTAACTGTGATGTGTATCATGTTTGAGACTCGATTGTATATCGAGTTTGATGATTGTTGTATTTCTCGGATTTGAGACTAGTGTGGTTGTCGAGTTTGAGACCCTTAGGCTTATCGAGTTTGAGACTATATTTTTTATGCTTGTCATGTGTGATACTCAACTGCTCATCGATTTTAAGACTTTTAGGCCTATCGAGTTTGCTTGTAAGTGCGCTTATCGAGTTTGAGACTTGTAGTTATATCGAGTTTGAGACTCGCCAGTTTATCGAGTTTGAGACTCGCCTTTTTATCGAGTTTGAGACTCATGAACTATCGAGTTTGAGACTCATGTGGCTATCGAGTTTGAGACTCATGTGGCTATCGAGTTTGACACTCATATGGCTATCGAGTTTGAGCTATCTGTCTATACCTATCGAGTTTGAATAACATATTTGCTTATCGAGTTTGGTGTAACTCTTTGGGATATCGAGTTAGATACACTTGCATGTTTAACTAAATTGTGGAGTTTGATAGACTCCAGGGATCGTTTGAGCACTAGGGTTAAACAATAACATAGACAATATGCAGCGGAATAATTAAAACAATATGTTATTGACACAAGGTTTTTCCCAATCACCTCTAATAATTATTTGATCAGAATAATACGTGTTACCTAACTGTAACAAGGATCTAAGAACCCTCAGACCTTAGAGGAATACGAACACAAACTACCTAGTTCTAGACGTTTATAATGAACTACGCCCTAGAACACACACACACACTTTTCTAGTCGACTACATTATGAAAGACATAATAAAACCTATACCCTACGTCTCTTTATATAGAGAGATATTAGGGTTTACAAAGAGATAAGTATAAAATTAAATACAGAATATTATCAAAATCTTTCTTCATAATAGAATATTTCCTGTATCTTGATATCTTTGAAGCTTTCTCTCTTTGTCACTTTAGCCCTTCTTGTTTCATTCTTTTATTTATTTTGTCACATCAAATCTAGAATCCCAACAATCTTCCCCTATTTGATGATGACAAAACAAACAAAGTCGTGTACGAACTTCCCTAGACGAAGTAGAGAGGTTGAGATGTAGACATCTCCCTGAATGAAACAAGTCTTGTCTTCCCCTTAATCCATGCCATGCCACAACAATATTTCTTCCCCTTTTTGTTATCAACAAATAGAGAATGAATAAGCCGTAGAAACTTCCCCTCGAGTGATGCATGTACATAAAATGATTCTTCAAATCTGTAGGCTTTATATAATGATTACTGATGAAGAAAACTGAGTATGACGAATTTGATGAAGAAGTTGAATTTTCCAAACTTGTGTCTTATATCTTGTACTAACCATGTGACTCCAAACTTATATCCAAAACTGAATATATAAGTAGACCACGATCCCATGACAAATCCTCATCTTCAATGAGACACTGAGCACAATAACGTAACTCCTTCAAGTGATAGTTAACTAGGTCTTCGTCCATCCTCCCCTTGACCTATGAGAACTAGATTTATCAAGCTGTTGTCACCACCTTTTAAAACAGACAAGTTATCTTCAAAGTGGTTCTTACATCCCACTTTGAGATATAATAAGAACACAAACCTGTGAAACTCAACTACAACATCAAATAAATGATATTCAACCTTCTTCGTAATCAATTAAACAATAAGAACGAGCCTTTGAAACCGTTAAGAACAAATAACCAAACTCCTTCTTGTGTGTGTATACCAATCAAACATATGTACTTCCCCTTACTGCTCTTAAATCATTAAAACACAGCAGCAGAATAAATAACACAGCAGCAGAATGAGTTCCCAAGCAGCAGTGTCGAGCAGCAGAGTAAAATACAACAGCAGTAGAGTCATAAAGCTAGCAGCAGAGTGAACTTTGTAACAGCAGAATGTTTTAATGCTAGCAGCAGAGTCAAACATGCTATCAGCAGAATGAATTTTAACCTTTAAGCGCATCAGCAGGAAGTAGCAGCAGAGTAAAAATATACGTAGCAGCAGTATAATATAATCAGCAGAATCTTACAACGAGCAGCAGTTTCCAATAATGCTAGCTGTAGAAACTTTACGAGAACAACATACTACGAATAGCGATTAGGGTTTAGTGAATAACGCGACAACACTTTGAAGTGTCGCGAAAACCCTAAATTCACCAAAAATCACTCATACACCTCCATAACTGCTTTCCTTCATGAGTTTTCAATACCAAACAATGTATAACCAACTTCTATGATGAATTTATTCAATAGAAACCGAAATCAAAGAAGTTAATATAAAGAAAACCCTAAAAATCGAATTACAAACCCTTTGTCTGCAGCAGTGTTCGACACACCAGAACTTCCACATAAAAGCTCAGATTGAAGATCCCTCTGGTGGAAATCTTCCTTGATATATAGAGAAGCTCCAGTAAAAATTTCAGCCCAATCCAACGGTTAACGAAGGAGATATCGCCGTTTGAAAACTGACCTGCAGAAAGTTACGAAAATTGAAACCAAATTCGATTTTCTTCTTCATTCTTCGACTAAAAAACCTTGTGAATCCCTAGGTAACGAGCTCCCCAAGCTCTGATACCAATTGTGGAGTTTGATAGACTCCAGGGATCATTTGAGCACTAGGGTTAAACAATAACATAGACAATATGCAGCGGAATAATTAAAACAATATGTTATTGACACAAGGTTTTTCCCAATCACCTCTAATAATTATTTGATCAGAATAATACGTGTTAACTAACTGTAACAAGGATCTAAGAACCCTCAGACCTTAGAGGAATACGAACACAAACTACCTAGTTCTAGACGTTTATAATGAACTACGCCCTAGAACACACACACACTTTTCTAGTCGACTACATTATGAAAGACATAATAAAACCTATACCCTACGTCTCTTTATATAGAGAGATATTAGGGTTTACAAAGAGATAAGTATAAAATTAAATACAGAATATTATCAAAATCTTTCTTCATAATAGAATATTTCCTGTATCTTGATATCTTTGAAGCTTTCTCTCTTTGTCACTTTAGCCCTTCTTGTTTCATTCTTTTATTTATTTTGTCGCATCAAATCTAGAATCCCAACAAAACCTATTAGGCTTATCGAGTTTGGAACCATATCTGCTTATCGAGTTTGGGTAATCATACTTGATTATCGAGTTAAGTGCTATCTGTCTATCGAGTTTGATGTTTGCCTATGCTTATCGAGTTTGTGACTGCTATGTCTATCGAGTTTGAGACTGTTATGCTTATCGAGTTACATAATTTTTTCAAACTACTACGACTTCATTTTTTTTGGAATGGTACTGTTTTTTTTTTTTTTTTTTTTTTTTTTTTTTCACTCCGAGTCAGGAGCTTCATAATGGAACCATCATGTATGGGTTCTAGTTGTTCAAATTTATGAAAAGAAATGCTGCCGAAATTTTCAAAAATCTATTGTTGTAAGTTTGTTGTCGACATAGAAGGAAATTTGTTTGTGTTACATGTTTGTCTAAGTGTTGAATGTGTTTCTTGGTTTGATTCGTCATGTGATTGTATGTGTGATATTGTATCTATCATGGGTGATCGTTTGTTCGGATATTATCTCTTTGTCTTAAACTAACAAGCTAATCACATCATGGCTGTTGTCGGCTTATGAATCATTTCAGGTCTAGATATGGCTAAGCAATCAACACCTAGACATGAATTGATTCAAGGAGATGAAAGAGTTATTGCTAAGACAAACCATAGGATAGATCTCGATTCACTCACATGTCATGACACTTGTGAAATCATCCTGGAAATACTTAAAGAACACGATATTGTTAACCTTCTCACCGTCACTGCTACAGTACCAGAAGTCTATCTTACTCAGTTCTGGGAATCGATTGATATCAGAAAGAATGAGAAGTCATTGGGGGTTACTCTTGACCACAAACTTGATGTGTTTGATGTGCAAACCCTCCGCACTGTTCTTGGCTTGCCTAAGGTCAAGAAATACACTCACTTGCCATCATTAACTGAAATTATCAGACTTCTTCGTGAGCTGCTGTATGATGAATCTAAAGTCAAACTCAGCCTGATTTCCCATGTTGACAGGAAATTCATTCCTCAACCATGGCTCACACTTTACTCCATCCTCACCAACAGTTTAACTGGCAAGGAAACTGGGCATGAACATCCATCTTTAGAATTGATGTAGATATTCTGGGGAGTTGTCAAACAAGCTAACATTGATTATGCTCAATTGATTTGGGTGGATTTAGTATCTCAGGCAAAGCAGTTTCAGTAATCTACTACTGCTAGAATTCCATTCTACAGATTCACTAAGTGTCTCATTGCTCACTTCCTTACTAAATACCCCGAGATTGATCCAAGAACAGAAGATAAGGAACACCGTCCCTCTATGGATCATAAGTATTCCAAAACTCGTATTCAGAAGACCAACACTGAGAAACAGGGAATGAGAATCCCTGATAATCTGATGTCTGATGCAGTTCGTAGCACTGAGGCTTATAAAGCATACGATGCAGCTCAAAGAATTGGGAAAGTTGGCTTAACTGAGACTAAGAAAAAGAGAGCTTCTAGAGGTGCAGATAGACCCAAAACAATTCCCAAATCAAGAACTAAGAAAGTCACTTTTGAATCAAAGAAGAAATTGACAACTCCACAGGCTGATCAAACTCTTCGGGATGAACCAACAGACAGTGAGGGAAAAGATGCAGATGCCGAACAGAAATCTGAAACTGAGAACCTTGCATTGACCAAGAGTAAGAAGGCAGATAAGGGAAAAGCTTTAGAAACTCAAGAAGAATCAGTCACCTCACCAATGTCTGAATCCGAAGAGGATGAACAACTGCAACTTACCTTAAGAGAAAGCAAACAAACGGAAGAGGAACAAATTGCTAAACTCACCAAGAAAGGTGAAGGATCTGGTACTCAGGATGAAAAGATGTCATCTCCAGATTCTAAGGATGAGCAAGCATCTGATGAGCAAGGATCTGGTACTCAGGATGAGCAAGGATCTGGTACCGAATCATCCTCTGAACCTGGTAACGATTATTCTGATGATGAAGCTGAATCATCTAATTCTGACTCAAAAGAATCTCTCGATAAACCTGAAGTTGAAGCTTCAAAAGGCGAAGATAGTGAATCATCCGAGAATGAGGAAAGAAGTGAAGCAGAAGATAAGTCAGATAGTGAAGACGTGAATGATGAAGACGATGTGAATGATGAAGAAGAAGTGAATGACGAGAGCAATAAGGAATCGGATGATGAAGCTAAGGATATGCAACTTGATACTAGTCAAGATACTAATATCGGCATGGTAGGAATAGATGAAGGGCCACTAAAGGATCAACCTCTACAACAACCTTTATCACAACCTCCAAGTCATCCTCAACAAACCCCTTATACTACTGTCGTTCACTCAAGCTTGTTGAAATCACTACATGACCAATACGAAGCTCTTGAAAAGAAGGTTAATGAACAACAACAAGTCATTGAATCATTCAATACTTACAAAGTTGATGAAGCAGTTGAGGAACAGGTTAAACTGAGATTACCTGGGGAAGTTCAGAAGTATGTTCAGAAGGAACTTCCCTCTGCTGTTAGACATTACGTCAACAGGAATCTTGCTGAAATCGTTTCTAACAGGTTTCAAACAACACCAATCACTGTTCAGACTGTACCTCCTAAACCTTCTGTGAGTGATCTCAAGAGCAAGCTGTTGGAAGCTATTGTTAATGATCCAGAGGAGAATGACCTATGCAAGGGACTCATCAGATCAATCAAAAGAGCTGAAAAGAAAGATGAAGCTTGTAAAAAGTCAAAGGCAACCAAACGTCGTCATGATGACTCTGACCCTGATGATCAACCACAACAAGATAAGAGGAAGAAAGTTTCTGGCTCCTCCTCCAGACCTTCAGCCACAACAGCTACCGTCAACGTTTCCGATGATCCACACCCAACACAAGAAACTGAGGAAGCCAATGTTGACAAGGATGACATCCCTCCAATTTTCACCGAAATCGTTGCTGAACCTCCTAAGGATGCACAATTAATCCCAACTCCTGAATGGATTAATCCTGATGCACCTTCGTATAATTGGTTTGATGAAATGGTTGATGCTCACCTAGATGACTCTACAGCTGACGAAATGACTGAAGGATCAGTGGTAAGCTTTGCTAAGAGAATCAAGAAAGTCATGCAGACTCAAAGACTTCAGCTTTCTGATTTGGTCAAGATTCGCAAAGCTGGGTTCACAGAATTCAAAACATGCACAACTACTGAACTTGAGTTCGAATACAACGTGGAAGAGGTTGCTAAAGCGTTATCTGAGAATATTACTTGGGGAAAGAGACCTTCTTGGGATAAATTTGGTCATGGCACGGAACCAATCGTTGACGAATTCATTTATCAAGACTTCTCTCAACCATTACCCCTAATTGGTCCTCCAAGTGAACCTAAACTCCCCAAGCATTATTTCTTCAACAAGGATCTCTTGTATCTTGTCCATGGGAACTCTGATCCGACTCACAGGTATGCTACGTCTCTTACCAAATTTAGAGCCGCCTCATATCCTCTGGAAAGACTTGAAGAACAAATGAGAGGATTGTTCTCCACATCCATCCAAAAATATGATCATGAAGCAGCTTTATGCACTCTCCACTGGCCTGAGATGAGGAAATGGTTCTACAAATACAAGCTTTCATTCAATAACAAGAACAAAGTCTTCTCCAATCTACGCATTCTTGCCATCACTGCAGTCAAACGTTCTGAGAAGAGATTTGGATACAATTTTCTTGATGAAATTGAAGTCCGCCGACAAAATGATCAGCTGTATACATTTGGGGAGGCTGACTATCATCGGTTGAACCTCAATGACATTGCTGACATCTACCTTCTCAAGGTACAAGGCAAACTCCAACACTTGTCAGGCAGTCTTCAGTATGACATCATCAACTCGATCCTGCTCTTTATGCGTCAAACCATTATCAAAGCACGAGTTGAAGATGCACAACTGGGAGTCGAAAGTTATCAGAGATCACTCAACTTCACTGCTCCACAGTTATATCCTCCCAACGTCCGTCTACGACCTTTCATCTTCCACAACAAACCTTTCAGAGTGATCTTCCGTAACAACGATGGTTACAGTTTCATGAAATACGACGAAGTTCACAAGTTCGGAGATCAGACTCTCAAATTTGTCAGAATCCAGTTGAATGAAAAGTTAAAGGAACATAGGGGTGGAGATAATGTGGGATGGAATAAAAGAGATGCAAGGGAAGCAATTAAGTTCATAGCTCGGCTTGATCAAAAGCTCAGGTTCCGGGAGCAGATACGCACTTTGGAGAGCTTACTTGGAGCACGAGAACCGTTACAGAATATCCTCACTTACCGCCGTCCGGACACACCTCAAGTATGATCATTGTGGTATTACATTGTCCTATTTCATGATCATTCTCTCTTCATCATATGATAATGGCTTGTGTACATATAACAGTGCACAACCCGATCTTGTATTGAAAGGACCCTGAGGTACGCTTCAGTGCCTCAATCCTGTCATAAGGAGCGAAGGCTTCTTACTTTTGAGTAGAGTTAATCAAACATTTTCTGATTTTCATAACTCTGCTCAAAAGACAAGTATTTCACCTCAATGAGTATTCACTTGTTGAGGGGGAGCACTTGAATAACTCATCGTTTGTAAAACAGAAGTTCTTGGTGAATTCTCCCCATAAGACTCAAAAAGCATATTTTAATCAAACGTTTCTCAAAAACAACATCTTATATGCCATTTTTGAGGGGGAGAAAAGAAAAAGGTTATTAAAATATGAACGTTCAAAGTTGCTTTAAGTGGAATCTTGTGCGAGCTAGACTCAGATTGACCCAAGAATTGACGAAACAAAAAGTTAGTAATCTCGAAAAGACTTATCCTCGACGGGTAATAACATCAAGTTAGTTACTAGAGCTAGTTGTCACCTAAAAGCTGACGATGGAACTCTTTAACTAACCATGTAAGCGTGTCTCGAAAAGGATTTGTCTTAGTAGAAATGTACCGTTTCGAGAAACTTTATGTGGACTTGACCAGGCCGGGTAATAACTTCAAGCTAGTCTAACTAGTGATGTAAGCGTGTCTTGAATCGGTCTTGTTCACTAAAAATGGATCAATTCAAAAGTGCTTGCTCCTCCCGCATGTGCAAATTTATTAATTACACATGAGCACATGTGAAGGGGGAGCCCTTCATAAGAAAACACTAAAACTCTCAAAGTGTTAAACAAAATGTTTGATAAACACAAACACTTTGAGAGATTTTCAAAGGTTTCAATGGCAATTATAGGATAGTCATGGAGTTATAAGGTGACTAAGGTTAGGTAATAACCGTCCTATGATCCGCCTAAGCCGGAGGGATCTACCCAAGGACATCACCAATAGTTAGAACTAGAAGTCCTTAGGTATGATACGAAAAAAGGAGTAAAGAATGAAAGGAGAAAGAAGGGGTTGAAGAATTAAAAAGAAAAGTAAAGAAAAGGGTGAAAAGAAATAGCCCTCCATATGTTCGACCTTAGGGCAGACACCGGGTTCAATTTGCTTACTACTGGTTGTTGCTAAGGCGACACCGGTATTGAAGATAAAGCCGTCATGGACCCAGTGACGCACTGCACTTAACCTTCTAGCCACTCAAGTTCTCTTAAAAGAATTTGTTTCATTCTCACGGGGAACCGGTGTAATTTAGAAACTGGAGACTCCTCCCTAGTCTCCGCATAAGAAACCTAAGTGTGCACTTATTGAGTCTAGAGCCACGAGATTCATCAAAGATCTCTTAGGAACACTTAGTATTTCTACAACTGGTGTTCTACATCTATGGACACCAGCTGTAAATTATCGAGTCCTTCGCAGATCTTAGCAATCTGCCGAGAACGTTTATGAGAGAATTACGTAAGTATTTCTCTATGATTGAACGGAAACTCCTGTCAGGGTCATCTTCAAACAGCCTTGACAGGTCACTTCGGTAACTCCTCGTGAGTTACGCTTAGTGTTTGCGGTGGTTCCATTTCGGTCTACAGTCGTGGAGTGATCCTCAGCGACTCACCCAGTCATTGAGCTACATAGTAGGTCTCGTAAGCTCCCTCGGGAGTATCTGATATGGGAACGGCCTTGATAAGGGTTAGAAGGAGTCTTCACACTATGCTGTTGACGAGCTCTAATTCCTTATCTGTAAGTACCGGATGTTTTCTTGCTAACTGTTTTCTTTCAGGAACATCTCCTCCATGATGGTAGATTCCAGCATGCTCATTCGTACATCTTGAAGCAATTGAAAGCTCCCCCAAAGATCTAAGCACCACAAAGTTCAAAGAAAAGATTCTCCGCCAAAAAGGAAGAATCTACAAAGTATAAAGACTAAAGATCTACTTGTATGCAAAGGAACTTCGTGCTTTCACAAGTCAGAATCCAAAGATGTATGAGCATGTTGGAATGACCGACGACCACTACAGACGCAGAAGTGACACATGGCAGATAACTTCATAAGTTGATCACTACCAAATCAACAAAGAACTAAGTACAAAGAACGATGAACGATTTTGAAGACGTCTAAAGCTTTGAAAGTCAAAGATCAAGATGAAGACGTCGAGCAACCTTGATGACCAACCCTTAGGGGGAGATTGTTGGGATTCAACTTTATTAAATCAAGTCTTGGTCATTAAGTTTTACACTAGGTTTCTCTATATCACATTTATATCATGTTTTATATGTTTTAAGTTAAGTTTATAGGTTTGGATAAAGTATAAGGGCTAAGTATGTAATATTGTCTAAGTGTGGTGAAGCTCTAATCCTTACCTATATATAGTAATGTATACCCTCCTTAGAGGGTGTTGGTTCTCTTAATATTATTGTTGCTCTTTCATTTTAACATCAAGGGTTCCTTCCACTCTCTCTCTCTACCTACTTTCTCTCTCTAGAATTATTAGTGATTATGTTTTTAACACTTTTACCGACACTAAGCTAGATGTCGAGTTCTTTACCAAGGGTACAACCACTCCCGTTAGTTCTTTTACAAGGGTACAACTACTCCCGATACACAATGTATTTTGAGGCCTAAAATACTAACCAATCACTTCTACATACATGATACAAATGAAGTATAAACTACCAAAGCTTGTAACTTCTTGAATGATCTTGTGAAGTCCCTTGCTACATAAGTGAATCACACAAGTCAAATGTTACTGAGTTAGTTGAGAGAGTATGTGAAAATATGTCCTAAAGTCATCACACAAAACTAACAAATGGTTTGGTATTTATAGCAAACTATTCTGCAGGTCTGGCGGATCAGGCGGAACCCTCAGATGCGTTCCACCCGTGTACCCCCAGGGTTCCGTCAGAGTTGCAGTTTAGTTTTGTAATAAATCTTCCAAACCAAACAAGGTCACATCTCATTACACCTAGTCAAACACAAGACTTGCAAGCAAACATATGGTTAGTCAAACACTCTTTCTTACCATAAATGTATATTGACAAAGCTTGCCCTAAATGTGATGTGACATTACTTTTTTAAGAAATAAATGTGATGTGACAAGACACTTTCTAATTTAGGAAATAAAAACAATATTTTGTTTGAAAGGAAATGTAAATATTAGTTAAACAAGACTTAAACACTAAAGTGATGATTTACTATTTAGCTAAAGTTCATACTTTGTCATTAACAAAACTTAGCAAAGATCGTAAAATTTAAATAACGTTTTTAGGCGATATTTGTATTAACAATCTCCCCCTTTTTATTGATGACAAAACATAAAATTTATTTAAAAGTAAGCCATAAAGATTTAGTGTTAAGTCTTATAAAGTTAGTATTAAAACTTGTTTTTGCTAAGAGTTAGCGAAGAGGAAGTATAAATAATAGAACAAGTTTACTATAAATTCTCCCCCTTTTTGTCTAAACAAAAAGAAGAGTAGCGAAGCAGAAATATGCACATGCTCCCCCTTGGATGATACTCCCCCTAAATGGAGTCCCAAGAGAGGAGACATGGATTTTGAACCTACAAAAGAAAAGTTAGTTTCCGCACAAGACAAGACATGAAAGCATTTCATGTCTAAAACACAACTAAGAGTTGCGAAGCGGAATAATGAAATAATCATGCTCCCCCTTGAATATTACTCCCCTAAATGGAGTTTCAAGGAAGGAAAAACATGGATAATGATCCTACAAAAAGAGAGGTTAGTTTCTAAAACACAAGATTTATGTATGGTACCATAGCAAGGTATAGTTAACTCATCATACCTAAATGGTCATCAAACAATGCAAACCTTGTTGTAGAATAAACTTCATTTCATGTAAAATTTCAACTCTTAGAGAGTCAAAGACACGAAATTAAGATGACAACATCCTACTTTTAAAAACAAAGAAAAACTAAAAATAAACAAATAACATAAAATGCTACAAGGAAATCATCATTTTCCTTAATGAGAAACATTTTCCAAAAACAAGGATGGGGTTGTTTAAGGATAAAAATGTGGGTTGAAGGTTGTAGCGGGCTTTATTTTGAGAGGTGAGGAGGTGACATGGTTTTGGTTTGTTGGTTAAAATGGGAAACATTTTCCAAAAGAAATGGTTTTGTTTCATTTTGGAGACTCTAATGTTGAGGTGGATGAGACAAGGATTGTAGGCGGTCCAAAATGTGGTTTAGAATAAACCTCATTTCTTCGGATAACTCACGAAGTTCCGTTCGACATCCTTCACTAATGTGAGCAGTTCTTTCGCAATATCCGCAACCGTGGCGGGGAAAGTTTGGTGGAAGAGAGGTTTGATTTGTTGGTGGTGGATGGGTTGAACTTGAAGGAGCAAATGTGGGTGGTTGAGAGGTGTTTTTGCTTCCTTCACTTGTTGAGTGTAATGCCGTATGGAAATCCATAACATGGTTTATTTGAGAGTCAACCATTCGTTTGAAGGCATTTAGGTGATTTAAACGTGTGTTTATTTCCTCATTCATGTTTGGAGGTTTTTCCCACATGGATGCTTCTATTTTCTTATAAGAAGAAAGTAGGGATTCAAGGTTTTAGGAATGTTCTTGTGATGATGGTTGTTGTTGTTTTGGTTGTTGTGGTTGTTGTTGTTGTTCGTGTGGTTGAACAAGGTGGCGGAATCTTGGTTCTCCGTAAGGATCACCATGAAGGTCTTTGTAAATGGGGTGAAATACAAATGATTGTCGGTGTGTATGACCTTGATCATTTGGAAAGATTGATGGTCTAGCATAACGGTAAGCCAACCGTTCTACTATAGATGGGTGATGGGGTTCATCATCTAGTTGCTCACTAGGTTGTTGTTGGGTTTCCATTTGAGCAACGGTGTCAAAGAGTGACAAGGATGGAGGGCTTGATGATTTAGGTGATAGGTCCTCTAAGGTTTCCAAATAGGGTAGTGGTGATGTTGGTGGTGTATGGAAAAGTTCCATTGGTGTAAGTGTTGGTGATTGAGGTGATGGAGTTTGAGCTTGTTGTGAAGGTGATGTTGAGTTACTTGAAGGTCTAGTTGATGGTGGAATAGTGGTCATGTTGGTGTTGCAATGTGGTGGAGAGGGTGTTGGAGTAGCAAGATTAAGCAAATCTTGAAGTGTGATCACATTGGTATTGCAAGTGATTGAGGATGGTATTGATGTAGTAAGGTTAAGAAAATCTTGGATGGGTGAAGAGATGTTTAGTGAAGCATCACTTGATGATGATGAGCTTGACTTGGTGGTTTTGTTGAAGCAACAAGGTTTAACACTAATCCTAGTGGTTTTTTAGAAGGATTTTGATGACTCGGATGATGTGTTGGATTTAGTCATTTCAAAGGTGTGGTTTTGGTGTTTTGAGAGAAGAAGATTTGATGGTGATGGTGTGATTTTTTTTTTTTTTTTTTTTTTTTTTTTTTTTTTTTTTTTCAAAACTTTCAAATTTATAGGATGAAAAAGATGTTGAAATAGGTATTTGGATTTGATGTTCTACCATTCAAAGATTGAGGTTTCAAATGATTTTCATGACCATGTCACATCATTTGATGTCAATCCAATGGAATAGGGTGGAGTGAAAGACCAACAAATGCACTCAATGCATTGTGATCATGGGATGTGATTTGGTTGAAAATGAGATATTATGGTTTCTCCAATGGTTTAGTACCTAGGTTAGGGTCCTATGAGTGCCGAATGACTAATCCTAAGTCGTAAGAGGCTTATACTAAGTGGTGGTAGCTTATGGTGAAGTTTTGGGAAGGTTTGACCTAGTTTCCGAGAAGTTATAACCTAGTTATGGTTTGTGCCTAAGGGAATTGTTCCTAAGCTCTAATGGGTTGTACTAGTGCCTAAGGGTCTTAAGGTATCCTAATATTCCTAAGGTAACTCATACTTAAGCCTTTAACACTTTCAAATTGGTTTAGATAAGCATTTAGGGTTTTGTAAACACAAAGGCCAGATTAGGGCTTAATTAGGGTTCATTATGGTTTTATTATATGTTTAGTGTGTTAGATTGGTAGATTACTTATTGTGGTGTTGTTGTGATCTTATGCTTGACATACCAGGGGTTTATAGGATGTGAGTGTTGAGTTATTTGGCTTGTGTGGATACATCAGCAAGTCTAGAGAGTCATGCAAGTAATGAATGCACATAAAAATCAAAAATTTACCTGTGAAATACCTACTATAGATATTTTTAATGGGAATGATAGTGATGAGATTTTGTGGGTTGTTACATTATTGTTGATATTGGATGCTTTGGACATATGACAGGTGACATGTCCAAACATGAAGATTTTGAAGCTTTGAAAGGTGGATATATTGCCTTTGGGAATGATCCTAACGGTGGAAAGATTATTGGCAGAGGTACACTAAGAAAAGGGAATTTGGACTTTGAGAAAGTGTTCCTTGTACAAGGACATAACTTTAACCTCTTTAGTGTCTCACAAATGTGTGACAAGAGGAACTTTGTTCTCTTTACAGACACTGAATGTATAATCCTTTCTCCTGATTTTCAGTTGCCAAATGATAAGTTTGTGCTATTGAGAGTCCCAAGAACTGAAAATATATACAGTGACCATATAAAGAACATAATTCCCAAAAGGGCTTTGGTATGACCGTATATCTAGCTTTATCACCTAAGAATATGATGTTAGAGAGAGATAGAAGAACTAGAGAGAGAAAGTAGAGAGAGAGGTGGAGAGCACTATGTGTAAAATAAACCTTGTATTACCATGAACTCCCACCCTTCCTAACAAGCTTAGGAGGGTATTTATAGTTTTTACATTACGCCACCATGGGCTTTCTCTTGGGCCTTCTTTTGGGCCAAGCCATTTAGGCTTTTACATAACCTTAATAGACTAGCATTTACTAACTATTACATGAATATACTTAACTGACTATTTGACTCAATTATGATCGTCACTTTTAACCCTAACAATCTCCCCCTAAGGGACGATCATTGAGATCTCTCTTTGATTACATAAATGATCAACACTTCTAATGCTAACAATCTCCCCCTGAGGGTGATCATTGAGATCTCTCTTTAGTGACCTTGATCTTTCATCTTTGAAGCTTGTTCTCTTGAACTTTGAGTCTTTGTGTAATAGCTTTGCTAGTTCCTTTGTTCCAATCATGCTTTGTGATCTTTCTTGCCTTTGATCAACATCTTCAAATATGGGTGTCTTTACGTCTTTTCCAACATGCTCATACTTTTTTTGACATTGAATCCTTGTGAAGTTCTCTTTTCTTTGACTTTAATCATTGTTTCTTTAGTTTGTAGATTCTTTGACTTTGACTTAGAAACGTTCTGAAATTTGCTTTGCTTTGATCTTTGAAGAGAGCTTTCCAGAGTATGATCATGTGGATCTTTGAGTGATGGTAATGGTATTTCTCCTAGGAACATTCATTAGTACCTGCATAAAATAGTTAGCAACAAAGCATCTGGTACTTACAGGTTCGGAATTAGAGATCGTTAACAGCATAGTGTGAAAACTCTCTCTAACCCTTGCCAAGGCCGTTCCTGAACCAGATACCCCCAGAGGGCTTACTAGATCCACCAAAGTACATCAATGATTCAGGTGAGTTGCTGGAGATCACCCCACAACTGTAGACCGATTTAGAACATAGTAACCATCATGATAGATAAGGCAAGAGCCGTAGATCTCATAAAGACTCTTACAACTTATGTCCTTTTTGGCAAACACAAGTGTATTCATAGGAAGTGTATCCTAAGAGATCTTTTGATGAATCTCATGGCTCTAGACTCGATAAGTGCACATTAGGTTTTCCTATGCGGAGACTATGGATGGGTCTCCTGCTTCAATATCAACCATCTCTATGTGATACGTTGATAGTTTACACCGGTTCCCCGTGAGAATGAAACAAGTCCTTTTAAGAGAACTTGAGTGACAAGATGGTTTAGTTCAGTGCGTCCGTGACGTCTTTGTCTTCAATACCGGTGTCACCTTAGTAACAACTAGTAGTATATGAGTTGAACCCGGTATCTGCCCTAAGGTTGAACATTTGGAGGGCTATTTCTTTTCACCCTTTTTCATAGCTTTTCTTTTTAATTCTTCAACCCCTTCTTTCTCCTTTCTCATTTTCTCCTTTTTTCAATCATACCTAAAGACTTGTAATTCTAATCTATTGGATTTTTCCTTGGGTAGATCCCTCCGGCTCTGGCGGATCATATGATGGTTTTCCCTAACCTTAGTCACCTTATATCTTCATGACTATCCTATTGCTGCCATCAAACCAAATATTTATAAATCTTCTCAAAGTGTTTATGATCATGAAACATATTTTGTTAACACTTTGAGAGTTTCGATTTCTTTTGAAGGACTCCCCCTTCGCATGTGCTCGTGGATTTTTAAGAAATTTACACATGTGGGAGGAGTTTGCACTTTTTGAATTGATCCACTCTTAATAGACATATACCCGAGGGACAGGTTTACGTTGCTTAGTTAAAGGGATCCATTATTAGCTTTTTGATGATAACTAGCCATAATAACTAACTTGAAGTTGTTAACATTCCTTAATAAGGATGTTAGACCCGTCAAAGTACACATCTAAAAAGAGCTTCTCGAAACGGTACTTTCTACTTGGATAAATCCTTTCGAATACTAAGATTTATGTTATGTCAATTCGAGGGTTATAACTGAGTCGAGCTCTTTTGAGATTCAACCGCAATCTTAAACACTTTGATCACATTTTAATCACGTTTTCTCCCCCTCAAAAAGAGCATATCCATGGTATTTTTTATACCAATTGATTAAAACCTTTTCATTTTGGATAGCTTATGGGAGAAACGGATATTTGTTAATTCCGTATTAGTTTCCTTTAAGCATGATCTTTTTGGAACATCTTTTTATTACTCCCCCTCAAAAATAGAAAATTTTGAGTAAATTTAAGCCTTTAAGAATTTGAGGGAGTAATATCTTGAGCTACATCGTGAAAGGTTTTGAAAACCTTTTGAAACATTTTTCAAAATTTTGCTCAAAAAATTAAGAAGACTTTTATAGTTTTTTTTGGGTGAGAAGTCTTCTTATCTTTTAGGATTCTCGCACAGAATTGTACAACAGGTTCCTTTCTTTGAAAATCACGGGTTATACACTGTTATTTGTGCATAAGCCATAATGTTTTTAGGATAAGTGCTCAAAAAATATTGAAAACATTTGAATAAATTTAAGTACTTTCCTTTATTTGAAGAACGAGTCCTTAGCTGAAATACTAAGAAGTCATCATGTTGAAGTTCGAGTCTTTAGCAAAAGTACTAAGAAGTCATTATGTTGAAGTATGAGTCCTTAGCAAAAGTACTAAGAAGTCATTATGTTGAAGTACGAGTCCTTAGCAGAAGTACTAGGAAGTCATCATGTTTTTGGATTAGACAACAACTTTTGGAACCCATTTAAGCACGACGCCAATGGGTTTACCATATTTTGAAATCCATTTGTAAGCTGTGTCAATCCGAGACAAAGAAGTTGAATTCCAACAAGGACTGAAAGCATGTGTTTCATTTTGAAATAAAGCTCGTGGAATCAACGGTGATTTAAAACTCTTTTGCTTCTGAAAGTTGTTTGAGAAACTCGGTGTCTCTGTTGGAGTTTTAAAACTTGAAGAAGAAGTTTTCCATCCATTGTTGAAACTCGGCGTTTCATTTCGAAAATTTATTTTTGAGATGGATGGAAACCTTCCAGAATTTGGTTTTTTCAAAGCATAGCCATTCTTTTGTTGTAGCGGAAGCATTTCAGAGTATGAATATTTCAAATTGAATGGCTTTGCTTTTGTTTCTACACTGGCTCTACCGATGTAAAATGAGAGTATGGAGTTTGAAAACCTTGATTCTTTTCTTTATGAGCACTTGCATTTGAAACCTTGTGAGGTGTAAATGTTTCAAAAAAATTAGGTTTCTTTGAAAACTGGATCCCTTTTTGCAAAGAGTAGGTGGTAAACTGAGAAACCCTTTTTGAAAATGGTTTTGAAGATTCACCAGTGTAAGCTTTCTCTGAAACACTTACTTTTGGTTTAAATTCGTTTGAAACTTGAGATTTTCCTTTTGACCGGTTAAGAACATCAAACTTTGCTTTTAAAGCATTGTATGAAGTTCTTAAATCATTGTATTCTTTTTGAAGAGAAAGATGATCTGATGATGCCAGTTTTTCTTGCAAAGCAGCGTTTTGATTTTCAAGATGTGCAAAATATTTTTCATATTTGTCTGTTTCGATTGAAAAATCATTTTTGACATCACCAAAATCCTTGGTCTATTGAGCAATCCTCTTTTCCAATTCAACAATTTTCTTTAGAAGCACAAATTTTTCTTTTTCAAAAAGATGATTTTGTGCGATCTGAGAGTCAAATTTGTTTGAAATTTGATTCTGAACTCTTGACCACTTGATTGAATCAAACAAGTTTTTTTAAGTCTGTTTCAAATGCTCGTTTTCTTTCTGTAATGATGCCACAGCATGTTCTAACTCAATATTTTTTGTATCAAGTTCATCAAGATCATACTTTATTTTGGTATCATCACAATTTTCTTCAAGAATCTTTTCTTTTGCTTCGAGTTTAGTAATATCTTTCTTAAACTGAGCAGTTTTTTTTGACAATTCTACTTTGACATCAGTTGCTTCTTTTGAAAGCTCGGTGATTTTCTTTTTGAGATAAAGATTTTCAGATTTCAAAGAAGACGTTTATTCAAAATTCACATTCTAATACTCATGGCTGATAGATACTGACTTGAACGACTCTATTTGATTTGTGAAAAATTCTTTTTGAATGTCCAGAATTAAGCATTTTTCATCAAATTCTTCTTCAAGAGAGTGAACGTACTTTAAATCTTCTCTCATTTCAGTGACAAGATATTTTTCAAAGTACTCAAAACATAAGTTGATATCTTTCACACGAGTTTCAATCTCATCTTTCAAAATCTTTTTGACTTCTATCTTAAGGCGTAAATCTGATGAAAGAGGATTCGAGAAAATGTTGTTTGTGATGTTTTCTAGCTTAAACCAAATGACCTTTAATGTTTGCTCAATGTGATGTTTAAGATTACAAAATTGTTTCCTTGCTCTATTTTGCCATAACTTAGAATCATAAGTAGCAAGTTGAGCTTCATTGAAAAATCTTTTCACATTTGTGTCTTTCCTTTTGAAAGGTTCCTTTGAAATATCTGTCAATTGTGTACAACCATACACAAAGCCGTGGTACGAGAGTGGGTTTTTTGTTTGTTTTACTTTCAAACGTTTTTCCTATTCACATTCTAAACCATCTTGAGAATCATACAAAAGGTCTGCTGACAATCCTTTTCCCATATCTTCAGCGTTATACAAAACATGTGTCAACTTTTGCACTTTGTTTAACCAACACGGTTTTTCATTTTCCACATGAGCATTATTCACAAAACCAATCCCAGATGTTTGTTTATCAACTTCCTCATCTTTAGTAGGCAGCATGTTGATATTCTGAGATGTCTGTCCTAATTTTTGAAGTTTGTTTTCAAGATCGTTTGCTCGTTTCAAAATCTCGTTGTTTTCATTCACAAGTTTTGTGTTAACAACCTCAAAATTTGAATTGGTTTTCTGACGCCTTGAATTTTCACTTTTCAAATCGGAGTTCTCTTTTAAAAGCGCTTCAACATTTCTGTTGTTAAGAACCATTTGTTCATTCAATTTTTGAATGGAACGTTTTTTTATCCAAACCAGCTTCTCTATAAACAACTTCAAGTTATTCTTTTCTTTTTAAAAGTGGGTTGACAGACTCTCCATACATTTCAAACTTTTGAGCGTGAAATTTAATGTTTGAGATTTCACTTTCAAGAATAGCATTTCTTGTTGTTGCATTTTCATAACGTTTTTCCATTTCCTTAAATCTCTCAAGCTCTTTCTTCAAAAAGGCATTCGCTTGCTTAGCTTCACGATCGTCGTTTTTGCACTTGTCAAGTTAATGTTTGAAATTATTGATTAATGAAGCAAATAAGCCACGATCTTGTTCATAAGAAGATCCATCCTGGACAGGCTCACCTCTATTAGGATCCATATCTGGAGTAGCAAAAGTGATATTACTATCATTTTGTTCCACCACATATGTGTCACTAATAGACTCCGGATGCTCTGGATGTGTTTGATTATGAGCAAACACATTATCGAACACAACAACATTATAATTATTGTTTGAATGTTGTACCGTAGCCAATAACTCTGTGCCTGATTTAGGTCTGATATGATCATCTTCGGTATCCCAAACAGCTTCATTCCTTTGTGTACCATTAGTAACTGAATCATAGCTAGGATTAATGCTTTCAACCTGCTGTTCTGAAGTTGAATCACTTCCCTTAAAAAAAAATTATCATCAGATGCTTCACCATCATTGACCATTTCCTATTCTGTTTGAAAATCTTTGTCTGTATCTCTTTCAATCACCTCTGTTTCCTTTAACTGTATCTCTATTTTAATTTGCTCTCTTTCTTTTTACTGCATATCTTTTTCAATATGCTCTCTTTCCCGTTTCAGTTTCTCAATTTCATTTAACTCAGCTTCCTCAGCATCAAGTATCTTATCGAGTTCACCCATGTTATTTATGCATTTAGTTCTGAAGGTCGAATAACTTACCCAAAATCGTTGGTGGAATGCATCAATAAACTCTGACTGGTTCATTATCCAAGGGTTAAAGATACTCTAAAACTGAGTTTGGATCACTTTAAAAGCTGCTTTGCAGTTACTTATGTGAAGTTCTTATTCATTAAGTAGCTTTTCAAGTTGATTCAGGCTTTGGATGAGTTTTTCTTGGAAAATCTGAAATTGGACTCTAACGTAGTATTCAAATGCCACATCTGTGACACCCGCAAAATTTACAACGCGGCGGAATACCAATTTGGGTGTCACTTCATAGTTCATACACACAAGTTACATAAAACGACCTCAAAAGAGACGTTTAATAAAATGTCACATTCGATTTGATAAATCAGAGTTCAAAGGTCCCAACAATTTTTTTTTTTAAAGTTAAGTTACAAGAGTTCAAACATGACTCATTTGCATATTAAAAAAAAATAATAATAATTATCGAATGTGAAGAAAACAAGTCCTTCAGTATTTGATATCCACGCGACTCCGATTGCTCTCAATTCTCAGCTAGCAAAATAATACCTGAGAAAATACATGCTAAAAAGTCAACATAAAGTTGAGTGAATTCATAGAGTTTATATAATAAGAAGTTGATCACAATATAATTCAATTTAAGAAAATGATGGGCTACGTTGTTATACGCCCATAAAATGTATTATTGCACTAAGCTCATGACATCGACGCCTTAAGAAATATGTATGTAAATTTGCCCCGGTAGGTGCCTTGCCAAGCACCTAGAGACCTCAAATATAGTGCATCCTCTCCGGACGGGTAGTTCAATCCCAATAGATCTATTCACAATAGTGTCAATAATACATTCAGTTTAGAATACAGTTTTCAAATTAGTTGTGATCATAATAAAAATAAGTAGCATGTATCCCCCTCGCGAGGTTTATAAAACATTTAAATAAGTAAAGGCGAGGCTATGAACTCACCTTGATCAAAGCCGAGGATCAACCAATGACACTTAGCGCGAAAATCCAAGTACGCGATCACGACCTAAAATATAGTCGCTAAGTTACGAAGTCGAAAACTACATTGGACGATGAGTACATGGTCATGACGATATCTTATATATATACTTATTATATACATGTGATGAGAACCTACTTAGCGTGACTAAATCCCCAAATACCCCACGTAACTAAGTTACAATCATTTCATTTAAGAACTTCATTTTAGAAACTTTTATTTTTAGAAAGTTACAATCTCGAATAATCACCATTTTTAGTAAAGTTTATTACCCAATTCATATTTTCAATCACTTAAGTAATTTATACTCAATAATTATCAAGTAAATTACTTAGTCATTTATCACCTTTTTATAAATTACATTTGACACTTAGTAAAAATTACTATTCTTAGTCTTTCCGTTTATATCGACCCATGGTCTCGGAATATTTATGCTTCTCGAAAATATTTAATCACGATAGTTTATTACCTATATTAATACATACGATGTGTTAACGTCAATTTAAACACAAGTTTGACCTTTACTTTGACTTTTTATAAAAATACTACATAAAGTACAATTATGTATATATCGGCACATAGTGTAGATTATTCTTTTTAACTCGGTAAATTATTTAGTTTACATCGTAAAAGCGAAACATTATTTTGAACAACTTTTCAGTTTTGGCGAAAAGCCGAAACTGAACAGAAAATGAACTTTTTGCCCTTAAAAGAATTTGCTGTATGTTTGACTTTTTAACAAAATTCTAGTAGTTTGACTTCCAGTTTTTACCCGTTAAATCACATTTTCAAGCTTCGGACTCAAAAGAGATCTTGTGTAAAATGACATTCTGGAAAACATTTTAGTTATAGCCGAGACCTGAATCTCAACGTAAAATGACCAAAATGACCCTGCAGTTTCTACTGGTACTTTGACCTTTTAAATAAACTGCAGTAGTTTGACTTCCGTTTTGACCCGTTATATCACACTTTCGTGACTCGGCCGAAGGCCGAAACGCGCCAGACAACTTTCGTTCCAGACAACTTTCGTTCCAGACAACTTTCGTGACTCGGCGCAAGACGTCGTTCCAGACAACTTTCGTGTTTCGGCCGAAGGCCGAAACGCGCCAGAAAGTGCCCAAAACGACCCATTTCAGTTCTGCGCAGGATTCAAATTTACCAATATAATGCTGATAAAAATATACATATAATTCAAAATTTCATTTGGCCATAACTTCTTCGTTATTAGGAGTTACGGGACGTTCCAATTACCGAAACAAACACAAAAATAAGTTCTTTCATACTATCAAATCAAAAATAAGTTTTCAAAAAAACTCGAACCTCGTTTTGCGTGCCCAGTTTACTGCACGAATTTACTTGTTTCAAAACACTTCCAAACTCATTTTAACCCAAAAATTACAATCACAATACATCTAATATGTCGTATAACCATTACCCAATTTGTTCAACTGAACATCAACCCAATCTAATCTTAATCACGCAAGTTCACATCACATGTATCAATCGAAAACAAATCGAATAACAAAAATAAACATAATAAAAATACTCACAAAGCTATATTAAGCAAGATCGGACTCGATTGTTCCTCCTTTGTGTCTAGCCGAACTCGAACACCAACCCACAACCAAAACCAAAAATTTTTCCGACTTAACCAAGCTTCAAATAACACTAATCTAACTATTTTAAACAACCCCTCAACTCGAAATCGTTCGAAACCAACCCGAATCATTTGATCAATAAACTCATTTGTTTCATCTTTTAATCTTCAAAACTTTGCAACATGATTTTTATGCAAGGGATAATAGATGTAGAATATTAGAATTGAAGGTTGAATGTTTACTTCCAAAAATGGATGATTAGAGGGTGATTAGTGACTAAAACAATCAAACTTTATAAACCCAAACTATACTAATATAAACCCAATAAACTTCTTGGACACAAATCTTGAATCAATGAAAATGTTTTGATGGATTGTTGGTGTTTGTAGGTTCGGCAGTCAACAAGAAAAAAAAAACAAGTTGGTTCAGTGGTGTAGTACTGAAACAAGAAAGAAAAAGTAGTAGTTCTAGTTATATAAAAAAAATTGTATGTGTCGATATAAACAAGAAGAAAGAGGAGGGTATATTTATTTTGTTTTATTTTTAAGTGTATATCCGGTATTGCGGGTATTCTTGGTCCGTAAAAATACAAAAGAAACCCGAAAATTTGCATTTATAGAAAATGTTTTTATAAAATAATAAATAACTTATTTTAATATGTTTATTAAAATAATTTACGATAATTAAATATAAAATTAATTATTATCATGTCGGTACGCGCTGTGTGTAGTTTTGATCCCGGTAATTTAAAACGTGGAGTTTTTAAGACGCTTAACGCAGTACCGGGTAGAAATAAAATATAAAGCTTTCAAAAATGTTAAAACTTGTTATCACAAATTATTTTATTGTTTTAGATGAGTGGTGAGTTCATCCTAGGGTTTAGATGTTACTAAAACTTTAAAACGTGAATTTAAATCGTGTAAAACGTAAAAGGTGCAAGGTTTACGTAAAAATGAAAAAAAAATGAAGAGTGACTTTTTAAAATAGGATTGTAAGGAAACAATGATGCATAAAAAGTGTAGAATGGACGTAGTCTAGTCGCGGTTGAATTAATTGAAGGTGTTACCATGAAACGCGGATAACTTCCGACGATGTTAATTATTTAAAAATAGAATAGTTAAATAATGTTAAGATTAATGACATGAAAATTTTGAAATGTCACAACATCGAACCTTGGTTCACATCCATATGTATTAATGACTTTCTCAACTTGTGACTTGAACACTTTAAACAGTTTCTTCGAATCTCTTTCTTGGATTTGCACTTTCATTTCCATTGTGTAACGATGTGTGATAAAGTTGATCTTTGATCGTTGAAGATAACAAAAATTGTTGTTGAAGATTATATGTTTTTGGCGAAGTTTGAAAAGCGTATATCGTTGATTTTAGTGATTTCGAATTTTTCCTCCAAATAATATTTTGAAAATTTTCTCTCCCAAAATTTAAAAATCACTATAAAATGCAATTCTAATGTCACAGAAAAAATTTGAGTTTAAAAAATTTTGCCGCCAAATTTCACAGAAAAAAATTTGAATTTTGACCTAAAAATTTGAATTTCGGGCCAAAATTTTCAACGTTATACCAAAATTTGAATTTCGCGTAAAAATTGAACGTTTAGTCTCCTCTCAAAAATAAATTTTACTCAAATTTTCCCGCCAAAAAGATTACTGGATAACTAACTCGGTAAAGCTTACTGGATAACTAACTCAGTAAAACAATCTTCTTAATTCGGTACACCTTGCTTACTTCTTACTCGGTATACCTTGCTTACTTCTTACTCGGTAAGGAGAAACTAACTCGATATATAGTTTGTAACTTGATAAGAATCTGCACACTTGATAAAGATCTTCTAACTCGATAATAGTTCGCAAACTCGATAACCTAAGACGAACCGAGTATAGTTTCGTTTAGTATTAACCAAATAAAAATCCTTACTCGATGAACGATAAGGAACCAAGGCTAACTCGCCAATA
Source organism: Artemisia argyi (assembly GCA_030686995.1). Taxonomy (NCBI): domain Eukaryota; kingdom Viridiplantae; phylum Streptophyta; class Magnoliopsida; order Asterales; family Asteraceae; genus Artemisia; species Artemisia argyi. The sequence continues at coordinate 87,973 of JARVZY010010789.1, read as the reverse complement.
TAGTAACTCGATAAAAAATCACCTAACGCGATAAAAAATTTCTTAACTCGATAAAAAAATTTCTTAACTCGATAAAAAAATTTCTAACTCGGAAAAAAAAATTTCTTAACTCTATAAAAAATTTCCTAACTCAGAAAAAAATTTCTAACTCGATAAAAAAATTTCTAACTCGGAAAAACAAATTTCTAACTCGATAAAAAATTTTCTTAACTCGATAAAAAAATTTCTTAAGTCGATAAAAAATTTTCTAACTCGGAAAAACGCCAATGAACAGTAACATGATCCGAAAATAAGCTTTAAATCCAAGTTTTTTCCAACCGAATCTAACCTAAAACAACCTATATTATCCCTTGGCTCTTGATACCACTTGTATGACCGTAGATCTAGCTTTATCACCTATGAATATGATGTTAAAGAGAGATAGAAGAACTAGAGAGAGAAAGTAGAGAGAGAGAGAGGTGGAGAGCACTATGTGTAAAATAAACTTTGTATTACCATGAACTCCCACCCTTCCTAACAAGCTTAGGAGGGTATTTATAGTTTTTACATTAGGCCACAATGGGCTTTCTCTTGGGCCTTCTTTTGGGCCAAGCGATTTAGGCTTTTACATAACCTTAATAGACTAGCATTTACTAACTATTACATGAATATATTTAACTGACTATTTGACTCAATAATGCTCCCCCTAAGGGACGATCATTGAGATCTCTCTTTCATTACATAAATGATCAACACTTCTAATGCTAACAACTTTAACTTGTCTGATTGCAAAGGCCACTCTGGATGAGTCCAAATTTTGGCATAGAAGGATTGGACATCTGAACTTCAAGACAATGAATAAATTGGTGAAAGGGAACCTTGTTAGAGGATTGCCTACAAAGGTTTTTGAAAACTGTGAAACATTTGTTGCTTGTCAAAAGGGTAAACAGCACAGAGTTTCCTTTATGTCCAAAAGAGTGAACACAATCACTCAGCCTTTACACTTACTTCATATGGACTTATTTGGGCCTGTTTTTGTGATAGTTTGAACAAGAAGTCTTATTGCCTAGTTGTCACAGATGACTTTAGTAGGTTTACTTGGGTATTCTTTCTAGCTTTTAAGGATGAAACTCTAGAGATACTTAAGGAATTCATAACTAGAGTAGAAAACCTAATAAATCAAAAGGTTAAGATAATCAGATGTGACAACGGAACTGAGTTTAAGAATAGTGTGATGAATCAGTTTTTTGTTGGCAAGGTTATTTTAAGATAGTATAGTGTTGCTAGAACTCCTCAACAAAATGGTGTTGCTGAGAAGAGAAATAGGACACTGATTGAGGCTGCAAGAATAATGTTGTGTGATTCTAAGTTACCTATACCTTTTTGGGATGAAGCTGTGAATACTGCATGTTTTGTGCAAAATAGGAGTAAGGTAGTTAAGCCTCACAACAAGACCCCTTATGAGTTATTTCATGGTAGGAAACCTATGATTGATTTCTTTAAACCATTTAGGTGTTCTGTTACTATCTTGAATACCAAGGACCAACTAGGCAAGTTTGATGAGAAAGCTGATGAAGGATATTTTGTTGGTTACTCTATAAACAGTAAAGCTTTTAGAGTATACAATAAGAGAACCAAGCATGTGGAGGAGAATTTGCACATTAAGTTTAGTGAGAATTCAACTCATGGTGCTGGAAAAGGACCTGAATGTCTCTTTAATATTGATATGCTAACCAAAACTATGAATTATGAGCCAGTTATTGAAGGTGCAGACACTAACAATCATGCAGGTACAAAAGCAAATGATTCTGCAACTACCAATGCTAAAGTGTCCACACCTCAAGAAAAGTTTGTTTTGAATAAAATGTTGAAGATTGGTCCAACCATTATTCCCATTTAGAAGGTTTGAAGTTCACAAGGGGTTGATGTTGCTCATAATGTGCCCAAAGGAGCTGAAGAAGGTATTGAGATACCTGTTGATGTTGATGTTGAAAAGGTGGCTAATGAAGAACCAAAAGTTGTTTAAGAAGTGCGGAATAAAGAATCTTTTATTAATGATGATGGCAGTATCTTCACTAGCAGTAGAACCTCTGATCCTACTGCTGCACCAGAAGACTCTACTGCTAGGCCAAAGCATTCTACTGCTACGCTAGAGGACTCTACTGCTAGGCCAAAATTGACAACTACTGCATCAGCAGATTCTACTCCAATACCAGAAGTTCCTACTTCTTCACCAAATCTTTCTTCAGTTGACACACAAGGTAGATATTTTGTTGATCCAACCTATCATGATGATCCATACATGCCTCTTTAGCAGAATATTTATTATGATACTGATGATGAGGATCTTGATGGTAAACTTTTTGGAACAGAGGCTGATATCAACAACATGGAACTTAATATTCCTGTCATTCCTGCACCTACTATAAGAGTTCATAGGAATCACCCAAAAGATCAAATTCTTGGTGATCCATCGTCATCTATTCAGACAAGAAGGATGACAAAAGAGCAGAAAGATCAAGTTCATCAAGGTTTCTTTGCAATATCTCTTCAGAAAAGAAACAGTCACAAAGATCTTCAAAATTGCTTTTTTGCCTGTTTTCTACCTCAAGTAGAACCCAAGAATGCTTATAAAGCATTACAAGATCCAAGCTGGGTGGAAGCAATGCAAGACGAGCTTCTAAAATTTAGACTACAATAAGTATGGACCTTGGTTGATTTGCCAAATGGACAAAGGGTTATTGGAACTAAATAGGTTTTAAGATGCAAGAGAGATGAAAGGGGCATTGTCATCAGAAACAAGGCAAGATTAGTTGCACAAGGATAAATACAACAGGAAGGAATTGATTATGATGAAGTATTTGCTCTAGTGGCAGGAATATAAGCCATCAGATTATTTTTGGCATATGCTTCAGATAAAGATTTTGTGGTGTATCAAATGGATGTTAAGAGTGTTTTCCTTTATGGAACAATTGAAGAGGAAGTCTATGTGAGTCAACTACCCAGTTTTGAAGACCCTGACTTTCTTGACAAAGTGTACAAGGTGAACAAGGCACTATATGGTTTGCATCAAGGTCCAAGAGCTTGGTATGCCACATTGTCCACTTACCTAACAGATAATGGTTTTAGTTGAGGCAAAATTGACAAAAGTTTGTTTATTAAGAAGATCAAGGATGATATCTTGTTGGTGCAAATTTATGTTGATGATATCATCTTTGGCTCTGCAAACAAAAGTCTATGTGTGGAGTTTGAGAAACTTATGAAGAAAAAGTTTGACATGAGTTCTATGGGAGAACTTACCTTCTTTTTTGGTTTATAGGTCAGGCAAAAGGAAGATGGCATATTTATCAGTCAAGATAAGTATGTTAATGATATTTTAAAGAAGTTTGGTTTTGAGGATGAAAATCCTGCTAAGACAACTATAGAGAACAACAAACCATTGCTCAAAGATGAATATGGTAAAGAAGTCGATGTTCATTTGTACAGGCCAATGATTGGTTCATTGATGTATCATATAACATTAAGGCCAGATATTATGTTTGATGTATGTGCCTGTGCAAGATACCAAGTAAATCCCAAAGAATCACATCTTATTGCAGTAAAAAGGATTTTTAGGTATCTGAGTCATCAACCTAATCTGGGCCTTTGGTTTCCTAAGGATTCACCTTTTGATTTGGAAGCATACTCAGATAGTGACTATGCTGGGGCTACCTTTTGTGTCAATTTCTTTGAAGCAGGTTGGTGTCATGGCAATGTAAGAAACAAACTGTGCTGGAAAATTCTACAACTAAAGCTGAGTATGTGGCTGCTTAAAGTTTTTGTGGTCAAGTGCTTTGGATGCAAAATTAATTGCCGGACTATGGGTATAATTTCATGAACACCAAAATTCATATTGACAATAATAGCACACTATGCATCGTTAAAAATGATGTCTTTCCTTCTAAAACAAAGCATATTGAGATAAGACATCATTTTATAAGAGATTTATATGAAAAGAAGCTTATTCCAATTGTTAAAATCCATACTGACAATAATGTTGCTGATCTACTCATAAAACATTTTGATGTGGGGAGATTTCAATTTTTACTTGCATGTATTGGAATGATCAATCTTTGAAAAACTTATCTCTTTGTGATTTTGTAAAGTTATGTGTAGTATATGTGGTGTTATTGATTTTCAAAAGTTGTTTCTATTGCTGGTTATGCTAGTTATACTTCACTCTGCTGCTAAATGTTTTCCTACTGCTGAGTATAACTAGTAATTGTGCATATTGTAGATATGTGCGATTTGTGTTTTTGTGTTGTTGGGCTAAGATTTTGTAGGATAAGTTAATGCTTATGAAGGTCTTGCTATTTACACAAGTTATATTTAAACAAAGACCAAGGAGCAGGCATTTTATTCATAAAACAGAGCTTTTATTCATGGATGAAAATTACAATACAAGTTTTGAACATTACAAAAGACTTATTCCTTCAACATAGTCCAACACTACTGCTCCATGCTCCTTTTTTCCATTCCCTTTGACGTCAGGCATAACCTTGTATATTCCCCTCTCATTGATTGAGTTCCACAAATGCTGATTGGGATGTCCTTGTATTTGATTAGGTGGCTTTAAAGATGACTGAGTTTGCACTGGGCAGAGCTTGTTTCCTTGGAGGTCATCACAATTTTACCTCTTGAAGGACCTTGAACCTCAGGTTGGTCTTCATCAGAATGGTAACTTGATAGAAAGCTTGGATTTGACTTTAACTCAAAGGAGGATGAATCAGAGACATGTGGAGGAAGAGTTGGAAGCATGCTAGAAGCATTCACATCATGTTTCTTCTTTCGAGCTTGTTCTTTTGTTCTATACCCTGGTATTAGGTTAAAAGTTTGTGGTGGTGGAAGATTGTTTTAATCCAATGGATTCAGAGGAAGAATCGGATGAAACTTCAATAATTTCATGGTTTGAAGTCATGGTGGTGTTGGATGTGAGATTAGGGTTTTGAATAATTTGTGATGAGGATGGATCCTCTTTTTATACTGTTAATTAACCCTAAGGAGAGTTAATGATTGGTTGGTGATAAGGAGTTTATTAAAAGGACCTTTGACTTTTTGACTTTTGACTCAAGAAAAGTCATTCTACTTCTAGGCTAACGGTTCTACTGCTGAGAGAAACAGAGGGTTCTACTGCTGGTTGCTATTGGTATTTCTGAAAGCATGAGGGTGGTTATGTAACTTCACCCAAAGGGTTTAATACTCTACTTGGATCTCATAATAGGTTTTACGCGCTTACAATTGAAGTTTTCAGAAACCCTAACCCTCTAATCATAATCGAAATAAAAAAACCCCAATTTCCCGAACCCTAATTAATGGAATTGGCACGCAAATGGGCTGAGAGTCACAACAATGTTGCACTTCTGGATGCATCATTGGTTCCTGAGGGATTCACAGAGATGGTTCATTTCATCAATGCTATTTCTATAAGGTATGCATTAACTGTAAACCCTAACATATTTACTTCCCACATTAAATAGTTTTGGCTTACAGCTAAAGTTGAAACAATTAAAGGGGAAAAACATATTAAGGACAAGGTAGATGATCAACGAGTGCTTGTTACTAAATCTTCTATAAGAGAAACTCTTCTCTTTGATGATGATACAGAAACTAAGTGTCTTGTTAACTCCGCTATTTTTGTTGTTTAAAAGATATGGGATATGAGAAGAAAAATGATGCTTTAAAATTTCAAAAAGGCTTCTCTGTTCTCATTGGAAGTTTTTAGTACATACTCTTTTACATTGTTTGAGTCCTAAAACATCTAGGTTGAATGAGCTCAGCACTGTCATAGCATCTGCTATGATATGTTTGAGCAAAGGAGACCCATTTAATTTTTCAGACATGATTTTAGAAGGTATGGTAAAGAGTATCAAAGAGTCTTGAAACCATTTGCTTTATCCTAGATTTATACAACTCTTTATGGAAAACCAAATTACCCCAACAAAAAATCATAAAGGGGTATATCAGGTACTAAACTTGTACCAAAATTATTTACTTATTTACAAAAGGATGGTAAAGGTTTTTCTGGTAAAGTTACACCTCTTTTGCCTTATATGGTGCAATTGGTACAACAAACTAAGGGTGAAGGGTCAAGCTGTAATATCCTGTGAAAACCCCCAGTTAATAGGAAACACTAATCAGGAAGTAATTGCATGTTACTGTTCATGCACCCATTTTTAGGAAAAAAATTAAACTTTTGCATATGTTGTGCAACTCAGAATAATTATGTACTATGTGCTTTACACTATTCTAGAATGAGCTCACATGCATCCCACAACTTCCACATATGAGGAATTATGACTCAGTGGAACCTCACAACTCCCACATATGAGAATTACATCTCAGTGGACCACACAACTACCACATATGAGGAATTACAACTCAGTGGACCTCACAACTTCCATATATGAGGAACTACAACTCAGTGGACCTCACAACTACCACATATGAGGAATTACAACTCAGTAGACCTCAAAACTTCCACATATGAGGAATTACAACTCAGTGGACACCACAACTCCAACATATGAGGATTACACCTCAATGGACCCCAAAATACTAATATGAGCTATAATACACTCTTTGGGACCCACATTTCTCTTTGTGGACTCCACACTACCAATGAGGAACTTTTTCACACTCAAGTAGGCCCCACACATGTTGGGCTACTTCATGGAATCACAAAACAACCAAATGGATCAAAATATACCATTTCACGAATCAAACCACAAATCCCACTTTGGCCACAGATCACAAGCCCACTACGAGCCCAATCCATATAACATATATGTTATACGACTACACATATGCTCACGTTCACTTTGGCTCATTTATTCGTGAAACTTACAAACAACATATGAAATAAAATGCATGAACTCGTTGTTCACCATCAAAAGAATCGAGATCAATAGATACTTGGACTTAATACGTACGTATGGATAGTGAAACGTAGGCCAAGATATACGAGGTCACCACATGTCCCAAACATACCCAACTTTGGTCACATTGAGCAAAACGCAATTCTATTGATCCCATTGAGTTCTAAACCCTCTTAAATGAGTTCCTAAACATTTATAGGAGACACATCACTGGCCAAACTCACAAACGTGCCCTAACTAAATTCCTTTGTCTCTATATATATATACAAACATACGTATAAATGGTCACCACTCACCCAAGCATGCATGGAACTTCCTAAGGAAATTTGAGATCCATTATTACTCACATTGAGTCAAATTACCAAGGCTAAAGCCTTGTCTAAGCTCACAAGACCTCCTATCAAACATTTCGACCCATACATATTTATTTTGGTCACGTATTCATTCGTTTGGACTTCCAAGCATACCACAACTTCTACAACTCTCTTAAATGACTCTAAAGGACCTATAAACCTACCAATATTCGATTACAACACCCCTAGATCACTACTTGACCACAATCATAAGATTTGGTCACGTTGATGTGCCAAACAAACCCTTTGATATTTCTGCGACCAAAATACAACTCCAAACACTTTCACAATAGACCATTTGTCCTCACAAGGACCAAGGGACTTCAATACTACTCTTGCTCAATCGTATAACATGGTACATGAAATTAAATCAAGATCTAGAAGCACCAATTCTTGTCATCACATAAAACCGACTCCATATACACTTCGAACCTCCAACTTGCCTCCAATCAACCTACTCTACCCCCTACTCGTTATCTTACTGCCATATTCCCTTTCTCCCTCCAAGATGTTTCTATCTCATGTTAATATACTCCCATGCAATCTATTCTCATGTACAACTCAAAATACTCACACACAAACTCACCTTGCTTACTGCCTTGTATCAATAAGAAACCAAGAAGGATCAAGCTACTCTCAAGCTCATAGAAGCTCACCTTGAGTCTCTCCTAAGTTCCTCGTGTGCTAGGAATCCAGTCACAAGCTCTCAAGCTCTCACTTCAATCCCACAGTCACAAACGACCCACCTCTTGTAGGTTTTGTAAGTATTTTCCATTACTTAGATTGTTTTCACTCTTATTATCATGTTTCTAGTCGTATATTGCATCAACACTTTCAGCAAATTACTCCTATGTCTCGTTAAACCCATGTCTCACAAACTTGCTCACTCACATCTCTATATACGTATAAAAGGAGCTATGAACTATTTATAAGCTTAAACAAACCATAAGACCATAAATATCACACGTTCCCAAAGGTTGTGTGCACCCTAAACAAAAACATAAAATTTTACTAAGTGTGTAATGCGTATAAACTCATTTCACTTTGGTCTCATTATCTAGAATCTATACATATAACGTATACGTATTTTTGTATATACTAATTATTTTGAACCTTAACAAACAAGCAACATAAAGCTCATACACTCATAAGCTCATATGCTCAGCCTACCAAGCTCAAAGCTTGAGCTGATGGTCTCGTTCACAGAAACCTTAAACAACCCTTAATGGGCTAAAGCCCATTAAACTAAATGTCACAACTTATAATTTCAGGTCATTTTTCAGACGTCAAAATTTCATTATTCACCTCAGAAGTTACTATTCATCAGTCACTATTCATCATTTTACTATTCATCGTTTTCAGAGTCAGTTTGAGATTCTGAGAAGTATTTCAAAATTTCACTATTCACAAAACACTATTCATTTTTGGAGGGAAAACACTATTCACGTGCATCACTCATTTCATCATAGATTTAGTTTACGGGTATTTAAATTCGCGTAACCAGTTAGGTTTAGCTGCGAATTTATGCATCATCAGTAGGGACACATCATATAGACTAGAGTAGTCTACATATCATCAGTAACATCATCAGCACATAAGATCATGAACGGATATGCATTATTTCAATTTACGTATGCTATATTTGTAATTAACGTTGCCACTTAGTTTTTACTACTAACGTATACCCAATACTCCCGACTATGATCCTAACATATTTTCACACTCATTATAATGATATAAAAATTATATTATTAATTTACACGGTGTTTTCAAGTCAACTAATACATTTTACGTTAGGAGCTTATAACTCCTTCGGTTTGCATTATTTCAACCCGATAATTATTTTAACACCCGATTCTCATCAGGAATGTAATTTCATGATTTTTACAACTTCGTCATATTTTATTTCATCTCGTCACGATTTATTTTTAGTTAACCCGGTACCCAAAACTTATAACATAACACATTATTTACACTAAAAACTAAAGATGCAAGTTAAATATCAAGCAAATTTCCAATTTTCTACCTCAAATACATGTGCAAGAGTTTTACTTGAACTTGATCTCTTATTTACTAATATACCCTAAACTAGATATTTATATCAAGTAAACATCACTTTACACAAACTAATTCATTTATACATATCATAAGACAAGGTTTTCTCGCACCTCTTCCTTCCTTCTTCATCCAATCGGCCAAGAACAAGAACAAGGAAGAAACCATTAATTTTTCAAGATCCAAGTGTTTATCAAGTCTTAGGAGTGATCTAGTTTAAGATTAAATGGGTTTTCATCACCATCTCTTAACAATCATCACAAGTAAGTTACTAATAATTTTCCTACTCTTTTAAACATTTATTTGATGTATTTTTATGATCTAGTAACAAAAACATGCAAATATATTATGATCCATACCACTTTATTTGATTTTTATTATATATAATGGGTTTTTGATTTTTCCTATGATTATTTCCATGAAACCCACCAAGGTTGGTGATGTTTAGGACTCCATGACACCCTAATAAGGTGTATGGTAGGATTGAGTACTTGTGGAGTTGATTTGAAGTAGTTTTGTTAAGTTTTGGACAAGTTATAAACTAGAAAAATCTATTTTTAACACTATTAGAAAGTTGCTGTCCATTTTTGTAAAATATAGAAAACTCAGGGGTTTCCGGGTAACATTGGGCTAGAGATTCAGAAAATACTTTCAAAAACGAAGCTATGGGCGAAAGAATGGATTAAAACGAGTTTATAACGAAGGAGATATGATTTTTTCAAGTTTAACGACGAAAAACTATTTTCAAAAACGAATCTGCACACTTGATAAAGATCTTCTAACTCGATAACCTAAGACGAACCGAGTATAGTTTCGTTTAGTATTAACCAAATAAAAAACCTTACTCGATGAACGATAAGGAACCAAGGCTAACTCGCCAGTATAGTAACTCGATAAAAAATCACCTAACGCGATAAAAAATTTCTTAACTCGATAAAAAAATTTCTTAACTCGATAAAAAAATTTCTAACTCGGAAAAAAAAAATTCTTAACTCGATAAAAAATTTCCTAACTCGGAAAAAAAATTTCTAACTCGATAAAAAATTTTCTAACTCGGAAAAAAAAATTTCTAACTCGATAAAAAAATTTCTTAACTCGATAAGAAAATTTCTTAACTCGATAAAAAATTTTCTAACTCGGAGAAACGCCGATGAACAGTAACCTGATCCGAAAATAAGCTTTAAATCCAAGTTTTTTCTGACCGAATCTAAACTAAAACAACCTATATTATCCTTTGGCTCTTGATACCACTTGTATGACCGTAGATCTAGCTTTATCACCTAAGAATATGATGTTAGAGAGAGATAGAAGAACTACAGAGAGAAAGTAGAGAGAGAGAGGTGGAGAGCACTATGTGTAAAATAAACCTTGTATTACCATGAACTCCCACCCTTCCTAACAAGCTTAGGAGGGTATTTATAGTTTTTACATTAGGCCACCATGGGCTTTCTCTTAGGCCTTCTTTTGGGCCAAGCCATTTAGGCTTTTACATAACCTTAATAGACAAGCATTTACTAACTATTACATGAATATATTTAACTGACTATTTGACTCAATAATGATCGTCACTTTTAATCCTAACAATCTCCCCCTAAGGGACGATCATTGAGATATCTCTTTGATTACATAAATGATCAACACTTCTAATGCTGACAGCTTTGACTTGTCTGATTGCAAAGGCCACTCTGGATCAGTCCAAATTATGGCATAGAAGGATTGGAAATCTGAACTTCAAGACAATGAATAAATTGATGAAAGGGAACCTTCTTAGAGGATTGCCTACAAAGGTTTTTGAAAACTGTGAAACATTTGTTGCTTGTCAAAAGGGTAAACAGCACAGCGTTTCCTTTATGTCCAAAACAGTGAACACAATCACTCATGCTTTACATTTACTTCATATGGACTTATTTGGGCCTGTTTTTGTGATAGTTTGAACAAGAAGTCTTACTGCCTAGTTGTCACAGATGACTTTAGTAGGTTTAATTGGGTATTTTTCTAGCTTTTAAGGATGAAACTCTAGAGATACTTACGGAATTCATAACTAGAGTAGAAAACCTAATAAATCAAAAGGTTAAGATAATCAGATGTGACAACGGAACTGAGTTTAAGAATAGTGTGATGAATCAGTTTTTTGTTGGCAAGCTTATTTTAAGATAGTATAGTGTTGCTAGAACTCCTCAACAAAATGGTGATGCTGAGAGAAGAAATTGGACACTGATTGAGGCTGCAAGAACAATGTTGTGTGATTCTAAGTTACATGTACCTTTTTGGGCTGAAGCTGTGAATACTGCATGTTTTGTGCAAAATAGGAGTAAGGTAGTTAAGCCTCACAACAAGATCCCTTATGAGTTATTTCATGGTAGGAAACCTATGATTGATTTCTTTAAACCATTTAGGTGTTTTGTTACTATCTTGAATACGAAGGACCAACTAGGCAAGTTTGATGAGAAAGCTGATGAAGGATATTTTGTTGGTTACTCTATAAACAGTAAAGCTTTCAGAGTATACAATAAGAGAACCAAGCATGTAGAGGAGAATTTGCACATTAAATTTAGTGAGAATTAAACTAATGGTGCAGGAAAAGGAATTGAATGTCTATTTAATATTGATATGCTAACCAAAACTATGAATTATGAGCCAATTATTGAAGGTGCAGACACTAACAATCATGCAGGTACAAAATCAAATGATTCTGCAACTACCAATGCTAAAGTGTCCACACCTCAAGAAAATTTTGTTTTGAATGAAAAGTTGAAGATTGGTCCAACCATTATTCCCATTCAGAAGGTTTGAAGTTCACAAGGGGGTGATGTTGCTCATAATATGCCCAAAGGAGCTAAAGAAGGTATTGAGATACCTGTTGATGTTGATGCTAAAAAGGTGGCTAATGAAGAACCAAAAGTTATTGAAGAAGTGCAGAATAAAGAATCTTTTATTAATGATGATGGCAATATCTTCACTAGCAGAAGAACCTTTGATCCTACTGCTGCAGTAGAGGACTCTACTGCTAGGCCAAAGCATTCTACTGCTGCACTAGAGGACTCTACTGCTAGGCCAAAATAGACAACTACTGCATCAGAAGATTCTACCCCAATACCAGAAGTTCCTACTTCTTCACCAAAGCATTCTTCAGTTGACACACAGGGTAGATCTTTTGCTGATCCAACCAATCCTAATGATCCATACATGCCTCTTTTGCAGAATATTTATTATGATACTGATGATGAGGCTCTTGATGGTAAACTTTTTGGAACAAAGGCTGATATCAACAATTGCTTTTTTGCCTATTTTCTACCTTAAGTAGAACCAAAGAACGCTTATAAAGCATTACAAGATCCAAGCTGGGTAGAAGCAATGCAAGACGAGCTTCTACAATTTAGACTACAATAAGTATGGACCTTGGTTGATTTGCCAAATGGACAAAGGGTTATTGGAACTAAATAGGTTTTAAGATGCAAGAGAGATGAAAGGGGCATTGTCATCAGAAACAAGGAAAGATTAGTTGCACAAGGATACACACAAAAGGAAGGAATTGATTATGATGAAGTATTTGCTCTAGTGGGAGGAATATAAGCCATCAGATTATTTTTGGCATATGCTTCATATAAAGATTTTGTGGTGTATCAAATGGATGTTAAGAGTGTTTTCCTTTATGGAACAATTGAAGAGGAAGTCTATGTGAGTCAACTACCTAGTTTTGAAGACCCTGACTTTCTTGACAAAGTGTACAAGGTGAACAAGGTACTATATGGTTTTCATCAAGCTCCAAGAGCTTGGTATGCAACATTGTCCACTTACCTAACAGAGAATCGTTTTAGTGGAGGCAAGATTGACAAAAGTTTGTTTATTAATAAGATCAAGGATGATATCTTGTTGGTGCAAATTTATGTTGATGATATCATCTTTGGCTCTGCAAACAAAAGTCTATGTGTGGAGTTTGAGAAACTTATGAAGACATGAGTTATATAGGAGAACTTACCTTCTTCTTTGGTTTATAGGTCAAACAAAAGGAAGATGGCATATTTATCAGTCAAGATAAGTATGTTAATGATATTTTAAAGAAGTTTGGTTTTGTGGATGCAAAGCCTGCTAAGACAACTATAGAGAACAACAAACCATTGCTCAAAGATGAATATGATAAAGAAGTGGATGTTCATTTGTACAGGCCAATGATTGGTTCATTGATGTATCATATAACTTTAAGGCCATATATTATGTTTGATGAATGTTCCTGTGCAAGATACCAAGTAAATCCCAAAGAATCACATCTCAATGCAGTAAAAAGGATTTTTAGGTATCTGAGGCATCAACCTAATCTGGGCCATTGGTATCCTAAGGATTCACCTTTTGATTTGGAAGCATACTCAGATAGTGACTATGTTGGGGCTAGATTGGTTAGGAAATCCATAACAGGAGGTTGTCAATTTCTTTGAAGCAGGTTGGTGTCATGGCAATGTTAGAAACAAATTGTGCTGGTAAATTCATCAAATTATGCTGAGTATGTGGCTGCTTAAAGTTGTTGTGGTCAAGTGCTTTGGATGCAAAATCAATTGCTGGACTATGGGTATAATTTCATGAACACCAAAATTCATATTGACAATAATAGCACACTATGCATCGTTAAAAATGATGTCTTTCATTCTAAAACAAAGCATATTGAGATAAGACATCATTTTATAAGAGATTTCTATGAAAAGAAGCTTAATCAAATTGTTAAAATCCATACTGACAATAATGTTGCTGATCTACTCATAAAACATTTTGATGTGGGGATATTTCAATTTATGTGTAGTATCTGTGGTGTTATTTATTTTCAAAAGTTGTTTCTATTGCTGGTTATGCTAGTTATACTTCACTCTGCTGCAGAATGTTTTCCTACTACTGAGTATAACTAGTAATTGTGCATATTGTAGATATGTGCGCTTTGTGTTTTTGTGTTGTTGGGCTAAGCTTTTGCAGGATATGTTAATGCTTATGAAGGTCTTGCTGTTTACACAAGTTATATTTTAACAAAGACCAAGGAGCAGGCATTTTATTCATAAAACAGAGCTTTTATTCATGGATGAAAATTACAATACAAGTTTTGAACATTACAAAAGACTTATTCCTTCAACATAGTCCTACACTGCTACTCCATGCTCCTTTTTCCTTTCCCTTTGAAGTCAGGCATAACCTTGTATATTCCCCTCTCATTGATTGAGTTCCACAAATGCTAATTGGGAAGTCCCAGTATTTGATTAGGTAGAGCTTTTTTCCTTGGAGGTCATCACAATTTTACCTTTTGAAGGACCTTGAACCTCAGGTTGGTCTTCATCAGAATGGTAACTTGATACAAAGCTTGGATTTGACTTTAACTCAAAGAAGGATGAATCAGAGACATGTGGAGGAAGAGTTGGAAGCTTGCTAGAAGCATTCACATCATGTTTCTTCTTTCGAGCTTGTTCTTTTGTTCTATACCCTGGTATTGGTTTGAAAGTTCGTGGTGGTGGAAACTTTAATAATTTCTTGGTTTGAAGTCATGGTGGTGTTGGATGTGAGATTAGGGTTTTGAATGATTTGTGATGAGGATGGATCCTCTTTTTATACTGTTAATTAACCCTAAGGAGAGTTAATGATTGGTTGGTGATAAGGAGTTTATTAAAAGGACCTTTGCTTTTTGACTTTTGACTCAAGAAAAGTCATTCTACTTCTAGGCTAAAGGTTCTACTACTGAGAGAAACAAAGGGTTCTACTGCTGGTTGCTACTGGTATTTCTTAAAGCATGAGGGTGGTTATGTAACTTCCCCCAAAGGGTTTAAAACTCTACTTGGATCTCATAATAGGTTTTACGCGCTTACAATTGAAGTTTTCAGAAACCCTAACCCTCTAATCATAATCGAAATAAAAAACCCCCAATTTCACGAACCCTAATTAATGGAATAGGCACGCAAATGGGCAGAGAGTCACAACAATGTTGCACTTCTGGATGAATCATTGGTTCCTGAAGGATTCACAGAGATGGTTCATTTCATCAATGCTATTTCTATAATGTATGCATTCACTGTGAAACCTAACATATTTACTTCCCACATTAAATAGTTTTGGCTTACAGCTAAAGTTGAAACAATTAATGGGGAAAAACATTATAAGGCCAAGGTAGATGGTCAACGAGTGCTTGTTACTAAATCTTCTATAAGAGAAACTCCTCTCTTTGATGATGATATAGAAACTAAGTGTCTTGTTAACTCTGCTATTTTTGTTGTTTAAAAGATATGGGATATGAGAAGCAAAATGATGCTTTAAATTTTCAAAAAGGCTTCTTTGTTCTCATTGGAAGTTTTTGGTACATACTCTTTTGCATTGTTTGAGTTCAGCATTGTCATAGCATCTGCTATGATATGTTTGAGCAAAGGAGACCCATTTAATTTTTCAGACATGATTTTAGAAGGTATGGTAAAGAGTATCAAAGAGTCTTGAAACCATTTGCTTTATCCTAGATTTATACAACTCTTTATGGAAAACCAAATTACCCCAACAAAAAATCATAAAGGGGTATATCAGGTACTAAACTTGTACCAAAATTATTTACTTATTTACAAAAGGATGGTAAAGGTTTTTCTGGTAAAGTTACACCTCTTTTGCCTTATATGGTGCAATTGGTACAACAAACTAAGGGTGAAGGGTCAGGCTGTAATATCCTGTGAAAACCCCCCGTTAATAGGAAACACTAATCAGGAAGTAATTGCATGTTAATGTTCATGCACCCATTTTTAGGAAAAATTTTAAACTTTTGCATATGTTGTGCAACTCTGAATAATTATGTACTATGTGCTTTACACTATTCTAGAATGAGCTCACACGCATCCAACAACTTCCACATATGAGGAATTATGACTCAGTGGAACCTCACAACTCGCACATATGAGAATTACATCTTAGTGGACCACACAACTACCACATATGAGGAATTACAACTGAGTGGACCTCACAACTTCCATATATGAGGAATTACAACTCAGTGGAACTCACAACTACCACATATGAGGAATTACAACTCAGTGGACCTCATAACTTCCACATATGAGGAATTACAACTCAGTGGACACCACAACTCTGACATATGAGGATTACACCTCAATTGAACCCCACAATACTAATATGAGCTATAATACACTCTTTGGGACCCACATTTCTCTCTGTGGACCCCACACTACCAATGAGGAACTGTTTCACACTCAAGTGGGCCCCACACATGTTGGGCCACTTCATGGAATCACAAAACAACCAAATGGATCAAACTATACCATTTCACGAATCAAACCACAAATCCCAGTTGGGCCACGGATCACAAGCCCACTACGAGCCCAATCCATATAACATATATGTTATACGACTACACATATGCACACGTTCACTTTGGCTCGTTTATTCGCGAAACTTACAAACAACATATGAAATAAAATGCATGTACTCGTTTTTCACCCTCAAAAGAATCTAGATCAATAGATACTTGGACTTAATACGTATGTATGAATAGTGAAACATAGGCAAAGATATACGAGGTCACCACATGTCCCAAACGTACCCAACTTTGGTCAAATTGAGCAAAACGCAATTCTATTGATCCCATTGAGTTCTAAACCCTCTTAAATGAGTTCCTAAACATTTCTAGGGGACACATCACTCACCAAACTCACAAACGTGCACTAACTCAATTCCTTTGTCTCGATATATATACAAACGTATGTATAAATTGTCACAATTCACCCAAGCGTGCATGAAACTTCCCAAGGAAATTATAGATCCATTATTACTCACATTGAGCCAAACTACCAAGACTAAAGCCTTGTCTAAGCTCATAAGACCTCATATCAAACATTTCGACCCGCACATATTTATTTTGGTCATGTATTCATTCTTTTGGACTCCCAAGTGTACCACAGCTTCTACAACTCTCTTAAATGACTCAAAATGACCTATAAACCTACCAATATTCGATTACAACACCCCTAGATCACTACTTGACCACAATCATAAGATCTGGTCATGTTGATGTGCCAAACAGACCGTTTGATATTTCTGCGGCCAAAATACAACTCCAGACACTTTCACAATAGACCATCTGACCTCACAAGGTGCCAAGGGACTTCAATACTACTCTTGCTCACTCGTATAACATGGTACATGAAATTAAATCAAGATCTAGAAGCACCAATCCTTGTCATCACATAAAACCAACTCCATATACACTTGGAACCTCCAACTTGCCTCCAATCAACCTACTCTACCCCTACTCGTTATCTTACTGCCATATTCCCTTTGTCCCTCCAAGATGTTTCTATCTCATGTTAATATACTCCCATGCAATCTATTCTCATGTAGAACTCAAAATACTCACACACAAACTTACCTTGCTCACTGCCTTATATCGATAAGAAACCAAGAAGGATCAAGCTACTCTCAAGCTTGTAGAAGCTCACCTTGAGTCTCTCCTATGTTCATGGTGTGCTAGGAATCCAGTCACAATCTCTCATGCTCTCACTTCAATCCCACAGTCATAAACGACCCACCTCTTGTAGGTGTTGTAAGTATTTTCCCATACTTAGATTGTTTTCACTCTTATTATCATTTTTCTAGTCGTATATTGCATCAACACTTTCAGCAAATTACTCCTATGTCTCGTTAAACCCATGTCTCACAAACTTGTTCACACGTTCCTTAAGGTTGTGTGCACCCTAAACAAAAACAAAAAATATTACTAAGTGTGTAATGCGTATAAACTCATTTCACTTTGGTCTCATTATGTAGAATCTATACATATAACGTATACGTATTTTTGTATCAACTGATTCTTTTGAACCTTAACAAACAAGCAACATAAAGCTCACACACTCATAAGCTCATATGCTCAGCCTACCAAGCTCAAAGCTTGAGCTGATGGTCACGTTCACAGAAACCTTAAACAACTCGTAATTTCAGGTCCTTTTTCAGACGTCGAAATTTCATTATTCACCTCAGAAAGTTACTATTCATCAGTCACTATCCATCATTTTAATATTCATAATTTTTAGAGTCAGTTTGAAATTCTGAGAAGTATTTCAAAATTTCACTATTCACAAAACACTATTCATTTTTGGGGGAAAACACTATTCACGTGCATCACTCATTTCATCGTAGATTTAATTTACGGGCATTTAAATTCGCGTAACTAGTTAGGTTTAGCTGTGAATTGATGCATCATCAGTCGGGACACATCATATAGACTAGAGTAGTCTATGTTGGATCGTTATACTTTGACCAAACTACTTGTAGCTTGTAAGGGTTTAATAATATTAAGTAAACTTAACACTATTAATATTGAAACACTGTTTAACCTTGTAAAGTATGCGGAATCTACTAACACAAAGCTTAAGAAGAACTTTTATATTAAACCAAACTTGAACCTGCTTAATTACATAGATTCACTAATAATCACTAACTATTATCGACTTTGTAAAGCTCTAAGACTCTTAAAAACTTCGACTAAAACTTCTAAAAACATATATCGACTAATTACCTCTTAAGGCTCCTTTTATAGATAACCTTAAGTCGGTTTATATAATTATCTTGAACGACAAGTAATTATCCCTAACACATTCTAGAATATTCATACAATATTACATAATAATCCTCTAAACAATATTGCACATAAGTCCTTGTAAGTCCTTATTCACTTCGAAGTACTTTGAATGATCTTCATTAGGTAGCAGTACTTTGACTTTGACTTTGATCAGTATGTTGACATTAGCAGTACTTTGACAAATAGAAGTACTTTGATCTTTATATCCCAACAATCCTCCCCTAACTTGAACTCCACTTGCTTGATTTCAAGTTTCTTTGTATTCTTTGATCTTTAAAATCTTTAACATCAACAAGGATTGTATCTTTAAGTCTTTACTATCTTGTAAATCAAAGTGCTCTTGATCATCATCTTCTCAACAACTCAGCAGTATTTTGACAAAGTGTACATCAAATCTTTAAAAGTTTCATACTATTCTCATCACTTCCAGATGTGTAAACTTCTGTGAGAGGTGAATCATTGAATTTTAATGGATTTTGATGTCTCTTTACCAAAGCCATTAACTATGGAGTAGCCAATGTTTAGGTTAGAACAACCATGGTACATTAATAACCATATGATTTTTAGCAAATCATCAGCTATCAACGGATTTGTGTAGTCTTTACCAATAGCAGTTTGCTTTTTTGACTATTTAGTTCTTTAATCAACCATGGTGAACTAATTACCATAAATGGATTTTCCACAGCCTTTACCATAAACCATTTTTCTTATGGGCTAGCCAACTCTTTACTTTTACAGTTATGGTGAGTTGAATACCATACAATATTTAGTAAATTGTCAACTATAAACGGATTTGATTATCACATCAGAGCCGTACCCTCATGATGAGTCAATCTCTTTCTTGTTTGTTAAACATGGTGAGATGATTACCATTTGCTGTGAAGTACAAATACTAACACCATGTGTTTCTCTTCAAATCCTTTTATTTATAACAATTTAAGCTTCAAAAACCTTTTATTTTATTTTATAAAGGACTTATACTGGTTTTATGCAGCAAGCAGTACTTTGATAAAGTACTGTTTTTATGCAAAAACCTTTTCATCTTTTCCCAAAGGTTTGGTAGTATACACTGGTGTTGATGCTGGTTTGACAGTAGTGAAGTTGAATCTTTTAAGAATATCTGCAACATACTTATCTTGACTGATGTACATTCCACTGCTTGATTGTTGCAGTTCTAATCCCAAAAAGAATGTTAATTCTCCCATTGAACTCATCTGAAATTCTTTTTGCATAAGATCTTCAAATTCCTTCACCATAGATTGCTTAGTTGCTCCAAAAATAATATCATCTACATAAACTTGAACTAGCATGATATCCTTCTTGTCTCTTTTGATAAACAAAGTCTTGTCAATAGCACCTCTCCTGTAACCATGTTGTAATAAAAAAGTGGATAGTCTCTCATACCATGATCTAGGAGCTTGATGAAGGCCATACAGAGCCTTGATAACTTTGTAGACTTTGTTAGGATGCGCAGGATCTTCAAAACCAGGAGGTTGTTTAACATACACTTCCTCTGTAATGGTGCCATATAAAAAAGCACTTTTAACATCCATTTGATATACAGGAAATCCCATATAAGATGCAAAAGCCAAAAATAATCTTTTGGCTTCAATCCTTGCCACAGGAGCAAATACTTCATCATAGTCTACTCCTTCTTCTTGTATGTATCCTTGAGCAACTAACATTGCTTTATTTTTTATTACATTTCCTCTTTCATCTCTTTTAACTCTGAAGACCCATTTTGTTCCAATTAACCTTTTACCATCAGGTAAATCACATAAGACCCATACTTCCTGAAGTTTAAACTGTAAGAGTTCATCTTGCATAGCTTCAACCCAACTCTCTTTGGCTAATGCTTGTTTGATATTCTTAGGTTCTTCTTGAGATAGAAAACAAGCAAATAAGCATACTTGCTGATCTTTATGGTTCACCCTGTTCTGTTTGTAATTAAAGCTAAGTAAAGAAGTATGTTGTTGAGACATATTATCTTGCTTACAGGATGATCTTTGTGAATCCTTAGAGTAGGAGTTGGTGAAACTTCAAGATTATATTCCAAATTAGTGATGTCAGGTTCTTCATTAGAATCTGAGAAAATGCCTTCTTTCTCCAATTCATCATCAGTATCTTCTAAGACATGCATGTTTGGATCATTTAAATCATCAGCATTCTTCCAATTTGAAGTATCTAAAACTTGAGAAGTACTTTCAAATGGATCAACAGTACTTTGAGGCAAAGTACTGTCAGTGCCTTTAGCCTTTTGCATTGCAACATCATAAGTTCTCCTTAGATCATCTTCATATGCCTTAGCATGTGTTTCTTGAATAAGCATCCTTTCAAGTTCCTCTTGTATGGCTTGGTCTTCATCAGATACTGTGTTCTTTGGTTGAGCAGTACTTTGAGGATCAACAGTACATTGAGGTTCAACAGTACTTTGAGGCTCAGAAGTACTATTCTTCGCATCATTGACTTTATCACTAGTCTTAACTTCAGATCTTAAATTAACATCATGAACAATGTATTGTGTTTCTTCTTCAGTGGGAGCAACTTGATTTTCTTCCCTAACAGGTAAATAGTTCATGGATGAAGACATTAAATCAAGATCAAACATCCAATCAGGACCTTTACCTTTATGATTTTCCAGCTCTTCTTGAAAATCAACATGAAGACATTCTTGAACCTTCTTTGTAGCCCTGTTGTACACTCTGAAGCCTTTGCTGTTGGTACAATATCCCAATAGGTATCCTTCATCTGATTTCCCATCAAATTTTCCCAAATTATCAATAGTGTTCAAAATAGTCAAGGGACATCCAAAAGGTTTCATAAACTTGATGCTTGGTTTTCTTCCCATGAGTAGCTCATAAGGTGTCTTCACTTGAGGTTTTGTCACTGATACTCTGTTCATGGAACAGGTAATTGGGAATCTGCAAGCATTGTCCTTGCTGCTTCTATCAGAGTTCTATTCTTTCTTTCTGCAACTCCATTTTGCTGAGGAGTTTTAGCAATACTGAATTCTCTTTTAATTCCTTTCTTGGCACAAAAGTCATCCATAAGATGATTCTTGAATTCAGTCCCATTGTCACATCTAATGCCTCTAACCTTGAGTCTTAACTGATTTTCATGTGCTATTATAAGATCATGAATAGCATCAAAAGTTTCATCTTTGAATCCCAAGAAAAAGATCCAGCTAAATCTGCTGCAATCATCTGTTATAACCAAATAGAACTTCTTCTTGTTCAGACTAACAACAGAAACAGGTCCAAACAGATCCATATGCAGCAATTCCAAAGGCTCTCTAATAGATTTCTCTTCAATATTATTGCAGGAAGCCTTGTGTTATTTACCCTTTTTGCAAGCAAGACATGAGTGATCATTCTTGAATGTTTTAGAAGGTAGACCTCTAACTAAATTTCCTTTGACCAGCTTATTGATGTTTTTGAAATTAACATGTCCCAATCTTCTGTGCCATTGATGTGCTTCTTCCATTGTTGCTTTTGCAATCAAGCATGTTGTTTTTGCAGCAGAATTGATGTTCTTCAAGTCAATGCTATACACATCATTATTTCTTGGTGCTCTCAGCATCACCAAGTTTCTATCTTCTAACTTAAAATCAGGATAAAGTATAAGACATTATTTGTCAAAGAATAACACAGGATACTTCTTATCACAAATCTAAGAGACTGACAAAAGATTGAATTTAAGTTCCTCCACATATCTAACATTCTCGAAATCAATGTTTCCATCCTTGAAAGTTCCTTTGCCAGTGATTCTTCCTCCATCAAGATCATTCCCAAATGCAACTTTTCCTCCAAAATAAGCTTTAAAATCTGACAAGAGCTCCTTTTCTTCTATCATACTTCCAGAGCAACCACTATCAACAATAAGATGATCTTTAAGCTCCTCTTCTGGGTTGCCCTGCATACACATGAAAAAGGTTAGTTTCTTTTAGGAACCAAAGCCATTACTGACTTGTGTTCCCTTTGTGGAGTGACATACTCAAATTCTTTGAGTATGTAATCACCACTTTCTTTAAGAACATGATCAAGAATTAGTGTTTTTGTTTCCAAAACTTTTGGTTCATTCTTATCAGTTTTCCCTTTTTCACCCTTTTCTTCTGAAAGTACTGGCTCTACCCCAGCAGTACTTTCTTTCTTAACCGATTTAGCTGTTACTTTTGGAGTTGGGTTAGCATCTTTTCTTGTGTAGTAAGACCTTATTGGTTTGTAATAATTGAGTCTCCTAGGTCTTATACTTGAGTTATTGCTATCAACACCTTGGTTGGGGGACTTTCTGTCAGTACTTTGAGAAGATACTGAGGGTTTGGAGAATGGTCTTTTCTGATTAGGGTACATATAGTCCTTAGAGAAATTACTATGGTTGACCCTATTTGTGTAGTTCCAAACTGGTTTGTTATCCCTTGCCCTATTTTCCCTGTGGCTATTATTTGTAGATCTGGTCTGTGGGTATTTGCTTAAGTATTCTGAGTGATGACTACAGTCCTTAATCAAATGGTGAGGACTATAGCATACATAACAGACCTTGGGACCACTATTCTCAAATCCTTTTCCAAAAGGTTTTCTAAAATTAGCAGTATTTTTAAAATATTTCCTTGGAGGTACTGCTGAGTGATTAGCAGTACTTTGAAAAGTGTTTGAAGGTAACGCTTGTTTAGAAAACTTTGTCACATTTTCCCTAGGTGCTTCAACAGATTCTCCTAAAGACTCAGGTTATGAATGACCTTGAAGCTTTTTCCTAAACTCTAGATTATCTACCCCATAACAAGAGACATCTTTCCTAGGTGGTTGAAAACTACCTGGGGGATTGGGAACTGCATTGTAACTCTTGTCATTCTTATATTCATGGGGTGTTGGACTAGGATATTCCTCATCACTAGAAGTGTTGTCATCCAAGCATATGAATTCTTCATCACTAGTTGAGGTATCTACTGTAAGATTTAGTTCCTTACTATTAAATGGAATACCTTCTGTGCTATCATTATCATAACATAGACCAGCTTTAATGTTTGATGTTCTTTGTTTTTCAACAAATTGAACATGTGACAGACCTGATGCATTCCAAACAACAAGTTTTTCTAACAGCTCATCTCTCTCATTAGTAACCTTCTCTAGGTCAAACACCTTACACCCTAGTTTCCATTCACTTAACTTTCCTAGGTACTCTTGTTGCTTATATCTTTCAGCCCATGCTACTTCATTGTTTTCATGGGTTAGTATTTTGGCTTCCATTGACTCTAAAGTTAATTGGTAGCCAGCTATCTCAGACCTAGCCCTTTGAAATTTATCTCTTTCAGCTACATATTCACTAAGTAACTTTTGATACATATCATTGCATTTAGAACATACCTCAGAGATACTGGATGAACTTGGTGAAGTAGCTACCAAAGCAAGCTGAACAGGATCTTCTTCAAATTCCATGCTCCAATCAAAACTTCCTAGACCATCTCTTGACTCCAAAGCAGCATATACAGGCTCTTCATCAAAAGCTATACTCCAATCTTCCAATGCAACCATTGAGTAGGTTACTGGTTCATCATCAAACTCATTGGGCCAATCAATCTCTGACAGATTCTCTTGAGCAACCAAAGCTTTTGGTTTTGGTTCAGTAATAGGAATCTCTTTTCTGTTAGTCTTGGGCTTTTCAATCATCTTGTTTGCTTGATACTTTGCAAATTTGCATTCCCTTGCAAAGTGACCAGTCCTTTGACAATTGTAACATTCAATTTTGGACTTATCAAATGTTTTTCCCTGCTTTGCTTTGAAATTAATGCCGCTTCCTGTCTTATTCACAAACTTTTTGATCCTTGCAGTGAGCATGGCAATTTGCCATCTGATATCAATCTCTTCCAAAGCGTCGTCATCTATTTGCAGGATATCTTCTTGATAGGTTACAGGTAGAGATGCTTGTTGAGCAAAGAATGAACATAGAACATCATCTGAGGTAGGGGTGTTTGATGGTGATAAAGTGGTAGTGACCATTGTTGTACATGGAAGCTGAGTTTCAGTCACAGTACTTTGAACAGTATAAGCGGTACCTTTATTAGAAGTACTGCTTCTGTTTTCAGAAGATACAAAAGCAATGTTTTGGGGTTTTTGCGGTGTGCTAGAACCTGTAGTACCATTTATCTCATGCTCATACACCTTCAGATTGTTGTAGAGATCATCAAAGTCCATTGTGTCCAAACCAGATTGTCCTCTGATCATAGTAGCAACTACATGCCATGCTGATGGTAAGCTTCATAAGAACTTTAAGTTAGCATCTTCAACTTATGCCACAGCTCCATATAGTTCTAGCATACTTAGAAGATTTTGGAATCTTTCATAAGCAGAATCAAGACCTTCTCTTTCACCAACAGTGAAAGTTTCAAATTGTTGCTTCAGCAGATTCCTGTGCATCTTCTTGGAAGCATCATTACCTCCAAACTTTTTCTTAATTGCAGCCCATAGTTGTTTTGCATCCTGAGCATCATGAAACTTCAATAGGTGTCCATCAGGAATAGCAGACAGTAATATGTTGGGTTTAGGTGGTTTAGGTTGTCCTGGGAGCTCTACTGGTTCTTCAAGTATCATGTTGCCATTGACAATCACATTCCATAAAGCATGGTCTGTGACGGCAATCTACTGCCTCATCTTCATGGCCCATAAGTCATATTCTCTCTTCTTAACCGTATGGATTCTAACAGCAGTGATGGATGGAGCAGGTGCAGCCTCTGTCGACATCTTGAAGGTTTTGTAGTAGAATCGGTTTAAAATATTATCTTCTGTTGGGTTTGAAACTGCTGCTATTTGAAACTGCTGCTAAGTGAAACTGCTGCTAAGGATAATGATTCTGCTGCTAATGGCAAAGTGCTGCTAAGGTTAAATACTGCTAGTGGAATCTACTACTGAAGGGATAAGAATGTATACGATTCAGATAATTATAGAATAGATTGTGTAAATATTATATATGTCTAGAATATTCTTATCGGGTAGAGAAAGGTATTGTAAACCTAGTAGGATTCCTTGTGTATAAAAGGAGGATCTTTGGGTTAGTTTATGTACGTATTGTTTTCACTTCAAGGTTGTAAAACCCTAGCATTGTCGAGTGCTCGTATTAATAATATTGAAGTGTTGAAAGAGAATCGTAATTCTTCTTAAGTTAAGCTTTTATATTCCGCGTATTAACTTAAGTGTTTAATAAAGTTAACTTCTATATAAGATCTTTTAAGCTCATCTGGGATCAACAAGTGGTATCAGAGCTTGTGATCTAGAAGTTATTATCAAGAATATATTGTTTCTTAAAGGTTTGCTGTTCCAAATAAATTGCTAAAGATGGGTGATGAAACACATATGGTGACTGCTTCAAGGGTGCCCATGCTTAATCCTTCTGAGTATGAGCTATGGAAGAGGAGAATCAGACAGTACATTCGCATGATTGATTTCAACATGTGGAATGTGATAGTTAATGGTGACTCTGTACCAGAGAAGAGTGCTGATGGTAAGGAGATACCAATTAAGTCTGCTGAAGCTAACACAGTAAGGAAGATGGTAATCAAGGCTCATAGTATTCTCTTAATGGGAATACCTAATGAATTTCAAATGGACTTTGATGACTGTGAATCAGGAAAAGCATTGATGGATGCTGTGGAATTTAGGTTTGGAGGGAATGATGCTACTAAGAAATCCAGGAAAAACATGTTGAAGCATCAGTTTGAGAATTTTACTTCTGAAAGTGGAGAGAAGATTATTGGCACATACAACAGGCTAAATCAACTTGTTAGTCATCTAAAGCTTGTTGGCTATCTGGTTCCACAAGAAGATGTAAATCTAAAGTTTCTAAGAAGTCTTGCACCTGAATGGAGTATGCATACAGTTGTGTGGAGGAATAGGACTGATTTTGAAACTATGAAGTTGGAGAGTCTCTACAACAATTTAAGAGTGTATGAATCAGAACTGACTACTTCAACTACTTCATCTTCTGGTGCACAAAATCTTGCCTTTGTATCCTCTAAAGGAAAAGGGTCTCAAGAATCTCACTCTACTGCCTATGGAGTATCTGCTGCTGATGGATCTGCTGCTAGTTCTAATGATAAGATTTCCACCAGTGATATTGCTTTGTGTGCATTCTTGGCTGAGCTCACAACTACTATAAGGTCACATGTTATCAATCAAGACTTGGATCACATTGATCCCGATGATCTTGAAGAAATTGATCTTAAAGGGCAAATGGCCATGTTGACCTTGAGGGCAAGAAAGTTTTTGAAGAAGACTGGAAGAGAAGTCAAGTATAGAGCTAAGGAAAGTCCAGGCTTTGACAAGTCAAAGATAGAGTGCTACAATTGCAACAGGAAGGGGCATTTTGCTAGGGAGTGTAGAGCTCCAAAGAAGAATGCTGATGCTCCAAAGAAGACTTCTGAAAAGTCAAAGTCTGCACTTGTGGCTTGTGATGGGTTGGGAGATTATGATTGGAGTGATTTGGTTGATGAAGAACCAAATTTCTCCTTGGTGGCTGCTGTTCAACCCAAAGTGCATAACTTTGCACTTATGGCCTATGGTTCATCATCCGGATCTGACTCTGAGGTATCTAATGATTCAGACTTATTTGTGTGTTCTTTTAAATCTTGTGCTGACACTGTAGAAGAACTTAAGTCTAGGAATGAGAGTCTAAATAGAGAAGTTGAACACCTAAAACTTGATAACTTAGGTTACAAAGTAGGTATTCAAAATGTTGAAAGAAGATCAGAATATTTCAAAGAGTGTGAGAAAGAATATGTAGATCAAATTAACCAAAGAGATATAGAGATTTATAAGAAAAACAGTAAGTTGAAGTTCTTAAAGCTAAATTAGAAGAAGCAGAAAAAGAAAAAGAGGCTGCTCTTGCTGATAAAGATAAACATGTAGTGAGAGTAAAGAAACAACAATATGCTTCTGACTTGGTTCATAAATCTATTGAGAATACCTTGATGAGGAAAGGTAGTGGTATTGGATATAATGAAGTGGCTCCTCCAGCCAAAAGTGCTTTTGCTCCACCAGGGAAAGAACTATCCTTCGTTAGTGAGCTAGACATTGAAAAACCTGTAGGTGAATGTAGAACAAGTGTCTTAGAAACACCTAAGGTTGAGGTTAGAAAATTTCCTGAAGCTCCTACAATTGAAGAATGGTATTCTGATAGTGATAGTGATGAGGAACAGGTTAAACCAGAACAAAGTATGAAAAAGGAAGAAATTCTTACAAAGTTTAAACCTAAAATGGATCAGGTTAAGTTTGTTAAACCTGTGTTAGGAAATAACATCTCTAGGAAATTGGTAGAGTACAATGAGATACCTAGAGAACAGATGGAAAGTTTTAATAATAAGCCTAGGGGTAACCAGAGAAACTTCAACAACATAGTTTCACACAGATTAGGTAATCAGTTTCAACTACAAAAGAAGGCTTGTTATAAGTGTGGTAGCTTTGACCATTTGATTGTTAGATGTACAGAACACCAAAAGCCTGTTTGGAATCAATACACTAGGGTGAATCACAAATATGTTTCAAAACAAACTTACCCTCATCCTAATAGGAATATGGTTCCAAGAGCTGTGTTATTGAGATCTGGTGCAACTAGATCTATTTATGCTGCTAAAACAAATGGTGTTTTCAAAACTACAACTGGTTCTTTTGCTGGCTCTACTGCTAGTAAGCACTCTACTGCTAGTATGCACTCTGCTGCTAGTAAGCAATCTGCTGCTAGTACAAAACTTTCTACTTCTGGGCCAAAAGTTTTAACAAATACAGTTGTTGGTAATCACTTTTATTTTGTTAAGGCCTCAGCTTGCTGGACTTGGAAACCAAAATCTAATGTTTCAAACTCTGTTTCCAATAATAGTAGTGCATCAAGTGATTTAAAGAAATTTCATTATGTTGATGCACAGGGCAGATCCAAGTCAGTAATGGCTTGGTTCCTCAAGAGAAACTGATTTCTCTACTTTTCATGTGCAGGTTAATCTACTGGATGAGCTTAAGGATATGGTTATTGTTCACAGTGGATGCTCTGGACACATGACAGGGGATGAGTCTCAACTTGAAGACTTTGAGGCTTTTGAGGGTGGTTATGTTGCTTTTGGGAATGATCCAAAAGGTGGAAAGATTGTTGGAATAGGAACTCTAAGAACTGGGAATTTGGACTTTGAGAAGGTGTTCCTTGTGAAAGGACTTAAGTTTAACCTTTTTAGTGTCTCACAAATGTGTGACAAAAAGAACTTTGTTCTCTTTATAGACACTGAGTGTATGATCCTTTCTCCTGACTTTCAATTGCCAGATGACAAATTTGTGCTTTTGAAGGTCCCTAGAACTGAGAATATATACAGTGACCATATTAAGAACATTGTTCCTAAGAGGGCTTTGACTTGTCTAATCGCAAAGGCCACTGTTGATGAGTCCAAATTATGGCATAGAAGACTGGGACATCTGAACTACAAGACCATGAACAAATTGGTAAAAGGAAATCTTGTCAGAGGGATGACTACAAAGACTTTTGAGAATTGTGAAACTTGTGTTGCCTGTCAAAAGGGTAAACAACACAGAGTTTCTTTCAAGTCCAAGACAGTGAACACAAATACTGAGCCACTACACTTGCTATACATGGACTTATTTGGGCCTGTATTTGTAAAAAGTTTGAACAAAAAGTCATATTGTCTTGTTGTCACTGATGACTTTAGAAGTTTTACTTCGGTATTCTTTCTAGCCACTAAAGATGAAACTCCAGAAATACTCAAGGCATTCATTACAAGAGTTGAAAACCTGCATAATCACAAGGTGAAGATAATCAGATGTGACAATGGTACTGAGTTCAAGAACAGTGTAATGAATCAATTCTGTGTGGGGAAAGGAATTCTTAGACAGTATAGTGTAGCAAGAACTCCACAACAGAATGGTGTTGCAGAAAGAAGAAATAGGACACTTATTGAGGCTGCAAGGACTATGTTATCTGACTCAAAATTACCTATACCTTTTTGGACTGAAGCTGTGAACACTGCATGCTTTGTGCAGAACAGAAGTAAGGTAGTCAAGCCTCATAATAAGACTCCATATGAGTTATTTCATGGAAAGAAGCCAATGATTGATTTTCTCAAACCATTTGGATGTCCTGTTACTATTTTGAACACTAAGGATCAGCTAGGCAAATTTGATGAAAAGGCTGATGAAGGAAAATTTGTTGGTTACACTGTGAATAGTAAAGCTTTCAGGGTATACAATAAGCGAACCAAACATGTAGAGGAGAATTTGCATATCAAGTTTTCTGAGAACACATCTAATCTTGAAGGGAAAGGACCAGAATGGCTTTTTGATGTTGATATACTTACCAAAACAATGAATTATGTACCAGTTATTGCTAGTGTTGACACTAACAAATCACAAGAAGAATTTGTTTTGGTTGAGAAATTGAAGATTGGTCCTACTCTATTGCCCTTTCAGAAAGATAAAAGTCTTGAAGAAGATGTTGTTACTCCAGAGATTCCTAAGGAAACTGATGAAGGTATTGAAATACCTATTGAAGCAGAAAAAGAAACTAATGGGGTTCCCAAAGTGGTTGTTGATGTCTCTCCTACAAGGCCAGAAGACTCTGTTGCTGACTCAGAAGACTCTACTGCTAGGCCAAAAGATGCAACTACTGCTGCAACAAATTCTGTTGCCAAGCCTACTAACTCTGCTGCTACATCAATGTTTCCTAGTTTGGACACTCAGGGTAGACCTATTGCTGATTCCATCTATCCTAATGATCCAAATATGCCTCCTCTAGAGAATATCTACTATGATACAGATGATGATGCCCTTGATGGTAGCCTCTTTGGAGCTGATGCAGACATTACTAATTTGGAACTCAATATTCCTGTTAGTCCCACTACTACCACAAGAGTTCACAAGGATCATCCCAAAGAACAAATTTTAAGTGATCCACAATCATCTATTCAAACTAGGCAAATGACTAAAGCACTGAAAGATCTTCAACATCAAAGTTTCTTTGCCAGATCTCTGCATCAAATAAACAGTCATAAAGATCTTCAAAATTGCCTGTTTGCATGTTTTCTTTCTCAGATTGAACCCAAGAATAGTTACAAAGCCCTGCAAGAAGCAAGTTGGTTGGAAGCAATGCAAGATGAGCTTCTACAATTTAAGCTACAAGAAGTTTGGACTTTGGTTGAGCTGCCAAATGGAAAAAGAGTGATTTGCACTAAATGGGTTTTCAGATGTAAAAGAGATGAAAGAGGAATTGTCATAAGGATTAAGGCAAGGTTAGTAGCACAAGGATACACTCAACAAGAAGGCCTTGATTATGATGAAGTGTTTGCTCCAGTGGCAAGAATAGAAGCAATTAGATTATTCTTGGCTTATGCTTCATACAAAGACTTTGTGGTGTATCAAATGGATGTAAAGAGTGCTTTTCTATATGGGACCATTACTGAAGAGGTCTATGTGTCTCAACCACCAGGCTTTGAAGACCCTGATCATCCTGATAAAGTTTACAAGGTAAATAGAGCCATGTATGGTTTACATCAAGCTCCTAGAGCTTGGTATGACACTTTATCAACATACTTGTTAGAGTCTGGGTTCAGTAGAGGAAAGATTGATAAAACTCTGTTTCTCAAAAGACAAAAGGATGACATTTTGGTGGTTCAAATCTATGTTGATGACATTATCTTTGGGTCTACAAACAAAGCTATGTGTGTTAGTTTTGAAAAGCTGATGAAAGACAAGTTTGCTATGAGTTCAATGGGAGAACTCACCTTCTTCTTAGGTCTGCAAGTTTCACAGAAAGATAATGGTATATTTATCAGTCAGGATAAGTATGTCAATGATATTTTGAAGAAGTTTGGCTTTGAAGATGCTAAGCCTGCCAAGACTACTATGGAGACTAATAAACCATTGCTGAAGGATGAATATGGAAAAGAAGTGGATATTCGCTTGTACAGGTCTATGATTGGCTCATTGATGTATCTTACAGCATCAAGGCCTGATATCATGTTTGCTATATGTGCCTGTGCAAGATTTCAAGTGTGTCCCAAAGAATCACATCTCAATGCAGTGAAGAGAATCTTTAGATATTTGAGGCATCAACCAAAATTGGGCCTTTGGTATCCTAAGGATTAACCTTTTGATTTAGTCTCGTATTCTGATAGTGATTATGCTGGAGCTTCTTTGGATAGAAAGTCTACAACAGGAGGTTGTCAGTTTCTAGGAAGCAGATTGGTGTCATGGCAATGCAAGAAGCAAACAGTGGTGGCTAATTCTACAACTGAAGCTGAGTATGTGGCTGCTTCAAGTTGGTGTGGACAGGTTCTATGGATGCAGAATCAATTATTGGATTATGGGTACAATTTCATGAATACCAAAATTCATATTGATAACAACAACACACTTTGCATAATTAAAAATCCTGTTTTTCATTAAAAACAAAACATATTGAGATAAGGCATCACTTTATAAGGGATTGCTATGAAAAGAAGTTGATTCAAATTGTTAAGGTTCATACTGATAACAATGTTGTTGATCTTCTCACTAAACACTTTGATGTGGGGAGGTTTCAATTTTTAATTGCAAACATTGGTATGATCAATCTTTGAAAAACTTATCTCTTTGTTTTTGTAAAAGTATGTAAAGGAACTGTGCTGCTTGTTACTCTGCTGCTTATTTCAATGCATATGTTTGTGATGGAATGTACTATGCTGCTATATAAACTCTACTGCTAGTACATATGTTTGTTTGCTATGTGGTGTTTGGCCTAACATTTTGCAGGAATTCAAATGATGATTTGCAATTACAAAAGATCTGACATTAAAAAAGAACATTCATCATTCATCATTTATCAAGAACAAAGGATCAAACATCAAAAGAGAACATACAAACACCACTTCTGAAGGTACAAAAGACTGCTAAATCACAAGATGAAATAAAAGACTACAAGCATCAATGCCTAGGGCTTGGGAGCCCAAGGACAATCTTTCTCTCCTTAGGAAGAGGAGGGTTTATCTTCTTTGTCTTCTTTGTCTTGGTGGATATCTTGCGTCTTGGCCTTGACGACTCTGGTCTCTCTGGAGTGAAAGGTGGTTCATTTGGAGGCTCATCCTCATCAGAAGAAGTGTAGATAAAGGGGGAAACAAGATGATGCACAGGGGATGGTGGCCTGACAAGGATCCAAGCAGGGTCTTCTGATGATTCTGAAGACGATGGAGACTTGGGGGACATCACCTTCTTACCTCTGGAACTGCTTGGGGTTTGATTCAGGTTTAAAAGATCCTTGAAAACAGGGAGATCATGCTTTCTCTTTCTGGCTTGCTCCTTGGTTCTACAACCATTGTGAGGAGGACGGAAGGGAGGTACATATGTTTCAAATGGTGACTCATCTTCCGAAGAAGAATCGGATGAGATATTGATGATTTCGGGTGATGATTTCATGGTTTTTGTGTTCAGTGAATAGTAAAATTTTCAAATGTTTCTCAGAATGTCAAACTGACACCAAAAATGATGAATAGTAAAACGATGAATAGTGTTTTGATGAATAGTGATTTGTTGAAGTTTGGAAAATGACCTGAAATGGTGAGTTGTGACAAATATCGCCTAAAAACGTTATTTATATTTTACGATCTTTGCTATCTTTTGTTAACGACAAAATGTAAACTTTAGTTTCTAAGTAAAACATAATCTTAGTTTTAAGACTTGCATAATTAGACATTTGCTACATTTTACATTTCACATATTACACAACACTTTTTATTTCTTAAAATAGAAATGTATTTATTTCTTAAAATAGAAATGTCACATCACATTTATGGTAAGTTTGTCAATATACATTTATGGAAATAAAGTGTGTTTGACTAACCATAAGTTTTCTTGCACAAGTTTGTGTTTGACTAGTGTTTATGAGATGAGACCTTGTTTGGTTTGTAAGATTTATTGCAAAACCAACTGCAAGCCTGGCGGAACCCTGGGGGTACACGGGCGGAACCCTTCTGAGGGTTTCGCCATATCCGCCAGACCTGCATAAGGTTTTTGCTATAAATACCAAGCCATATGTTTGAATTTTGGCTTATCACTCTACATCATATTTTCACACACATTCATTCATTCTTTCATCTAACCCTTTAACATCTCATTTCATATGTGAAGTTTCTTTTTGTAGCAAAGAAGCTCACAAGGTCATAAAAAATTACAAGTATTCAACACAACGTTGCAAGACTTGTTAGCTTAGCATTGTGTAGACTTGTGTAGTTTACACTTCATTTGATTGTGTATTTTCAGTAGTGATCGGTTAGTATTTTAGTCCTCAAAATATAAAGTGTGACGGGAGTTGTTGTACCCTTGTAAAAGAACTAACGGGAGTGGTTGTACCCTTGTAAAAGAACTCGACATCTAGCTTAGTGTCGGTAAACGTGTATAAGTGACGTGTAAGGTTTTCTCCGCCGGTGAAAGGAGCTTGTTGACTAGTGAAAGAAACTCTCGAGTTTGATACTCGGGGCGTAGACGTAGGGCAAGGAAAAAGAGTCCTTGTAGCCGAACCACGATAAATACTCGTGTTGTGGTTTGATCGTTTCTTTCCTTATACTTGCATGTTTTATATTGTGTTTGTGTATATATCTTTGATAAAACAGAAAGTTTCAAAAGATAATTAAACAAGTTAAAAAGATTTTAAACGGTAAACTATTCAACCCCCCTCCAAGTTTTCCACAGAACTAACTAGTCCAATAGCAAACGGCTCTTGGTAAAGACTAATCAAATCCGTTGATAGATGATGATTTGCTAAAGTTCATATGGTTATCAATGTACCATGGTTATTCTAACCTAAACATTGGCTTCTACAAAGTTAATGGCTTTGGTAAAGAGACATCAAAATCCATTAAATTTCAATGATTCACCTCTCACAGAAGTTTACACATCTGGAAGTGATGAGAATATAATGAAACTTTAAAGATTTGATGTACACTTTGTCAAATTATTGTTGAGTTGCTGAAAAGATTGGTTGCTGTGAAGATATCATCTGAAGCTGTTAAAAAGTACTTTGACACACAAGTGAGTTAAAAGTTAAAGAAAACAATTTTCCTTGAAGATAAAGATGCTGAAGATCAAAAGGATAACAAAGAAACATGAAATCAAGCAAGTAGAATTCAAGTTAGGGAAGGATTGTTGGGATATGAAGATGAAAGTACTTCTGGAAGTTCATAGTACTGCTGTGTCAAAGTACTGCTCAAAGATCAAAGTGTTGTTCAAGGTCAGAGTACTGCTCGTGATTGAAGAATATTAAAAGTACTTCTAAAGAATAAGGACTGATATGCAATATTGTTTAAGGATTGTTATGTAATATTATCAGAATATTCTAGAATTAGTTAGGGATAGTTTACTTTTCGTTCAAGTATTGTAAACCGACTTAAGGTTTTCCTTATGCCTATAAAAGGAGCCTTAGGATGGTATTATACGTATGCATTCAAGAAAACGAATACTAGAATACGATATTAGAAAAGTTAGAGATTGTTAGTGAATCTGTGTTTAGAGAAGCAGATTCAAAGTTGGTTTTAATATAATTCAAAGTTCTTCTTAGCTTTGTGTTAGTAGATTCCACATACTTTACAAAGTAACATCAGTGTTTCATTATTAGTAGTTTTGAGCTATTATAAGATTACTAAAACCTTACAAGCTACAAAGTAGTTTGATCAGAGTATATCGATCCAACAAACGTGCATATTAGTATTTGTTTGAGTCAAATGCTTGTATCGAGTCATAATGATGTTTTGCAGGATTTTCAGGAATTAAGGCGTGAGTTTTTCCAGAAATTTTCCATAAACTTAACATGAAATTTCTGCAGGTCACTTCTGACGGCGTCAGGATTATAACCTGACGGCGTCAGGTGTAAAAATTTTTGGAAATTTTTCGAGTTTTGTTTTTCTACTGGAGTCTTAAAGTTTTTGTTAATTATTTAGTTTTATAAACTCCATGAAATCTGCAAACATTCATTGCACAAGCATTATATCTTTATATATATATAGATAGCCGTCGATTTTACACGAGGTTTGCCATGATTGTTTTCTCAGGTATAACAGGTTATATTGGATAAGAAGATGATTTATATTTTTGGAAGGAAGCTTTCAACGTTCATTTTCTTGGAGGAGGATCTAGCCATGTTACCATATTATCCACACCGAAGGAATCAGGGGAGTATTTGTTTCATTCTTTTACCTTCATTACTTTTACATCCTTTTTATTGAACATTGGGGACAATGTTCAGCCTAAGTGTAAGGGGATGGTAAATGATGATATCTTAGAGAATACAATTGCACTTGAGTTTGTTTGTTCAATAGTAGGTGTGTAATAAAACTAAGAGAAATACTTGTTTGGGCAATTTGAGCATCTCATGGATAGGAGTTGTATGATTAACACAAAAAAACCGTACCAATCAAAATTTTCCACCCCAAATACGTGAGGTTCGCCCTTAGATTTGTCAGGAAAAGATGCTTATGAGTGTACATGTAGTACTTAGATTCTAGAACTTGTGTTAGTGATGCATCCCGAGACCGTTAGTGAGACTACATTCATGTAGTAGTATTTACTACATGATAAGTGAGGAGTCTCTAAATACTCATCATTTCTGTCCCGTTTAAACTACAAAAACATTTTAAAACACAGAAACATCACATTTACTACAAATATCTTTGGATTGTGTTTTTATATGTTTCAGGTGCAAAAGGAATGAAAACAGATGAAAGACGAGCAAAGTTTGCACACAGAAATCAGTCCTTGAACTTTCAAGAAATGTCAGAAATGGTCCCTGGAAAAATAGTTTTGAAAAAAAGTCAACAACAGTCCCCCAGGAATCAAGGAATCAAGGAATCAAGTTTATAACAGTCCCCCAGGTATCATCAATTTACCCTCCCCTTACACTTAGGATGAACATTGTCCCCAATGTTCAAGTAAAGAATGTAAAAGTAAACAAGTAAAGAGAATGAAATCAAATACTCCCCTGATTCGCTCGGTATGGATTAAAAGTTGGCCAGGTTAGATCTTCCTCCAAGAAAATGAACAATCAAAGCTTCCCTTCCAGAATATAAATCATCTTCTTGTCCAATATAACCTGTAAAACCTGACAAAATAGACAAGACAACCTCGCGTAAAATCGGCGGCATCCTATATAAGTTACAAAGTCCTAGAAAGCAAAGTAAGATATAATGCTTGTAAATGAAGTTTGCAGATTTCCTGGAGATTATAAAACTTAATAATTCACAAAAACCATAAGACTCCGTTAGAAAAACAAAACTGGTAAAATTTCCAAATTTTTACACGTGACGCCGTCAAGAATTAATTCTTGACGCCGTCAGGATTGACCTGCAGAAATTCTTATGTTAAGTTTCCGGAAAATTTCTGGAAAAACTTGGTCCTACTTCCTGGAAAATCCTGCAAAACTTCATTATGACTCAATACAAGCATTTGACTCTAACAAATACGAATATACATGTTCATTTAATATTGTGGAGAATCATGATCGTGTGTTTCTTAAAAACATATTTGGGGTTTCCCCTTACACTTATCTTTTGCAAAAATACTTTTAGGTTGGAGTTAAGACTAGGCTAAACAACATAATAAAGTATTTCCACTTTTTTAGTTTAGAAACATGATCTACCAACAATAAAAATGAAGCATGCATACGGAAGCAAATAACAAACAAAAAATAAAAATCACACAAAGCATGGGTTGCCTCCCAAGAAGCGCTTTTCTTTATTTACGAGTCTTGTAGCTAGACTCAAGGCCATGGGTTACTACGTGACCTCATCGTTGGTTCCACTCTCTAGGTCATCTTCTACATTGGTTTTGTATCTCGGACCCGATTGTAGATGTTCTACATAAGGTTCATTTGCCTTTTCTTAAGTGCTTCTAACATCTTTGTGGCAAGCTCTCTATCAACTTTATATTTTGGTCCTAGAGCTAAGCAATCCTTATAAAAAAAGGCTTCTCTTCTCCCAAACATAACCCATGCCTTTCTTTCTATCCTCTTCATTGATATCTTCACAAGCACCAATCTTATCCAAGTCAAATCGAGGCACAAAACGAAATTCCTTCATTCTATTCGGCATCCTATATGTGATCCTGTCAACTTTGTTAGAGAATCGGATTGTCCCATTTATCTCATCATATTCTAACTTTGACTCTTCAATAAATGGTTTACCAAACACAACATGGGACAATCGACAATCAATTACATTAATCATATCTTCAACAACTATAAAGTCAGTGATATAAGTAAAGTCTCCAACAAAGACATGTAGGCCTTTAACTCTCCCGACAAAGTTACAAACTCCCCCGGGGTATTTGGGATCTTTTCTAGGCCCAAGTTTTGTTTTTACTATATCATTATAGACATTTGAGGACATAATGTTGATTGGGGAGTTAAAATCAATGTAAGCATTTTCAATATGTTTATACCCAATCATACATGGTATCTTAGCATTCTTAGGGTCGCCTCTCTTTATCTTAGGTTCAATCATTGTAAAAGGAGATCGGGGGTTATCAATAAGATTAGTATAGTACGTGATCTCCTCTTTCGTGGGGTATGGATTGAAATAATCATCTAGTTTTGGATCTATCTCCCCTTCCTCAAGTTCCTCACCAACATTCTCCAAATCATTAGTTCCTAGGTCCTCATTTGAATACAAGGCAGTCGCTAGGTCACTAAATGCCTGATCGAGCTCAAATCTGACTAACCTGTTGAGCTCCCTAAGTTCCCTAATCTCATTCTCAATCTGTTCACGTAACAATGCCACTTCACTAGGGAAAAGGGGTGGATTCGCGTTTTCCATAATGGTCAACGGAATAGTCAATGAATTTAATTTACTAACAAAGACACAAAGAAATAAGATAGACTAAAGAAAACCTAAAAATAAAAATAAAATCTTACTAGAAAGGAATCTAGCAAGTTGACCTAATAAAAAGATAAACTAACCTAGACAATAACTATTCCCCAGCAACGGCGCCAAAAACTTGATGCGTGGGAATCGCAACAGGTTTTACCTCTCGAGGGATCTCGAAAGGCTTACAACTCCTACCAGGCAGTGTACCTGATCGTTGTAGTATAGTATAGTGACAAGTACCGGGGGATTGATCGTTCAGCAAGGAATAGTGTCGCTAGGATTAGAAAACCTAAATACTAGTTCTAAAGGTGAAAGAAGATTATTTTTTGTATTTTTTTATTTTTATGAAAGCAAGTAAAATCTCGGGTTTTGGAAGAGTGGGCGGAATTAGTTGCTATTCAACTAACCCAAAACTAATATGCAATCAAAATAAAATACTAGAAAAGAAAATTAACTAAATTATACTAAAGTTGTGAGCAGTAATTGGAGAAAATGTGTTTACTTAGATTTCATTACTCCCTATATATCTTTTACACGTTAATTACTTGTTATAATTGCATGGATGACGGATCGTATTCCTTAATACCATTCATGGGGTGGCATACATAACTCCCCAATTCTATGAGCTCTTATCTCCTCCTACACCATGCCCAGCACAACTATAGGGATTATAAACAGTGGCTCATGCATTAAATACAACCAATAAAGACCTAGTACGCCTCGGTTCATGTTTCTTAAGACGTTCAAGCATGTTACCATTTGGAGATCTGCCAGTTTTCTTAAGCCTAACATATAAATCATTCATCCAAGACAAGAATAAACAAGTAATCAACACATAATCAATATCTAGGTTTCATTAGATCTAAGCAAACACAGGATAGATTTAGCCTAGCATGATGGAATTAAGACAAGAACAAGATATAGACAACCAACACATAGACATATTGATTGAATTAAAAGAACACTTATCTTGATTAATCATGCAAGGTATCAAGGGGTTAGAACCCTTGAAAAACCTGTAAAGTTACACCAAAATCGTACTAGGGTTTCTCCCAAAAACTTCTCTCTTAAATGTGAAAAACTAGAAAAGTATATATAGGAAAATCGACCTGACGGCGTCAAGAACAAAAGTGTGACGCCGTCAGACCGCCGCCAAATTCTTCCTCGGACGGGCTTGATCTACTTTTGACGCCGTCAACCCCTAGGCCGTCTCGCAAATTACTCTTGACGCCCTGTGTGTGACGCCGTCACCATCTCTTGGTAAATTAATTCAAGATCTCTGACGCCGTCAGGCTGTGACTCTTGACGCTGTCATGAACTCTCGGTAAAAATTAATGTATAAGCATCTGACGCCGTCAGGTTGTGACTCTTGACGCCGTCAGGAACAGTCCCAAGCATGGAAAATAGAGACTTAGCCGTTTTCTTCACTTTTATGCTCCAAAAATGTCCAAAATAGTTTCTTTTCCAGAATTCACTCTCCAAGTACCTAAAATCACAAAAGGAACGATTTAGGGTAATATTTGATCAAATATATTCAATTCCGGGCTTAAATGACCCCCTAAAAGTGGTTCATTTTTCGCCTTATCACCCATCATCCATGCAATTGTAACAAACTAATCAACTAGTAAAAGATAGCTAGAGAGTAGTGAAATCTAAGTAAACAAATTTCTCTTATTATTGTTTTTCTCCACATTTACTTTAGTGTCATTTTATTTTATTGTTATTGCATTTGTAGTTATTTGGGTTAGTTGAATAGCAACTAAT
The DNA here is from genome assembly GCA_030686995.1 of Artemisia argyi. Classification (NCBI taxonomy): domain Eukaryota; kingdom Viridiplantae; phylum Streptophyta; class Magnoliopsida; order Asterales; family Asteraceae; genus Artemisia; species Artemisia argyi. The sequence goes on along the minus strand of JARVZY010010789.1, from coordinate 47,446 downwards.
TCCGCCCATTCTTCCAAACCCGAGATTTTTACTTGCTTTCCATAAAATATAAAAATACAAAAAGAATCATCCCGCATCTTTAGACTTAGTTTAATTGAGTTTTAACCCTAGCGAACACTATTTTTTGAGTTGAACGATCAATCCCCCGGTACTTGCCACTACACTATACTACATCGGTCAGGTACACTGCCTGGTGGGGATTGCATGTTTCTCAAGATCCCTTGAGAGGTAAACCTTTTGCAAGGTTGCAAAACCACGCATCAGCTCTAATTATATATTCCTTGAGCATTATATTATATGTTTTATGATCATTTGATATGAACTTTTAGTACTTAATAGCATAAAATGAATGCAGGTTCACTCTCGGATGATCTGAGCATGATACATCTCAAAACCTACTATTTCGCCACTTGAAGTAAATAAATAAGATGTCTTCCATGATTAGCCTTTCATGCAAGCCAAGTGCGCCGGTTTTCCAGTCACGTGCGCCGCACTTACCTCTCGGTCAAAGGAAGTCAACATAGAATATTTAATAAAAGTGCGGCGGTCTTACAAAGCAAGTGCGCCGTACTTCCTCTTCATTTATGAAACTTTGGCGCCAAGAAAATAATAAAGTGCGCCGCACTCACAAAGCAAGTGCGCCGTACTTCGCCTATCAGAATGCCTATAAATAGAGATCATTTGCAAGCATTTGAACTCTCAACTCTATAACCAATTTTACGAAGTTAAGGTCTGAAGCAATACGTGATCCAGAGCTATTTGCAGGGGTGAACGAATCAGAACAAGGGGTGTTATATACTTGTTGGTGTCGAATTTTTGGTTATTGTGACAATACTGTAATCATTTGATCAATCCAATCTGTATGTCTCTTGTTTACTATTTACTCACTTCTGTTGTTTTGAACTCATTAGCCATGAGAGGCTAAACCTCTTGTGATTGCTTGGATATGTTAATATAATAAAGCAACTTATGATTATGTTTTGATCTCTACCAATTTCAAGTTTATATTGTGAACTATTTCATCTCTAGTCTTATTATGTTTATTTATTGAAACTGGTTGAATATAATACGTTGGGATAGGTTGAAAGAACCAACTTGTTAAACGTAATTCTAGGAACTTGTCTGGGTTTCTAGTCTTTGAAAGGAGAAATCCACTTAGAAGAATCAATAATAATTTAGACTTGATATGAAATAATATTTCGAGAGAAATCACTTAATGGGTAGATATGAATCTTGAATTGAACCTACGAGTTATGAAATTGCTCTTTTGACGAAAATAGCTTTCTCATAAGTTGTGCTCCTTTATCAAACTGTGATCAAACACAAGCATTGTTACTTGATTATCTAAGCTATCCAAGCAATCATTTGTTTTAATATTTGAATTCCTCATATTACCATAATCGTTACTTGTCTTGTTTTACTTATTATTTATACTTAATCCAAACGAACTAAGTCCCTGTGGATACGACCTGGTCTTACCTTAATCTAATACTACCAACGAGGGTTATACTTTACTCGTGTGTTTGGTTTATTAAAATCGGTGAAACTAGTATTATAAATTTAAAGCTTTCCTTACACATCAAAGTTTTTTGGCGCCGCTGCCGGGGACTTAAATCTGTTCCTTAAGTATTTTCGATGTAAAATTAGTAAAAAAAACCATAATATTTCTTAAAAAACCAGCTCACTCTGTTCTTCTGTTGCAGAAAGCACGCCGCACAAATACACTTGTGCGCCACACTTATTCACAAAACACACACATACTGCCGTACTTGTCACCAAGTACGACGCACTTACTTCAATCCCTAATGTTTTTTTTTTAATTTTCAAACGTTTTCAAAAAAAGTAAAAAAAAAAAAAAAAAAAAAAAAAAAAAAAAACAAAATGAATCATCTTTTTCACCATCTAGTGAGATTAATCCTCTCAGTAAAAATAACACCGCCGTACTTGTGACCAAGTACGCCGCACGTAGCAATTTCACACAAGTACGCCACACTCATTTACTCATAAAATGAAATTTGTCACACTGATTTAAATTTCGCTCTCTATCTTTGAATGCACACTCGTTCAACTGAAACTGAACCCATTTCACCTCTGTCAGAACCCGAAAGAACTTTGAACAAAAGAAAATGTAATAACAAAAGAGTTCCTTTTTCTCAGAAAGACGAAAGACCCGAACAACCTCGTGTTCACCACACACCTGTTGACGATATCTCACACTTCAGATTTTTCATCAAATTAATTGAAATTTACGATTCAGTGGATGACGCTGACAATGAACCAATGTGTGCCAATGATCGTATCATTGCATCTACCCCTAGACCAGCTATTACCATTCCTAAAATCGCAAATGAATTTGCAATCAAAGGAAATCACTTAACTCTTGTCAAGGGAGACCAATTTGATGGCCGAATTAAAACTGATCCTCAAAAACACATTCATGAATTTCAAAGCGTATGCGATATGTTCAAATACGGAGCTACCGAAACCGAAGTGGTAAGACTCATGATGTTTCCTCTATCTTTAACGGGAGAAACTAAAACTTGGCTTGACGAACTCGATGAAAGAACCATTGAATTATGGGACAAACTTCGTACTGCTTTCGTTAGTAGATATTTTCCACAAGCTCTATTCGATAAACTTCTCGGAGAAATCCGAGGATTTTCAAAACATGAACGAGAAAATCTCACCAAAGCCTGGCTTCGAATGAAATATTTGCTAAGAAACTGTCATGGACACGGTTTGACAAAAGGCAATATAATCAAAATCTTTTACCACGGTCTTGATGAAATAACTGAAGAAGCTTTAAACGCTGCAGCCAGTGTTATATTCCTCTATAAAACACCAAATCAAGCATATCAACTCCTTGAAGACAAAGTCTTACTTAAACTAGATTGAGAAAAAGAACAAAAACCAAAAACTTCTCTTCGTAAAACTGTTGCTTTCGCTAATGAAGACAGTAGTAATTTTGATACTAACAAAATTATGGAAAGAATTGATGCCATGGCAATTAAAATGGATACTCGATACAAAGAGATAAAAAACCAACGTGTAAGTTGTAATCATTGTGGCGGAAACCATGCTTCCGCAAATTGCAGTGATGATGAAACACCTATTTAATGTGAAGAAGAAGCTAAATTTATGAATACATTTAGACGCACCCGTTACTACGAGAACTATCGTGATCGTGATCGTGATTGTGATCATGATTATGAACGATGGAGACCTAGTTCAAAAAACGAACATAATCGAGAACCTTACAAACGAACAAACACTGATGAAAAACCAGATATTCAAAAACAATTGGATGATTTTATTAAATCACAAAAATCAACAAACCAGATATTCAAAAACAATTGAATGATTTTATTAACTCTTGTCAAGGGAGACCAATTAGGATTGGGTTGAGTGTTCAAATACGGAACTAAAAGATAAATTTGAGTCCTCTACTCGAAATCACCAAGCCTCAATTCAAAATTTGGAATCCAAATTCGACAAATTTGCTGAAAAGCAATCTGATCGAGCTTCTGGATCTCTTCATAGTAACACTCAACCCAATCCTAAAAACAAACCTTATCAACCACCACAAGCTCGACATGAGCATGTGAATGCTATTACCTCAATAAATGGTACTTCTTATGATCCACCACAAGATCCTAGTCAATGCTTAAGAAAAGAAAAAATGGAAGCGCAGTACGGAAAATTTCTTGACGTAATTAGAGCTATTCAAATTAATGTCCCTCTTGTTGATGTTTTAGCCGGAATGCCCAACTATGGGAAATTTCTTAAAGAACTTGTTAGTAACAAAAGCAAGCTCTAATAAATTTCAGCAAATTTCCTTAATGAAGAATGTTCATCTATCGTTCAAAACAAAATTCCATCAAAACTCGGAGACCCATGAAGTTTCCTGATTCCTTGTACTTTCGGTAAAACATTCTCATGCAATGCTTTTTCCGATCTTGGCGCTAGAATTAATTTGATGACATATTCTCTCTATGCTAAATTATCCATTGAAACACTTAAACCAACTAAGATGAGTGTTAGGTTAGCTGACCGATCTTTCCAATATCCAGTTGGAATCGCTGGAAATATGTTAGTTGAAGTTGGAAAATTCACCTTTCCAGATGATTTTGTTATTCTAGAAATGGAGGAAGATAGCAAAGTACCCCTAATATTAGGAAGACCTTTTCTCCAGAAACAACTCAAATTAGGAGTTGGCAAAGAAAGAATGATTTTCTCTATAGATAAGGCTATGAAACATTCTTACTCTAATGATGACACATGCTTTAGAATTGATGTTATCGATGAAATTCTTGAGGATAATAATGAAGAATAACCATATTACTTAATGGAACAATTCAGTCGATGGAACAATTCTTGAAGACGAAGTTTTGGCCGAATATGATCAATTCATGGCTTTGACTGCCGAAGATAAAAATGAAAGTTTCAATGACGAGGATAATAATGAAGAAGAACCATCATTCGAAAAAATAAACTTTGACAATGAATATAAAGTTAAGAATTCTATTGAAGAACCACCAACTGATCTCATTCTCAAACCACTACCAGACTATCTGGAATATGCTTTCTTAGAAGGAGAATCATTACTACCAGTCATAATTTCATCTAAACTCTCTGATAAATAAAAAGTAAAATTGATTTCAGTTCTCAAAAACCACAAAAGAGCCTTTGCTTGGAAAACTAGTGACATGCCTAGAATTTTTTCATCCTTCTGTAAACACAAAATTTAGTTAATGGATGATAAGAAAGAAGTAGATCAAAAGCAAAGAAGACTCAATCCGAATATGAAAGAAGTTGTGAAAAAGGAAGTTGTTAAACTCCTTGACTCAGGAATCATCTACTCTATAGCAGATAGCCCATGAGTAAGTCCTATTCACTGTGTACCAAAGAAAGGTGGTATAACAGTAGTAACAAATGAAAATGACGAACTTGTCACAACTAGAACTGTCACTGGTTGGCGCGTATGTATTGACTATAGAAAACTAAATGAAGCTACAGCAAAAGATCACATTCCTCTCCCATTCATAGACAAAATGTTAGAAAGACTAGCAGGAAATGAATATTTCTATTTTCTAGAAGGATTCTCCAGTTTTTTCTAAATACCAATTGATCGAATGGATCAAGAAAAAATAACATTTACATGTCCTTTCGGAACCTTTTCCTATCGACGTATGCCCTTTGGCTTATGTAATGCACCTGCTACTTTTCAATGGTATATGATAGCAATTTTTTATGATATGATTGAAGAATCCGTGGAAGTTTTAATGGAAGATTTTTCAGTCTTTTGAATTTCTTTCGATAAATGCCTAAGTAATTTAGATAAAATGCTTCAACGTTGCAAAGACGCAAATCTTGTGCTTAATTGGGAAAAATGCCACTTCATGGTCAAAGAAGGTATTGTGCTCGGACATAAAGTGTCAGGAGCAGGACTTGAAGTTGACAAAGCAAAAAATGATATAATCTCAAAACTTCCACCTCCTACTAATGTGAAAGGCATTTGAAGCTTTTTAGGACATGCATGATTCTATCGACGATTTATTAAAGATTTCTGAAAAATCGCTAGACCTTTAACTAAACTTCTAGGAAAGGACGTTACCTTTGAATTTGATGACGAATGTAAAAAAGCTTTCAAAGCTCTTAAAGAAAAAATCAAATGTACACCAACTTTGATAAGTCCAAATTGGAATTTACCATTTGAATTAATGTGCGATGCAAGCGATTTTGTAGTCGGATCTGTTTTAGAACAAAAAGATGGTAATCATTTCCATCCTCTTTACTTTGCTAGCAAAACACTCAACGCTGCACAACAGAACTATATGGTTACTGAAAAAGAACTCATGGCTGTTGTATTTGTATTCGATAAATTCTGCGCATATGATGCATAGGATTGTGCCTACGCAAAAGGTTTTACCTCTCGAGGGATCTCGAGAAGCTTGCAATCCCCAACAGGAAGTGTACCTGACCGATGTAGTATAGTGTAGTGGCAAGTACCGGGGGATTGATCGTTCTACTTTGGGAATAATGTTCGTTAGGATCAAAACTTCATTAAACTAGGTCTAGAGGTGAGGGATGATTCTTTTTGTATTTTTATGGTTTATGGAAAGCAAGTAAAAATCTCGGGTATTGGAAGAGTGGGTGGAATTAATTGCTAGTCAACTAACCCAAATAACTACAAATGCAATAAAAATTAAATAACAAGAAAAAAAAATGTTGAAAAAAACCTTATAATCAGAGAAACTTGTTTACTTAGATTTCATTACTCCCTAGCTATATTTCATTAATTGACTAGTTTGTTACAATTGCGTGGATGACGGGTTATATTCCTTAATACCATTCGTGGGGCCGTATACGATCTTCCCAAACTCTATAAGCTTCTACCTCTTCCTATGTTGAGTCGACAACTAGCTCCTAACATGGCATCCTTAGTAGTCACTTATGCATTAAATACAACCATTAAAATCGTAGTACACATCCGATTCATGTTTCTTAAGATGTTCAAGCAAGTTACCAATTGGAGATTAGCCGTTTTTCTTAAGCCTAACATTGAAATCATTCATCCAACAACATTTAATAACAAACAATCAACCAATAATCAATAGCTAGGTTTCATTACATCTAAGAAAACAAAAACAAACCTAGCCTAGCATGTTAATGTATAGACAAGCATAAGATAGAATCAAACAACACATAGACATATTGAATGATTCTTGGAGGACTTATCTTTAATCAAACATGATTGATAGAAAGGTTTGAAACCCTTACAAGAAGGTGAAAATTCGACCTAGGGTTTAGGGTAAAGTTCCTTCCAAAAGTTCTATCTTTTAATGTATGAGAATTAGAAAACTATATATAGAGATTACAATCTGACGGCGTCACGTTATACATGTGACACCGTCAACTTGCCGCCAATGATTCCCTCGGATTCCCTAGATCCAGATCTGCCATCGTCACTTTATAAACTTCTCTTGGCCGTCTCCTTATAATTTGTACCTGACGGCCTAGGCGTTACAAAGGGTGATGCCGTCACTCTTTAAGTCCAAAAATATTTCTGCCGCGTCTCGTGTAAGCTTCGTATCAACCTCTTTGCCAACACATGACGCCGTCACCTCTAGAGCGTGATGCCGTAAAGTACTGTTTTCAGCTTGATTTTGGAGACTTCGTTGTTTTCTTCACTTTTCGCTCCAAAAATGTCCAAAATGTTTTCTTTTCCAGAATTCTTCTCCAAAGTACCTAAAATGACAAAAGGAACAATTTGAGAAAATATTTGATCAAATAATCACGACTTAGGGCTTAAATGATGTGACATTTCAAAATTTTCATGTCACTAATTTTAATATTTTATTATTTAACTATTTTTTTTAATAATTAACTTCGTCGGAAGTTATCCGCGTACGTCATGATTCATTCAATTCGTTCAACCGCGATTAGACTAGGTTCAGTCTATACTTTATATGCATTTTTGTTTCCTTACAACCCTATTTTAAAAGTCATAATTTACTTTTTCCAATTTTACGTAAACCTTGCACCTTTTACGTTTTACGCGATTTAAATTTACGTTTTATGGTTTTAACAACGTGAACCAACCCTAGACTATGATGATTTTATATCTTTTATGCATTTTAATCTATTTTCATGATTACAAGTGAGTTTTATACTTGTCGTTTCATTTTTATAGTTTACATCACTTTTATCAAGAACCGGTTTCACCAAACGCGTTTTTAACTCATGGTTTCGATTTTAACGATGTTTAAATCCTTCGATGAACTCACCACTCATCTAAATTACTAAAAGAGTTTATGATATCATGTTTTAATATTTTTGAAAGTTTTAAAAATTATTACTACCCGGTACTACGTTACGCGTCTTAAAGACTCTACGTTTTAATTACCGGGTTCAAAACTACTCTCTATAACACACTTATACTCAAATAATATCATCAAAATATCCCACTCACCCTCTCCTAGCCATGAGGTGGCTGAATTTTGTGGTATGCATGCTTAAGGATTTAAAATTTTAACAAGTGTAACTAAGAAAACTTGTAAGTCTTGCACTAACACAAAACCACTAAAACTAAACCATTTACCTCATTCAATACATGCAAAACCACTCACTTTCTCTCATCTTCTCACCATGAACGACCAAGAACAGCTCTCAAACTCATATTTCATCAAAATTTTCACTAAATTATTAATCATAGATTAAAGATCTTGAAGCCCTAGTCTTGCTCTTGATTTATTACACTCAAACAACACAAAAATCTCATCACATCTTGGGTTATATTAGAAGTTCTTGGCAAGAGTTTATTCAAGGGTTTTAAGGTGTTCAAGGTCTGATATTTTAAGGTATTATCAAGGGTAAATCAAGGTGAAAAAGTTGGGTAAAATATTGAAAGAAAATGGTGCAAGGGTTATTGGTAAAATCATAGGTTCTGTGGTCCATTGTTCTTGATTTTTCTTGATCATCACTTTTGTAAGGAAACTCAACACTCACTTTTCATTTTATTTTTATTTTCACTCCTGCAAATTTTATATATACTGATGTATTGGAACATTATATAAATTATTATGCTTAATTAAGCTTGGTACATAGTTAGGAAACACTAATAACCCTAAAGGACTAGACATGCAAACTGTGAATCTGATTCAGGGGTAAAAACGGAATAAACTGCACTAATCAGTAGACATTGGACCTAAACTAAAAATATGGGGCTGTAGGCCTATGTCATACGGAAATTTTTACGGGTATTTCGTTGAATAACTCTTTACGATGATTAAAATAGAGTTATTTTCGTGAAACATGTCACATTCTGAGTAACAGATTTGAAACGTGTATAAGTCATTTTTGTAACACCCCCAATTCATGGATGCAGCGGAATTCAAACTGGGTGTTACTCGACGGCACAATAGTCACAATAATAGAAAACGAACTCCAATTGAGTCGTTTTAAAAGATTTATCCTTCAAATTGTACAAATATCAGAGATTACAAAATCAGGTCCCAGATGGTTCCATGTTTACAATTTACATTAAATGAGTTTTTGAATGATAATAAAATTTACGAGGTTGGCAGCGGACGCCGCGTTGCCGGCGTGCCTGTTTATTTTGTCCAATGTTTTTTTAGTCTTTGTTTTTCGTTTCTTTTTTTTGTTGCATAGGCAAAGTATAATGTTTAGCCGGCATCTGTTAAGGCATAAATATTTTTGGCACATAAATTTTGTTTTTGTTTTGCAACGACGTTAATTTTAGCTATTTATGTTACCTTTTTCTTAACATGATCTTAAACATGCATGCTAAGCTAATTAATAGACAAACTAATCATTTGGACAAAGGGTGCTGCTTCATTTAACCTCACATTAATTTTAGGGTCTAGCAGTACATTAAAGTCTTAAATTTTTTTTTTGAACGGCTAATTAATGTACTCAAGTCCTTCTTAGTTTGCCTTCATCCAAAAAAAGTTAGTGTGTAAGTTGGTTCTTAAGCATGCATGCTAAGTTAATAGACAAACTAATCATACTCTCCACCATACACATATGAAGGTAGTATGATCAAGTACACACCTTATTCCACAATTCTGTGTTACAGACAATTTTTTGGTCAATAAGATACAAATGTTTGAAAATCTTGTAGGACTATATTCAACATTGTGTGCATGGAATATGTTCTTTGGATGTATTGGTGCACAATGTTTGAATTTGAGCAAGTTGGGTGGCTCTTTTCAAGACTAACTTAACGTACGAAAGAGGAAAAACACAACCAATGTTTTGGTTTGGTTTTACTTTCTGATAATAATGTGAGTGAGAAATAATATTAAAGGGTCAAATAAAGGTATGGGTCCGATCCGAGAAGTTGACCTTTTTTGTCAAATTGTTGGTCAGACGTGCCACACGCCGCACCGCTCGGACAATCCCACCACCCTCGAGAAAGATACATTTTACCTCAAAATTATTTTCCAACCTTGAAAGAATGTTATAGTATCAGTTCATAGTTAAATTCCATCAATTATAAGAGCCAATAACATTTGAAAGAATGTGCGCATACAGGTAAATAACACATACTAAGAGTATATAAATTAGTGCACACGTATGCAGGTAAGATCTCATCTTTGTTTAAAATTTTGTATAGCAATAAAACAAAACAGCACTGTATCATATTACGGGGTTTGTTACATAGGAAAAGAACCTGTGCATGTTTAATTTTGGACAAAAAATCTTTATACACTACATTTTTAGTAGCTGTAGTTGTGCCTCATCATCTTGAGCAATACAATGTTTTGCTGGAATGTCAATCCACGAACTATTTTCAGGATCTTGATCATCCGCTGTCCCAATTTGGCCGTCACCAATACTTAGGAGCCATTCGGAGAAAGAACGAACTTCTTCAATTTGGGTTGAGTTCATGCCTGACCGTTGTAATCGCATATTGTGATGAAGGAAGTGAACCTTAAAATGCGGGCCAGCAAAACTTGGGCTAGCAAAGTGGGCCAGGATTCGGGCCAATATTTTGGCGGGAAAACGGTTGCGTTGTCCAAAAAACCTTGCCACCACTTGTCACCTATGAGTATGAGAAGCCTACAGGAAAGTGGAAGTGCTAAGTCATCACATAAAGAAGGTACTAAAAAGTAGTTTTTGGATGTGCTTATGTTATTTGGACCAACCAAGTAATGAAATAAATATACTGGGCTATTGGCAAAGGAAAATACTCTAGCTAATAAATTTAAAACAACAAACTTACTTTAGAGTGCTGATGATAGAGAACCACTGCAGGCAATCTCAATCTTGTCCATTTGCTTTGTCTTTGGCCAAGGCATTCAAAATAAGTTCTTACATATATGACTTTTGGTCAGAAGTTTCACTCATTTCCTATACTTTCCTCTACATTTTAATTTAAATAGATTTAACAATAACACGAAACACAATTTTTTCTGTTGGTGTACCTTTGCCAGTGAGAGTAAATTAAAGCCAAGGGGTGTGGTTTTGCCACTGGAAAATTAAAGCGTGGTTGGGTCGATTGCGTTGAATGATAGCATTCCTTTTCCAATTCATTGTTGCTCTCTTAACAGTACATTAGCTTTTTGAATCTCCTCAGCATAAAGCTTGTGCTCTATAATCTCCAAAGGTCCAGGTTGAAGTACTTTGACGACCGTCTCCATCTCCTGTTCAGCTTGCCTGTTACAGAAAATGCAGCTCGTGAGTAAAATCACAATGAAAAAGAGACCCAAATTTTTGTAAAGCTGAATTCACAATATATGACAAAACTGCATAGCGTGTGGAACAAATAGATGTTGATGCAACCTTATACACAACATTCAACCGATAAAACCAAATACAAAGCCTTATATAAAAAGTAATCAGAGAATAGTGTTGTGATTATGAATTTGAGGACGTCGCAATTCCAGATGAACCACGTGTAATATACAAAAGGAAGGTACTTGCGAGTATAATTCGTTAAGTATGGTGACTAAAGTGTACAAAAACTATTACATTTACTTACGTTGCCTTGTATAATATGAGTTACCAGTATTCGTATGTGTGCCACTTAACTGCCGTTGTGTTCTTTACGGCTTTCAGTACCTATGAATATCTAAGGGGGTGTTTGGATCAGGTTATTTAACCGGCTTATGAGGAAACTTTTAAATTCAGTTTCTAATTAAAGTTGTATCAAACCTTTAAGTTAATGCAAAGCTTTCAGTGGTTTTCTTAGTTTCAATCCTCAAGTTTTAACTTCAGTCTTTGGCAATTTTAAAGGAATTTGACAAACTCCTCTAAAGTTGTTGAGGAGTGTTGTTTTCTGTTTGTTTAAGCTCAATCAGCTTATTTATAAGCTTCTTTTAGTTTCTAATCAATCTAAGCAGTGATAACTTCAAAAATTAAAAAATACAAAAAAATTAGAGTAAAATAAAGAAATAAATAAAAAATCAGTGGAGGAGAAGATTGAAGCAAGATTCATAGCTGATTTTGGAATTATAGGGTATTAGTGCCTTGTGGAAGGCTATAAGGTGTGTTCTTGGCCATTGGTTCTCAGTTCTGAGATTGAAATCAAGTTGTAAGTCATTACCTAATAGAATTTTTATCAAGTGTATGTGTATGTTATGCTATCATCTGTAGTTCATTACTGTTTAATTAGTGTATGTTTCATGCATTCTGAGTCAAATAAATGTTCATATGATTCCAAGTTCTCAAATTGCTTGCAAAACCATTTTTAAGTTACCTTAAAGGGGTGTTTGGATTTAGAATTTTACTTATGGTGTTGCTTGTTTCAGGGAGTCCTTCTGGTCAAATCATGTTGCAATAAGTTTTATTAGAACTTAGAAATCAAAAAACCATTGGTTGTAGTCACAAAAGTCAAGAATCCAAGAATCCTTCCCCAAACAGTTAACTGTTTGGAGATTTTGTTCCAAACTTCACCATTTCATTGCATATTCTGTCATTATAGCTTAGGATAGTTGTAATATAGTTTTTTATATCACATTAAAGCATCTAGGCTCAATCAAAATTGGCCAAAGTCAAATAAGCAAAGTTTGATCAAAAAGTCAAAGTTCCCATTTCAGATTTTTCTAAAAGTTTGAGAAATTGTTTTGATTTTTGTGAGTTGATTTAGAGGTTGAAATCTGTTCCTAATTGTAATCTGATAGCTCATCTTTGGTTTCTTAGCTTTGTTACATTTTTGCTATTTTTCTTGTGGGCCCCACAAAGCCACAAAGTGACTTGCAGGGCTGAAGTCTGCTCTGTCTCAGCAGATACACCACTAAGATTTAAAAAATGACAGTTAATCAACAAAATTATAATAATAGGAACCTTTTACCTTCTTTTAGCGTAATGGATATAAACACGTGGCATGCACTCCATTTCTATGCTTCTCTCCTATGTCGTCAACTGTGCACTGCTGAATTTAGTCCATAGTGATCGAGACATTACATCAGCATAAAATTCATAATATGAGGACTTAATAGATGGTTGGGTAAGGGATACCTCGAACTGCATAAAATTGAAAGTCCTTGTTTCTCTTTGAAGAGTAATCTCGTATATCTGGTTAGAAAGATCCTGTAAAACTACTTCCAAACCCCTTTCTCCCTACAACCAAAAGGACATTAAGCGGACGCTGCTTCTTCGACAACTTATCTCGCTGTTGGTCGTATGTCTTTAAGCAGGTCAGCCTTAACATAAGCCGTTCCAATACACACCTGAGAATCACACTTAATTTTTTAACAAAAAAAGCGGGTGAAATTTAGAGTAAAGATATCTGGTGCGAAGGAAGATTAGATTTAAATTTCATAACATAAGCCGTTCCAATACACACCTGAGAATCACACTTAATTTTTTAACAAAAAAAGCGGGTGAAATTTAGAGTAAAGATATCTGGTGCGAAGGAAGATTAGATTTAAATTTCACAGCTTGCGATACTCATTAATTATTTTTAAACAAAAAAGGCTGGGTTCCTCTTACTCCGCCTTTTCCCTGTTTGTCTTATGTTGGATGTAAAATGGTACAAAGAAGAAATAACCAATATCAGCAATCCCGAATAGCCATTTGAATGTTGATATCAACTATCGATTTCTATAATATAATAATATAGTTTAACATACATGTTTGATCAAATTAAATGGTTTAGAAAATACAGAAGTTAAGAAAATAAACAACATAAGCAAGAAAGAAAATCCTTAATTTTTAAGCTTGAAGTTGAACTTCAACCCGTGAATAAGACCATACTTAGTTGTAATTTAAACTTACAATTTTTTTCCTATTGGGTTTAATGTATGTTGGTAAGCTTGCTAACCTCACTGCGTCGGTCACAACTGAATATAATCATGAAATATGTTGCATATTGAAGTAAGCATGAATCTAAAAGTCAACTACAAATACGAAAAGTTTATGAACTTACTTGCATTGATCGTAACAATGCTCTCAAGGCAGCATTTTCTACAACTTGAAGTACTCATTTTGGAAGCCGCATAACTCCGTGAGAACCTGAACTCATTGCTCTATTAATACTTGCTGCAATTCCGTTTCCAACCCAATTTACGATACGATATGCATGCATTTACCTGCACAAACATAGAACCACGTCATTAGAGTAACATTCTTAAGCCCTTCATATAAAACAATTGCTAAAGCTAAATTGATTTGTCTATACAAAATGTCATACGGATACCCAAAATACATTAGCAATCTAGTATACGAAAGGGAAATTTTGTTAATTGACATTGTTGAAAGCATTATCAGTTTACTCTAACTCAAACAATGAACTAAGTCATTTAAGTTTCGCTATACCAAAAACTATACACTAATTGTGTCAAAACCAAATAAGCAAGCTCATATGCCGAAAGAATAAGGTAAAACACACGAACTCTCAACAATGTTTTCAGGTTGGAAAGATATTGGCAATAAGGTGAAACAAACAACCTCTCAATACTGCTTCAGCTACAGCTGGCATCGCAATGGAAAGTGCCACTGTCTTTCGTTTCTAATCCTCCTGACGACCCTTCACTTTCACCTGGCGGCTTATGTTTAGGAGCTGAAACACCATTTTTTTGTCTTTGTTAGATGCAATCACAGCATTTTTTGCGCACTCGGGTAATGAATTACCACTCGGACATGAGTTGGCTGCCACAAAACTTTTGATAACAACCTGAAATAAATAGAACTCATAATAGTCAGAGGTGCAGACCACTAAACGGTTACTCTTAAATAATGCTCAACTTTAGCAGCTTTTCCCTTTTACACAGTTATAAGCAGAATGCACCTCTGAATGCTCAACTTCAAAATATGAAACAAAGTAAATAATGTCTAACAAAAACTAAATGGTCACTCTTAAAGTATACGAACAATAACTGCAGGGAAAAGCTGCAGACCACTAAACGAACAATAACTAAATGCTCAACTTCAAAATATCTTTAAGAGTAACCGTTTATCTATCTTTCAATAACGAACAATAACTAAATGGTCAACTTCAATAACGAACAAAAACTAAATGCTCAACTTCGTATACTTTAAGAGTAACCGTTTAAAGTATACGAACAATAACTAAATGCTCAACTTCAAAATATGGCGTACCTGGTACCCATCTCTTTTTTTCTCACATTCCATATCTATCTTTCTCACAGGCTCCTGCAAAACAATACCCTCAACTTTACCTGACACAGTATTCATAGTTAGAGGGTGCAACTCTCTTAATTGAAACTGATGGCTCATGGGAAGCAACAAATAGCCAAAAAAATTGCCTGTACAGACATAGTGAAGCAGATACTGAAAGTGTACCCTGAGGCAGTAGAAGAAATTGATGTGGACTTTCCTCAACAACTATCAATTAATCAAACATAAAAACCAAAACCCATCAACCATATAACAAAACCCAAACCCAAGATCGAAAAATTAACGGAAAATAAAAAAGAAACCCTAACCTTGTATGGATTTCTTGAAACCGGTGTCACCGTTAGATCCGGCAGCTGGACGGCCACGTCACCTGTTGAGTCCGAAGTCCATTGATAAGCTCTGAAAAGACCCAAATCGGAACTAACCGGAATGTGTGTATCTGTGTGTGAGGCTAGGGTTTGGAAAAGAGGCGTTATTGAAACTAATCGCATGATTCTGGGCCAGGCCACGACGCAAACTTGACTAAAACTGAGCCCAAAATTTTTTGGCGGGAAAACGGGAAGGGCAATACGGTGCCGTTTCCCACCTGTTTTAAACTTTTAATATATACTTTTAATAGCCCTCTTGAACATCCGTGCGCTTCCGTGCCATCCTTGATCATCGTGAACCAGAAATACATGCTTGAGAGGTCAACACAAAGGTTGAGTGATATTCGTAGAGTTTGTAGTTAAATCGTTGAACACAATATGTTGGTAGTATGAGTTAATTAGACTCATACACATGTTTGGAAAACAAATATGGGCTACGTTGTTATATGCCCGGAACAGTTATTATTTCACTAAGCTCATGCAACCAAAACTTTAACATCGAACCATAACCTGGCATTGTAGAAGCCCTATCAAGGTAATATTGCCATTATACCTCTGGATCTCAAATATAGTGCATTTCTGTGAACTCGTAGTTGTTCAACACAAATGGGTTCGTTAATTCCAATAGATCTATTCACAATATTCGCGCTCACTATAGCTAGTGACTAATGGTTCATGATTTAGGGACTTCGAACATGGCAATCGTTACTTAGTGACAATAAAACATAGTCGGGTAAGCATACAGTAGAAAGCATTGTGTTCGAGTAAAAAAATAGTAGCATGTATCCCCCCCATGGGTTTGTAAAATAGTTAAACAATACAAAGTGGGGCTACGAACTCACCTTAAGTTAAGTAGCAAGTAGTGAATATGATGGTCGAATCTCGAAGGTCTTATGAGCAATCTATAATTGAATATCGCGACTTACGATTGGAGTAAAGAATATGAAGTATCGCCTATATATATATATATATATATATATATATATATATATATATATATATATATATATATATATATATATATATGTCTTGCATTTAGTCCATGATGAGGTATGATGTATAGTGTATGTCTTTGAAAAGAAATGATTCATGAAACATGTATAGTTTATATATCGTTTACTACCGTTCGGGCCGACATAATTCAGAAGTCATGTTAGTAAACGTTCGAGGAGCCAGGACACTTTAATTCGTAAATCCACAACTTATCTCGACGGCTTACATAATGAACTCCTCACATGAGGCTCCCTACTATTGTAGTAGTTGATAAAATATATATATATATATAAGTTTTGATCCGAAAAGTTACATGTTCAATATTTGAATAAACTTAGGAAAGTTTATTTTTACATGAAGATTGTTATTAGGGTGAGTTTCTTATAACTTGAATGACCATTTCTTGTAAGATTTCATGGTTCTTTAGATGGAGTAGATCCAAATTGTATGTTCAAGTTATTGCCAACTCTTTGGTTCATGTTTTCGCCTAAGTAAGTTTATATGGTCATTTAGTCATGGCCTTGCCATGACCTTTGGTCATTGTTCCATGGTATTGAGACTCAAACTTGGCTTTGGCCATGGTTGTGATCTTGATTCTAGGTCATAAGACCTCTTTGGTCTTTATAAACTATAACCTTTATATAGTGACTTATATATGTATAAAGCTGTTAAGAAACCGAGAAAAATCTCATTCGTTATTGGTTTTCTGGAGACGTGCACCTGAGTTTTTATAGAAAACGTGATTCCGGACAACTTTTGTGGTTTCACTTTTTCATGAAACGGAGCAGAAAGGCCTCTTTTTGCGTGTTTTAGGTTCTGTCACAGAAACTATTTAGGCAGTTTTGCCGCAAAGGTTTGGTAACTTCAAATGGTCATAACTTTTGACTCGGGTACTCGTTTTAGGTGGTTCAAATTGCTATGGTTTCCTTTTTAACTCCTCTTTAACAGTAGGTAAGTATCCAATATCATAGTTATATTATTTTGGTCGTGGTTCTACATGAAAGTCACTAGTTTACTTGTTTGAATAACTTAAATTAACAATCATTTAAAATAACTTGTTTTACCCATTTTATACATCATGAACATGATCACAAGACAACATATGAATGGTATGTAAATAGCATGAATATGATATTTAACAAGAAATACACAAGAGTTTCCTTACAACTTTTGGCTTTCAATCAAGAAAGGAAGTTAACATGTAAGGAAAAGGACTTTGATAGACTTTAGCTTCAACCCACTTCACTTCATGCAATCTTTCTGTTGGAACCTAAGTTTTACTATTTATTCAAGTCTCGGTCATTACATTTTGTAATAAGATGATCACAACTACATCAACAAAGAACAAAGAACGATGAATGATTTTGAAGACGTCTAGAGCTTTGAAAGTCAAAGATTAAGACGAAGACGTCAAGCAACCTTGATGACCGACCCTTAGGGGGAGATTGTTGGGATCAAAGTTTTACTATTTTATCAAGTCTCGGTCATTTTATGTAATAGGTTGCTAAGGCTTGTATGTTTATTTAATGTTAAGGCTTATGAAGCAAGCCCATGGGCCTTAAGCCCATTTCGTTTAGAAAGAAAGGGAGGAAGGGAGTGTTGCCCTAATCCTCCCCTATATATATGATGTAACCTCTCATTTGAGAGGTGTTGGTTATTTCATTATTTCTATGCAAACTCTTTCTTTTTCTCTTTCTCTTATTGTCTTAATCAACCATCTCTCCCTCTCATCTCTTTTCTATCATTCTTAAACTTGTGTTTACATAAAGTGTGACCTAACAAGTGGTATCATTCGCCATATGAAGGTGTAGCTTTTGTTTTTTCTTTGATTTTGTTCTTAAAATCGTTTTTTAAATTCGAATTTTTTGTGAAAAATTAGTACTTTCTTGCTTGTTTCTTGGTTTTTATCACATATTTGCTTACAAACTTGTGCTACAAATCAAAACAAATAAAAAGTTCCAATTTTTTTCTTAAAAATACGAATAGGGTTTTTGTACTTTTTTCGAAATTTTTTAAATTTTTGAAAAAGTTCTTAAAGTTTTCAACTTTCTTAAAGATCTCTTCATTTTACACATAAAAGTACAAGAATCTTGAAATAAAAACGAGTTTTAGGATTGCTTTCTTTGAAAAACAAAAACTCACATAGTATCGAGAACCTGCTAGTTACCATTTTGAGATCTTCTCAAAGTGAACTACCTCGACTTCGTTTGTGTGGACTCGGTATTTTCTTTCTTGTATAAGAAAGTTAAGTACTTCGACTTTTGGGAAAGTTTTCGAAATTGTATAATTTCGAAGACTGCTTATCGCAATTTTGTGTTTTTTCGCAAAACATAAAATTTTCGAAATCACAAAGTTATCGCAAACTTGTTAAGTATCGAAATCTTATTATTTCGAAAACCTAAAAGTTTCGCAAAACCTTGATTATTTCGAAATTTCAAGTTTTTCGAAAACCTGCAAAGTTTCGCAAACCTGGTTTCTCGATAACCTAACAAGTTTCGCAATCTTATTATCGCAAACTTTTTTTTTCTTTTTTCTTTTTCTCGATAATCTGACAGTTTCGCAATCTTATTTTCGCAATCTTTTCTCGATAAACTGGAAAGTTTCGCAATCCTTGTCTAAATTTCGAAATCTGAAGTTGTGCTAAGTTTTTTTCGATACTTGGTTAATCCTACACTTTCTACAAGATCCATAATTACACAAGTAACTTTCTAAAATTTTCTTTCTAATATCTTCTTTCTATCTTCTTAACATTTCTTAAAAAAAAAAAAAAAAAAAAAAAAAAAAAAAAAAAAAAAAAATTAATGTTTTCAGGAAAATTTGAGTAAAATTTAATTTTTTCAGGAGACTAAACGTTCAATTTTTACGCGAAATTCAAATTTTGGTTTAACAGTGAAAATTTTGGCCCAAAATTCAAATTTTTAGGCCAAAATTCAAATTTTTTCGGTGAAATTTGGCGGCAAAATTTTTTAAACTCAAATTTTTCCTGTGACATTAGAATGGCATTTTACAGTGTTTTTCAAAATTTTGGAACAGATAATTTTTCAAATTAATTTTGGAGGGAAAATCTGAAATCACTATTTCGACCTTGAGTGTGACATTTTGTTTGATTATTTCGATTACGTCGCAACAATCAAGGGGGAGAGAAATGTCATTTACAATGTCTCAATCACCTTCTTCCAACTACCTTCCTCATGATTATTCTCATCAGCAACAGTCATCAGCAATAGGACAGTTTTCCAACTACCTTCCTCACCAATGTTCTCATCAGCAACAGTATCAGCAACAACAAAGTCACAGCTCCCTGATTCGTCATGTTCTGCTCTTTGACAATGAATCAAGGCCTCCAATGTTGCTACCAGGAACGTATCCTGTTTGGAAACGGAGATTTTTACACTGGCTCAAGGATCGTCCTGCTGCAGATCTCATGCTTAATTCCATTCAAAATGGTCCATACCAAATGATAATTCTTGCTGATTCTACAGGGATTATAAGGTTACAAACTACTGCAGATTTGAATGCTACTGAACTTGCTCAGTACTATGCTGACCATCAGGCTGCATGGTTCCTGACATCAGCCCTTACCAATTCAGTTTACATGAATATGGACTTTCAAGCCAGTGCTTATGATATGTGGAAATATCTTGAAGCTTTGCATCATACAGAAGAACCTCATCACATCAGAATGAGTCCTCTGAAGACCATCCTCCCTGCTCCACCATCTCCAGCTGTTGACCATGGATCATTAATCTACACTCCAAATGGTCTCTTCTTCAATCCTCCGAATGCACCTGAGCCTTTCTTCATTCCTCAGTACCATCCTGCTACACTACATAATAATGTGCAATCTCTTCTGCAAAATCTTGTGAAGCTGAGTCAAATATCTACAAAGAAAGGAAAAGGCGTAATGACGTCTAGTTCTGAATGGTTAAACACAATGGAAGATACTTATGATGAAGAAGATCTTATCAAACCAAGCATGGCATTCTTGGCATATACGGAAAATATTGCAGAAGAGGAAGATCAAGATTATGATTCAACTCCAGTCTTTGATGATTATGTTGAATACAATGCCACACTTAGTCAAATGGAAGTTGAAGGGGGTAATCTCAATGATGTTTTGCAAAGTTTCATGGGAGATATTCCATCTGATGATGAATATGCAGATACAGCAGATTTGGAAACCGATACAACAGATGTGATGTTAATGGCTAACATTCAGGAATTTCACATGAATTATACTGGCTCAGAGTTTCTGTCTGATAATTCTGTAGATCCAGTTGTGAGATTAAATAGAGAGAAAATGTATCAACCAAGGTCGCTAATGCATGAGTTAATGAAGAGATGCATGGAACAGTGTAGATCACTTAATTCACACCTTAAGTTCCTCTCAAACAAAGACTTAGCAGGAACTGGCTCCGAGTATGGATTCAAACGGGCATTTCCAATACTCTTTGGAGAAGACTTTGACATTTTCACGAATATGATGTTCAACAACGTGAATCAACTTGAAAAGCTACTTGCAAGTGAAGAATTTCACGAGTGTGAATCCAATGCCGCCTTCAGAGTGCTCAAGGAACAGTTTCAGCCGTTTAAGCATTTCATCGATTCCGGGAAATATTGTGATCATGGATGTGCATGCATGTATTTTTTTGAATACACTCGAATCGAGGTTGAAACTTTCCAAGACATATTGATCCAAGATTTCGATTCGATTGAGAAGACGATTCTTCACAGAAGTAATTATGACCAAAGAGTGAATGAACAGAAGTTGCAGATTCAAGAAGAACAAGTTCATACAGATGATTCATTGAAAGCTAATGTGGTTGTCATGGAAAGCAAAGGGACAGAATCAGAAGTGCAGGATGACAACAGCAGATTGGGGAATGATAAAGATGCAGTTTGTGCAGAGATCATACCCTTCTATGACTCAGAGCCCAACTTTGACAAACAGATGGATGAGGAAGATGTCATACCCATCTATGACAAAGAACCGAACTTTGACAAAGAGCTAATGGTTGAGGTACAATCTACTGTTGATCATATTATGCCTGCAAATGAGAAACAACAATCTGAGCAACCTAACTTCAGTAATGAAGGAGAGGTTGACCAGAATGTTGTTCAATGTCTTCACAAAAATTCTGAGTCTGAGTCCTTACCTGATAATCTTATAACTGAAACATCAAACCAAACTCTTGAGTCAGAAAACATTCTTCTCAATAAGACCATTGCCCAGTTTCATAAAGATTTTTCAAAACTGAAGGCACATTGCATCTCGCTGGAACTTAAATTGCAAAACGAATCTCTAAATTCGGGAAACAATGGTCAATCTTTGAATGAACAAAGAAAACGTGTGGATACATTAGTTAAAGAAAATGAGCTTTTAAAAGGTCAAATTCAAGAAAAGGTGTTTGCACATGCTGCATTGCAAAACAAATTAAGAAGACTGACTGGACAGAGTGTGGATACTAAGTTTGCAAAACCATCAATCTTGGGGAAACCGCCTTCTCAAACAATCAGAAAACAATCAGTGGTTAGACAACCTACTGCGTTTAAATCTGAACGACCTAAATCTTCAAAACCTCGGTTTACCTCCCAAGTTGTTGAGAAAAACAATTTGACAAAACCAGTCACTCCACATTCTTGGCCTAAGGAAAATGCATCTGTGTCTGCTAAATCTCAACATGTGATTATGCCTGGCTCATCTAGGATTAGTTCGAAAACAGTGTCAAAAACAAGCATTAAAAGTAAAGATTCTTATGGAAAATATGACATGTGCAAGAACTATAATCTAGAAAAGGCTAGAAAACAGGCGCTACTTCAAAAGGATGGAATTCTAGGTTCTAAACCTCATGCGTTGCCTCCCACTGTAGTACAAAACACTGCTAATAGTAGCAAACCAAAACCTAAGAGTATAATACAAACTAATAGGAATTGGCTACCTTCTAAGAGTAGTTGCGTAAATAATCATGTTGTTGGTGCTTTAAAATATCTTATAAAGGGAAATTCACTTGAAAAGGCTCAATCGACTAAGACAAACAAACCCGTTGAACCAAAAGTCATAAATCAGAAGCCTAAGAAGTGGATCAATATAGGACGTAGGTTTTCTCAACGAAGTGATGCTCCCACATTTCATTCAACTGCATCTAAAAGGAAAACATCTCCTAGATCTAACACTAGGTGGGTACCCACGGGTAGAATTTTCAAATCAATTGGTCTTAGGTGGATTCCTACAGGAAAGAGTTTAGACATTTGCACCAAAACTAATGTGAACTCCACTACATCTACCCCTGAGACAAGAAGGAAAACCATAGGAATTGTGTGTTCGAGTGTCAAGAAGATAATTGACACTACATCTTTATGCTTCTAACACCTGGAACCCAGTTACTCTTGGGGATCCTTGTTCTATGTTTTCTTGTCTCTTCTTTCTTTCTGTGCAGATTCAACAGGAATGGCTTTCGTATACTTCAGTGCGAAACCCGGACTTAATCGAATGGCTTCGGAACAACTCAGTTTCGGACCCGAGCTTCATGTTATGGCTTCTGAGCACAACAGCTTAGGACCCGCATCCAACCGTCTGAACTTTCAGGATTCTTCGGCTGAACCATTGTCTCTCACCCGTAATGAAGTTGAAACCTTGTTTGTTCTATTGTTTGATGATACGATTGTCAACCGTCCCTCTGAGGTCTCACCAATTTCCGCTGCACATCTTGATCAACATCAAGTACCTGATTCACCTCAACAAACAACAACAACTGTTGGGAGAGACGGTCCTCCAATTGCATCTCCAACAACCACAGAACTAACCGGGTCCAACTCACGACAATCAGCTGGAGACACCATACCTTAGTCAGTTCCACAAACCGCAGAGCATGACCCAGAGGCGTTCTTTAACCGTCTGCACCGGCTCAACTCATTCCTGACATTGCAGAGTCGTCTACACGCAATTTGGATCCTGCTCACATGCGAGTTAATTACCAATATCACCCTTCGACACAACATTGGAATCAAATGGATTTGGAAAAACAAGCTGGATGCAGAAGGAACTGTCATTCATAACAAATCACGCCTGGTAGCTAAAGGATACTCTTAACTAGAAGGACTCGACTTTGCTGAATCCTTTGCTCCAGTGGCTAGACATGAAGCTGTTCGTATCTTTCTGGCTTTTGCAGCACATCGGAACATGGTCGTTTTTTAAAAGGATGTGAAAACAACATTTCTTAATGGTGAACTCCGTGAAGAAGTGTATGTGTCACACCCCCAATTTACCTGACTTGCAGCGGAATGGAATGCCTGGGGGTGTAACTGTCATAGCACCATAACAAGGAAATATTGAACGACCTAAAGTGTCGTTTTGAAAACACATCGTTTGACTTATTAAAACATTCAGAGTATATTACATAGGTCCCAAAAGTCATGAAAGGTTTACAGAAAACAAGTTCAGGAAAATGTCAAACGATAATTTACACATGTGCATGAAAAATCCAAAATGTAGTGCGTCATCCCTGGCACACCCTAATGTGACTCCATGCATGTAATATGATAATGCCTTAGTTACCTGAAAATACATTGCGAAAACGGTCAACACGAATGTTGGTGAATAATCATAGGTTTGTAAGATAAATAGTATGTACATAAGCCACAAGTATAAAGTAAACCGACATAAATGTCAAAATGCTACATTGTCCCTTAAGCTCATGACCCCGAAGCTAGACTTTGTAATGCCCCAACAGAGTGTTTACCAGACACTCACTTGATAAGACATGAAATGCATTCGTCCCGTTGGAGCAACCCAACGCGAATGGAGGCGTCACCCTCAATAGATCTATTCACTCACTCTCGCTTAGTACTTGAAATTAACGGTCCATGATATTGAAAAGGGGACTTGTTATGATATGGTATGAAGGCAACTTAAGCAATGTATGGAATTTGTAATACTTGGGCATGTACGAAAGTAATTGATGCAATGTATTCTCCCCCGTGGGATTTGAAATCAAATAAGTAATTGAAAAACGGGGCTATGAAAACTCACCTCAACTGATGGTACTTGAAATGAAATGAAGTGAACAATAATGATCGGTTAACTGCCGCAACCTATAATGAATGATGCATGATCTCGTTAAGATCACCAAATGATGTTTATGAATGTCCATGCTCATGTTTCTATACCACTCTACTCTTTGGAAAAACACTTGTATTGTCAAAAATATATAATCCAAGACTTTGGAAAATATTGCTATTAGAAAATATAAATGGCTAGTTATAATATATATACTTATATATATATAACGTAAGTTCTCATGTAAGCGTTGAAATACTCGGGTTGTAAACCTTGAAATGATGAAAATATACTCATAATAACTAATACTACGTTAGTTTAAAAGCTCGGTACTTGATATTATGTTTAGCTTGAAAATGCACTTCGTAGTTTTTGCGCCAAAATATATAAAAGCTGTCAATTAATAAAGGGTTTTAGCCGATATTCAAACGAGTATATCTTTGTCGTTACTTGTCCGTTTTACTTGTTCTTTATATCCACGGTTTCGTCTTAGTATGTAGTAATATATTTTGGAAAGCTCGGCTCCTCCGGGTTACGTCTAAAGTCTCTTTTTGTCCAATGAAAAACGTCCAACAGCAAACATTTTCTGAAAAATACTTTTCGTCTACAATCTTGCAAAAATCATAACTCCTTCGTTATAGACTCTTTTTAATCCGTTCTTTCGCCTACGGATTCGTTTTTGAAAGTATTTTCTAAAAATTTTGCCAAAGTTTCCTTGGTGTTTACTGATTTTCCAGATTTTTACAAAACGGAACAGCATGTCTAAAATAGGTTCCAAATCATGTTTCCAAGGTTAAAAACTAATTTCTACCATCACCAATCCTCTTGTAATCACCACATGACTAATCTAATCTTACCATACACCTTCTTAGGGTGCCATGGACTCCTAACCAAGTTATTAGAGCTAGGGGATTCATAACAAGAAAGTTAGGGTTTGTATGTTTCTTTTTAGCCAAAATAAAGTGTAGTATAGCTACTTATACATGGTTTTTAGCATGATTCTTATGTAATACATGTAAAAATAGGATGATTCATGAAAAAAATAAAGATGAAAACTTACTTGACCAAAAGAGATGATTATAGGATGATTAAACTTGGTGTTCTTGTGTTTTTGTTGCTTGTATCTTGATTAGACTTGTAAAATGAACAACTTTTGTGTTTTAATTTATGGGAAATGATCACTTGATCTTGGGAAGGTTTTTGGGTCGTGGGTTTGAGATGGGGAAGGAGAGAAAGATGAGCTTTGGATCTTGGTGAAAAACATGAGTTATGATTATTAGATTTAGTAAAGTTAGGTTTATTAAGGTTTATTAGTATTATACTTAGGAAAATTAATGTCAAGGGTTAAAAGAAAGGGCACATGGCCGGTTTTTCATGGGGTGAAGGGGGGGGGGGGGTTAGGGTGCTTAGGAATTAATTAGAAAACCTTGAAAGAATTTGCACTAGTTAGCGTTTTTAGTTACGATCGGGTATCGGTTTTATTAGAAATAAATGTTCACGAAGTATACCGGGATGAAATTAGTTATAATAATGTTAAAAACATATTAAAAATATGTTGGGTACATTTACTGAGTGATCGGGTGATTAATGTTTAGTTTTAACGAAAACCGACGTTATATTCATTCGCGTACGTTAAAAATAAAATAAATTTCCAAAATACTGGGTAACTGAATGTTATAACTTTTATGATGTTAAAATGGATATAAAAGTATGTCGGGACCATTGTGGGAATATTTAGATATATTCGTCGTGTATAAACCGGGTGTTATCGTTTATTATAATTACGTATACGTAAAAACGTTAAATGTACTGAATATAGAAATTTGAAAATCCTGAGAGTGGTATAACATGAAAATGCTGTCATGATGATATGCAGACTATCCCCAGTCCGTATGCAGTGTACTTAACACTAATGAAATGAATTCGCACCTAAACCAATCCGGTTACGCGAATTTGAATACCCGTAAACTAAATTTACGATGAAATGCGTAATGCAAGTGAATGGTGAAAACTTTTCCGGAAATGAATAGTGTTTGGTGAATAGTAAATTTCCAAAAAGTTTCTCAGAATATCAAACGGACCTCGAAAACGATGAATAGTAAAACGATGAATAGTGTTTTGATGAATAGTGATTTATGAATAGTAAAAAGTCGAAGTTTGGGAAAATGTCCTGAAATGGTAAATGACGTGAAATGGTGAGTTGTGACATCCGCCCACCCAAATAGGAATTCAGTCCCTGAATTCAGCTAGTGTTGGTCTCGGTAATAGGTTTGGTGAAAAGGTGTGGATACTTGCGTTGCATTTGGTCCTCTCGTTCCTAAGTAAACTCGAGTCCTATTTGAGAATTCCAGCGAACCTTAACGATCGGAATTCTACTATGCTTTAACTGTTTGACCTCTCGGTCCATGGTTTCAACTGGTTCCTCCACAAAGTTAAGCTTGTCATCTAGCTGAATCTCTTCTAATGGTATAACTGAAGACTCATCTGAAAGGCATTTCTTGAGGTTTGAGACATGAAATGTATTATGTACGTTGCTGAGTTCTGATGGTAGTTCAAGCTTGTAAGCTACTGGACCAATCCTTTCCAGTATCTTAAATGGACCAATGTATCTCGGATTCAACTTCCCATGCTTTCCAAATCGTATCACGCCCTTACAAGGTGAGACTTTCAACATGACCTTGTCTCCAACCTGGAATTCCAATGGTTTACGTCTAACATCTGCGTAACTCTTCTGTCGGCTTCTAGCTGTTTCAAGCCTATCTCGAATCTGTATTATCTTTTCTGTTGTTTCCCTAACCATCTCTGGACCTGTGCATTGTACATCTCCAACTTCTGCCCAACAAACTGGTGAACGACACTTACGACCATACAATGACTCAAATGGTGCTGCTTTAATACTTGAATGGTAACTGTTGTTATAATAGAACTCGATTAATGGCAAATGGTTAACCCAACCATTCCCAAAGTCAATCACACACGCTCGCAGCATGTCCTCCAGTGTCTGAATAGTTCTCTCACTCTGACCATCGGTCTGTGGATGGTAAGCAGTGCTCATGTCTAACTAGTACCCTTGAATAATAACATTGAACAACTAGGTTAAAGATGGTGATTCGGATGGTCTCGCAGTATCTTAGAATTTGTTGTTGAGTTATGAATTCTCTCACTATATGCTTCTAGTCCTGGTTAGTATTTCTGTAATCCTTTCGTTGCTTTTATTGTATTGAGGAATCCTGCATGTAATTGATATGGAAAGTCTCTCTTAGGGAAGTCAGTGGGAAAATCCAACTTAATGGCTGAATGAGTGACTGGTGGGGTAAGTATCCAGGGATAGTTCGGCAAAAGGGATGTTTATGAAAGAGTTCCTTTGTTTACAAAACTTTTGGATGAAGATTGTCATTATCAATCCTTTGAAAAGGTAATTATTTCCTTCATGGCATAATCCTTCCTGAATTTTACATAGGTGATCAGGCTATGTATAATTGAGGACTAATGATGCGATGTTGGATTTTGTCAAAATATCATAACTTTCTTCAAAAGTTTTAGATGGTGTTCAACGCATTGTTATTAAAATGGTATCCTGATGTTTTCTTTCGAATAACAAAAAAAAATTGCCTCGCGTAATAATAGTAAATACTTGGTGTAATGACAGAAAATCGATTTATAGGATGGTGATAAAATTGCTTACTTCAGAAATTTTTCTGTAAAACAGTTTCCCCATATGATAGTAAAATAGCTTGAATGGTGTATTGGATACGTGGGTGAATCTTGTCGAATGGTAATAGTCTACTAATTCGTCAAAAACAAAATCAACCTAATTCCTGATGAGACAATGCTAAAATGTTGCGAAACGATTGAAGTCTGAGCAATCGGGATAGAAAATGGAGTAAATGATGGTTATGATTATCACCTGGGTAACAAAGGATAGATACTACATTGGATAGGAAAGTGCTTAATGCCCCTAGGTCATGTCATCGTACCAACGGTAAGTACAAAAGGAAAGATACAACCCTAAAGGCTCGAACTACGGTTTATATATCGAAACAAAGCTCCTCCTACTGAAGCATTGTTGTTATCCTTGATGTTTCTAATATCCTGACGGTCCTCTTTCAACAACTCACGCTATTCCTCGAGCGATTCAGTCTTGATTCCCAGTTCCTGATTTTTCCTTGTTCCTTAGTTCCGGGCAGTCATTCTTGAAATGCCCTAAGTTTCCACATTTGAAGCTACTCCCTGGGATTTTCTGATTTGTGAGTTTCCTACAATTTTCAGTCCGATGACCCTGCTTCTTGCACACTCCACACGTTTTACTGCAATGACCTTGGTGATATTGATTACACAGGTTGTAGTAAGGTAACTTTCCAATATACCTTCTCTTTGTGTGCGGTTCTGTAGCAAAGGCTCTATTCATTTCTTGTCCTTTGGGTGATTGTGGAGCAGCATTGCAACCTAGATTGTTGTTCCACACCTTCTGTGGCTAGGATAATAGTAAAAGCTAGTGAGGATATAAATCTGGTCTAGGGACTTCCTGGTGTCCCTCTGTGTGAAATCAGGTTTGTGGCATCATCAGGTCGAGATAGTCCTGAAGTGGTGTCTGAAGTTGCGCATCTATCAAATCTTAGATAATGTAGGTTCTGAACCATTCCTGAAGAATCTGCGGATGTTTCTGTTGAGTCCGTGTTATTGGTATTATCTACTAGGTGTCATCTAGTTCATGGCAAGTGGGAATGGAAAAGGGAAATGACAATGATGGTACTAGTGTATGGAATACTACCCTCTTTCGCGCTACCTCGCGACATCCAAAAGGTAAAACTAAAGCACACACTGTGGGAAGGCCAATAGTGTAATAAGTAACTGATGATGGTGATAATACCTGAGTAGTCAGTGCCCTACTAGTGATGGAAAGAAAACACACTATCTTCCTTGCAATAAGCATCCTAATAAGTCCATTAAGATTAATTCTGAATACACTACCAAAAGGCATTCTATGTACGGGCTGAATGATAGGAAGACTCTGTTCCTATGGCAAATCAATAGTACTAATGGTGGTGTAAGTGCAACTGATGGTATAATGGTAGTGGAAGATGACAAGGCATCTTCAATGTTGGAATCCGATAAAAGGATGTCAGGGTGAGTATCTGAAGACATGTCACTTGTGAACCAGGTCAATAAAATGATATACATATACGGATATGAGTATAAATAACTCGCACAGGGTATGCATGAAACAACATGTATCATGATTATGCACTTATGATGAAATGATGAGATGCTATGATGATGTGGTTATAGTCTAGGGTCAATGATACATCCTAGTTCTCTATAACCTTAGCTCTGGTACCAATCTGTCACACCCCCAATTTACCTGACTTGCAGCGGAATGGAATGCCTGGGGGTGTAACTGTCATAGCACCATAACAAGGAAATATTGAACGACCTAAAGTGTCGTTTTGAAAACACATCGTTTGACTTATTAAAACATTCAGAGTATATTACATAGGTCCCAAAAGTCATGAAAGGTTTACAGAAAACAAGTTCAGGAAAATGTCAAACGATAATTTACACATGTGCATGAAAAATCCAAAATGTAGTGCGTCATCCCTGGCACACCCTAATGTGACTCCATGCATGTAATATGATAATGCCTTAGTTACCTGAAAATACATTGCGAAAACGGTCAACACGAATGTTGGTGAATAATCATAGGTTTGTAAGATAAATAGTATGTACATAAGCCACAAGTATAAAGTAAACCGACATAAATGTCAAAATGCTACATTGTCCCTTAAGCTCATGACCCCGAAGCTAGACTTTGTAATGCCCCAACAGAGTGTTTACCAGACACTCACTTGATAAGACATGAAATGCATTCGTCCCGTTGGAGCAACCCAACGCGAATGGAGGCGTCACCCTCAATAGATCTATTCACTCACTCTCGCTTAGTACTTGAAATTAACGGTCCATGATATTGAAAAGGGGACTTGTTATGATATGGTATGAAGGCAACTTAAGCAATGTATGGAATTTGTAATACTTGGGCATGTACGAAAGTAATTGATGCAATGTATTCTCCCCCGTGGGATTTGAAATCAAATAAGTAATTGAAAAACGGGGCTATGAAAACTCACCTCAACTGATGGTACTTGAAATGAAATGAAGTGAACAATAATGATCGGTTAACTGCCGCAACCTATAATGAATGATGCATGATCTCGTTAAGATCACCAAATGATGTTTATGAATGTCCATGCTCATGTTTCTATACCACTCTACTCTTTGGAAAAACACTTGTATTGTCAAAAATATATAATCCAAGACTTTGGAAAATATTGCTATTAGAAAATATAAATGGCTAGTTATAATATATATACTTATATATATATAACGTAAGTTCTCATGTAAGCGTTGAAATACTCGGGTTGTAAACCTTAAAATGATGAAAATATACTCATAATAACTAATACTACGTTAGTTTAAAAGCTCGGTACTTGATATTATGTTTAGCTTGAAAATGCACTTCGTAGTTTTTGCGCCAAAATATATAAAAGCTGTCAATTAATAAAGGGTTTTAGCCGATATTCAAACGAGTATATCTTTGTCGTTACTTGTCCGTTTTACTTGTTCTTTATATCCACGGTTTCGTCTTAGTATGTAGTAATATATTTTGGAAAGCTCGGCTCCTCCGGGTTACGTCTAAAGTCTCTTTTTGTCCAATGAAAAACGTCCAACAGCAAACATTTTCTGAAAAATACTTTTCGTCTACAATCTTGCAAAAATCATAACTCCTTCGTTATAGACTCTTTTTAATCCGTTCTTTCGCCTACGGATTCGTTTTTGAAAGTATTTTCTAAAAATTTTGCCAAAGTTTCCTTGGTGTTTACTGATTTTCCAGATTTTTACAAAACGGAACAGCATGTCTAAAATAGGTTCCAAATCATGTTTCCAAGGTTAAAAACTAATTTCTACCATCACCAATCCTCTTGTAATCACCACATGACTAATCTAATCTTACCATACACCTTCTTAGGGTGCCATGGACTCCTAACCAAGTTATTAGAGCTAGGGGATTCATAACAAGAAAGTTAGGGTTTGTATGTTTCTTTTTAGCCAAAATAAAGTGTAGTATAGCTACTTATACATGGTTTTTAGCATGATTCTTATGTAATACATGTAAAAATAGGATGATTCATGAAAAAAATAAAGATGAAAACTTACTTGACCAAAAGAGATGATTATAGGATGATTAAACTTGGTGTTCTTGTGTTTTTGTTGCTTGTATCTTGATTAGACTTGTAAAATGAACAACTTTTGTGTTTTAATTTATGGGAAATGATCACTTGATCTTGGGAAGGTTTTTGGGTCGTGGGTTTGAGATGGGGAAGGAGAGAAAGATGAGCTTTGGATCTTGGTGAAAAACATGAGTTATGATTATTAGATTTAGTAAAGTTAGGTTTATTAAGGTTTATTAGTATTATACTTAGGAAAATTAATGTCAAGGGTTAAAAGAAAGGGCACATGGCCGGTTTTTCATGGGGTGAAGGGGGGGGGGGGGTTAGGGTGCTTAGGAATTAATTAGAAAACCTTGAAAGAATTTGCACTAGTTAGCGTTTTTAGTTACGATCGGGTATCGGTTTTATTAGAAATAAATGTTCACGAAGTATACCGGGATGAAATTAGTTATAATAATGTTAAAAACATATTAAAAATATGTTGGGTACATTTACTGAGTGATCGGGTGATTAATGTTTAGTTTTAACGAAAACCGACGTTATATTCATTCGCGTACGTTAAAAATAAAATAAATTTCCAAAATACTGGGTAACTGAATGTTATAACTTTTATGATGTTAAAATGGATATAAAAGTATGTCGGGACCATTGTGGGAATATTTAGATATATTCGTCGTGTATAAACCGGGTGTTATCGTTTATTATAATTACGTATACGTAAAAACGTTAAATGTACTGAATATAGAAATTTGAAAATCCTGAGAGTGGTATAACATGAAAATGCTGTCATGATGATATGCAGACTATCCCCAGTCCGTATGCAGTGTACTTAACACTAATGAAATGAATTCGCACCTAAACCAATCCGGTTACGCGAATTTGAATACCCGTAAACTAAATTTACGATGAAATGCGTAATGCAAGTGAATGGTGAAAACTTTTCCGGAAATGAATAGTGTTTGGTGAATAGTAAATTTCCAAAAAGTTTCTCATAATATCAAACGGACCTCGAAAACGATGAATAGTGTTTTGATGAATAGTGATTTATGAATAGTAAAAAGTCGAAGTTTGGGAAAATGACCTGAAATGGTAAATGACGTGAAATGGTGAGTTGTGACAGTATGTATGCCAACCAGACGGCTTCGTTGATCCTGAGCGTCCCAATCACGTTTACCAACTGAAAAAGGCACTCTACGGACTCAAGAAAGCCCCCAGGGCGTGGTATGACAAATTATCTGCATTCTTACTGGCCAATTAATTTCACAAAGGATCAGTGGATCCTACACTATTTACAAAAACCTACGGGGAGGACTTACTTGTTGTTCAAATATATGTCGATGACATTATTTTTGCCTCAACAAAAAGAAATTACTCTAATGATTTTGCAAAATTAATGAAAGATAATTTTGAAATGTCCATGATTGGTGAACTTTCGTTCTTTCTAGGACTACAAGTTCATCAATCACCCCGTGGAATTTTTATAAATCAGTCCAAATATGCTCTTGAAATTTTAAAGAAACATGGAATGATGTCTTGTGATACTTATAATACACCAATGGGATATACCACAAAACTAGATGCTGATGTACATGGGACTCCTGTTGACCCTACCAAATACCGAAGTATGATTGGGTCACTCATGTATCTCACAGCTAGTAGACCTGATATAGTTTTTGCTGTCTACATGTGTTCTCGCTATCAGTCCAAACCAACTGTTAAACACCTCAGTGAGGTCAAAAGAATCCTTCGATACATAAAGGGAACCATTAACTTGGGAATCTGGTATCCGAAGGATTCTGGTTTTGAACTAATTGCTTTTTCAGACGCTGATCATGCAGGATGTTTAGACACACGCAAAAGCACATCTGGTGGATTACAGTTTCTCGGAGATAAACTTGTGTCATGGCAATCAAAGAAGCAGGACTGCACATCACTGTCGTCAACAGAATCTGAATATGTAGCTATGTCTGTATGTTGTGCTCAAGTCATCTGGATGAGATCACAACTTAAAGACTATGGCTATCTATTCAATAAGATTCCAATCTACTGCGACTCCAAAAGTGCCATTGCCATCTCCGGCAACACAGTTCATCACTGCAAATCCAAACATATTGATCTCCGACATCATTTCATCAAGGAGCATGTCGAAAAGGGTACCGTTGAACTTTATTTTGTGGGAACTGAGTACCAATTGGCGGACTTACTTACCAAATCCTTAGCACCATCAAGGTTTGCTAGTCTAGTTCACCAACTTGGTATGCGATGTTTGACTCCAGATGATCTGGAAATGTTTTTAAAAACACAATTGATCGTCAAACATCAAACTCTTTTTGTAAATATTTCATCTTTAAGAAAATACAAAAAAAAAACTACAAAAAGAATCCTCTTTCTTAGTGTTCAAACTTCTAATCTTCAAAACGATGTTCCTCCATTAAAACTAATTTTGCTTTACACTGTCAAAATGGAACATGTTTTGAGGGGGAGAAATTTTTTTTCACAAAATCATGAAGTTTGCACACCTAACTCTTATTCATCAAGGATAAAATGTTTCTTCATCATTCGGATTAAAACTCATTTTCTAAAAAGGTCTATGATCTCTCGAATTAAATTGTACAAAAAGGTTTCACAAAATATATGCTAATTCGAGGGGGAGAAAAGGAATTTTTCTGCAACGATCCCAAATTGATCTAGTTTGGACTTCAAATGGTAAAGTTATTAACCTTTAATGAGTCAAGATTCACAAATGTCTTAAACTTAGGTAAAAGGATCTTGCATGTAAAATAAAACAGGCTCTAATCAATGTTTTCACATATGTTCTCAATAGTTGCACACATGATTAAAATCTCAACGAATCAGACTAACGATTTTTCCTCGATATTATCCACAATTGTGAGTTTCAAATTACTTTATGCTTGTTGTCTAATCGTTCCCTAAATGTTTCAAGTGTTTTCAACGGTAAAAAAAAAAAAAAAAAAAAAAAAAAAAAAAAAAAAAAAAAAGGCATAATCTGAAACTAGGGTTCATGTAACTATCGATCTGGGCATTTTCTTTTTCATGTGTTTAGTCTAATTAATTATTTCATATAGCTTTAGAGAACACTAAAGTATGCTCGATTGGTGTGTTTGCACGATTAGAAACAACATAGGATTGAAATCAAGTGATTTAGAGTTTAAGATTTAGATGTCTTTGCTGCTACTACTAGGGCGTTTGTTTGTACAATAATCTTGCATTTTGATGCTAACATGCGTGCAAAGTCTCAAATCATAACCCCAAATTATTATCATTATTGGAAAATCTCGAGTGATAGGATGAATTAATCTGTGATCTTGTGTGTTAATTTGGGAATTTTGAGCATTTTGGTAGATTTAGAATGAGTTTCTTGATTCATCTGTATACTTGTTTGTGCCTGATGCATTTTCTCTGTGTGCAAGTACATGTCATCCCATTGAAAGTAAAAATTTCAACTTTCGACAAAATGTTTCTTATGGAACATATTTTGAGGTCAAAGGGCAAAATGTGTTTATAGGCTAAACTGGTAAATGGATTCAAAATGGTGAGAAACAAATTTTTTCCAAACTCTACACTATTGTTTTACACCGGTAAAGCAAGTGTGAAGACCAAAGCAAAGTTGTTCTAAAACCTTTCAAAATTTCAAAATCTGGAATGCTTTGGCTACATGAAAAGAATGACTCTGATTTTAAAACTCAAAAGAGAGACTCCGGGTCTCAAACAACTTTTCAAAAGCAAAAGAGTTTTAAATTTCCATTGATTCATCGAGTGTTATTTCAAAATTAAACAAAGGTTTTCAATCCTCGATCGAATTCAACATCTTTTCGGATTGACACAACCTTCAAATGGATTTCAAATTTTGGTAAACAAAGGTTTTCAATCTCGAGGTTGTTGTCTAATCTGATATTCAAGCATTCTTTGTTGTATAATACTTGATTGTGTTTTCTAAAACCTTGAGCAGAATCATTTCACGAATTTTTCAAAAAGTATTTCATAAATACGATTCAATATTCTGCTCAAGAAGACTATCTCTCAAATAAACTTCATTATTTGAGGGGGAGTATTTTGTTAAAAGAAAACTAATTGTGCATTATAATAACGACTTGTGCACACATTTCAGTGTACAACTCGGTTTTCAAAGAAAGGAAAGTGTCTTACAAAAACATTTCTTAAAAACAAACGTGCACTTATCCTAAAAACAAGAAGCAAGTTCTCACACAAAGTTTATCATAAACTTCTTAATCTTGAGCAGAATTTATTCAAAAATTTTCAAAAGATTTTTCAAAATTTTTTCAAAATTTTGCTCAAGATTTTTCAAACCTTTACTCCCCAATTCGCTCCAAAGTTTAAAAATGTCAAAACACATGCTCGTTTTGAGGGGGAGTATTTCCATATCAAAATGTTTTTTTCAAAATCATGTTTTATGGTTTGTGCACACATAACAGTGTACAACCCGTGCTTGTAAATAAAGGACCCTGAGGTACGCTTCAGTGCCTCAATCCTAACATAAGGAGCGAAGGCTTCTTACTTTTGAGTAGAGTTAATCAAACATTTTCTGATTTTCATAACTCTGCTCAAAAGACAAGTATTTCACCTCAATGAGTATTCACTTGTTGAGGGGGAGCACTTGAAAAACTCATCGTTTGCATAACAAAAGTTCTTGTTGATATTCTCCCCATAAGACTCAAAAGGCATATTTTAATCAAATGTTTCTCAAAAACAACATCTTATATGCTATTTTTGAGGGGGAGAAAAGAAAAGTGATTAAAATATGAAAGTTCAAAGTTGCTTAAAGTTGAATCTTGTGCGAGCCAGACTCAGATTGACCCAAGAATTGACGAAACAAAAGTTAGTAATCTCGAAAAGACTTATCCTCGACGGGTAATGACATCAAGTTAGTTACCAGAGCTAGTTGTCACCTAAAAACTGACAATGGAACTCTCTAACTAGCCACGTAAGAGTGTCTCGAAAAGGATTTGTCTTAGTAGAAATGTACCGTCTCGAGAAACTGTCTGTGGACTTGACCAGGCCGGGTAATAACTTCAAGCTAGTCTAACTAGTGATGTAAGCGTGTCTCGAATCGGTCTTGTTCACTAAAAGTGGATCAATTCAAAAGTGCTTGCTCTTCCCGCATGTGCAAATTTATTAATTACACATGAGCACATGTAAAGGGGGAGCCCTTCAAAAGATAACACAAAACTCTCAAAGTGTTAAACAAAATGTTTGATAAACACAAACACTTTGAGAGATTTTCAAAGGTTTCAAAGGCAATTATAGGATAGTCATGGAGTTATAAGGTGACTAAGGTTAGGTAATAACCGTCCTATGATCCGCCTAAGCCGGAGGGATCTACCCAAGGACATCACCAATAGTTAGAACTAGAAGTCCTTAGGTATGATACGAAAAAAGGAGTAAAGAATGAAAGGAGAAAGAAGGGGTTGAAGAATGAAATAGAAAAGTAAAGAAAAGGGTGAAAAGAAATAGCCCTCCATATGATTCAACCTTAGGGCAGACACCGGGTTCAATGCGTTTACTACTGGTTGTTGCTAAGGCGACGCCGGTATTGAAGATAAAGCCGTCATGGACCCAGTGACGCACTGCACTTAACCTTCTAGCCACTCAAGTTCTCTTAAAAGAATTTGTTTCATTCTCACGGGGAACCGGTGTAATTTAGTAACTGGAGACTCCTCCCTAGTCTCCGCATAAGAAACCTAAGTGTGCACTTATTGAGTCTAGAGCCACGAGATTCATCAAAAGATCTCTTAGGAACACTTAGTATTTCTACAACTGGTGTTCTTCATCAATGGACACCAGCTGTAAATTATCGAGTCCTTCGCAGATCTTAGCAATCTGCCGAGAACGTTTATGAGAGAAGTACTTAAGTATTTCTCAATGATTGAACGGAAACTCCTTTCAGGGTCAACATCACCCAGCCCTGACAGGTCACTTCGGTAACTTCTCGTGAGTTACGCTTAGTGTTTGCGGTGGTTTCTAACGGTCTACAGTCGTGGAGTGATCCCCAACGACTCACCCAGTCATTGAGCTACCTTGTAGGTCTCGTAAGCTCCTTCGGGAGTATCTGACATGGGAACGGCCTTGATAAGGGTTAGAAGGAGTCTTCACACTATGCTGTTGACGATCTCTAGTTCCTTATCTGTAAGTACCGGATGTTTTATTGCTAACTGTTTACATGCAGGGACACATCATCTCCATGGAGACGGATTCCACATGCTCATACATGCATCTTGAAGTCATCAAAAGCTCCCTCAAAGATCTGTGCAACACAAAGTTCAAAGAAAGATTCTACGCCAAAAAGAAGAATCTACAAAGTATAAAGACTAAAGATCTTAAGTCTAATAAAGGGAACTACGTGCATGTATAAGTCAAAATTCAAAGATGTATGAGCATGTTGGAATGAACGACGACCACCACAGACGCAGAAGTGACGCATAGCATATAACTTCATAAGATGATCACTACCACATCTATTACGAACAATGAACAACCGTGATGACCGACCCTTAGGGGGAGATTGTTGGAACCTAAGTTTTACTATTTATTCAAGTCTCGGTCATTACATTTTGTAATAAGATGATCACAACTACATCAACAAAGAACAAAGAATGATGAATGATTTTGAAGACGTCTAGAGCTTTGAAAGTCAAAGATTAAGACGAAGACGTCAAGCAACCTTGATGACCGACCCTTAGGGGGAGATTGTTGGGATCAAAGTTTTACTATTTTATCAAGTCTCGGTCATTTTATGTAATAGGTTGCTAAGGCTTGTATGTTTATTTAATGTTAAGGCTTATGAAGCAAGCCCATGGGCCTTAAGCCCATTTCGTTTAAAAATAAAGGGAGGAAGGGAGTGTTGCCCTAATCCTCCCCTATATATATGATGTAACCTCTCATTAGAGAGGTGTTGGTTATTTCATTATTCTAAGAAAACTCTTCCATTTCTCTTTCTCTTATTGTCTTAATCAACCATCTCTCCCTCTCATCTCTTTTCTATCATTTCTATACTTGTGTTTACATAAAGTGTGACCTAACACTTTCTACTCTTGTATTCTTGAAAGATAGATGATGAGAGTTGAGGTGACTTGAGTGGATTCAAACACAAGAGAAATCACCAAAGTTTCTAGGGTTTGGAAGTGTTTGATGAATGAAAACCTAACTAGGGTTTCTATGTTGATGTTGCTCTTGATTCTTGCATGAAACTAGGAGGAAATTAGCTAAGTTTGAGGTGTTGTGTGTGTTATTTGTGGCGTACAAAGAGAGGGGGAGGGGGCTTATAAAGGGTCTTGAGGAGGTTACCAAACTTAGGATATTTTTTGCAAACTAACACATGTAATCATCCTAGATAGTTTAGCACAAGATCAAGACACCTAAAGGGTGACTCCCCCCCCCCCCTAATGACGGTTTGGAATGGATAAGGGGGGTGAGGTGGCCTTTGAATGATAATATCCTAGATATTTGGTGAGTTTTGACTCCGTAAAATGCTAACCGTAAGTTTTTAGGCCACGAAACGTAAAACTGGGTATCGTAAAAATACTAAACTTATAGGAATGACTAAACTTGTCAATATACTCCATAATAAAATATAAAATGAGTGGTAGGTTCTATTGGGTTGCTCAAACCCTGCTAAAACTGGAAACACGGGTCTAAAACGCGTAATACGTAAAACGTACGAATATTGTGTAAAATTGAGAAAAGTAAAATGTTACTTTTCTAAGAGGATAAAAATGATTTAAAATGACTTATAATGTCTAGACTGGGCTCAGTCTAGTGTCGGTTGGTATTAAATGTCTTTTACACATCAAACCGTAAGCCTAAAAATCAAAGAATGACTTATAAAATCAAGGAATGATTTTGGGTCAATGGAGGAGGGAAAAATATGTTGACTTATTCCAGAAATATGGAAACTCAAATCGTCTTAGAAACGCGGTGTAGGTATAGGCTAAGGTTACGGCTGAGTAAAAACGCTTAAAACTGAAAATTCCAGTTTTTCACGGCCGAGGCTTATTTTGGTCATGTTTTTCTCATTCATGATTAATTCTCAAATAAATCATGAGTGTGTCAAACATTTTTCTGATGCGGGGTCACTTAACGCGGTCGAGTTTCGTTGTGCGTAGAATTTTTTAATGACGTTTTACCCTAAAACGTGTAATTTCTTATTAACTTTCACGAAAATGATCTGACGAGTGTCAAACTTTTAATTTTCCATGGAAATGATTTATCACTCGAGGCCATGAAACAAAAATCAAATTTTGGGAAAATTTCGGGAAAATGAATAGTAAAAGTGAATAGTGAAATTTTCCGTGAATAGTAATTAACCTGAAATTGCGAATTGTTACAATTTTTTTTGTGAATAACCCACTGTTACTCAAAACATAAAAGTTTTAGATAACATCTTAACTTAAACGTGGCCGAAATCGGGGAATTAATCGGGTTAGCAAAACTCTATATATCGCACTTTTCGCTGGACCGTTGTAAATCTGAAAACTGATGGACTGAATATTATGGACAAATAAATAGTTTTACTAATGTAATCAAATTTTTGACTCAGTGGGACCCACAAAACTTGTTAGTACAGATGTATACCTTCCGGGGATATAAAGAACGAGATTTGTGGACTTACAGTTTGTGAATAACGGATTTTTGAAAGTGAATAAGTTATAAACATTTTTGACAGCTTTGGAATTAAAAGTATACAAATGTTTATGTTTTATAAACTTTTGAACTTTAAATATATTTTGATCCACTTAAGTTATTTTGGACCCTTTGGCTTAAATGGAACATTTGAATTAAATTTGAACCTTAGGACTAAATTGGACACATAAAAAGTATAAGAATTAGTATGTAACAATTCACATTTTCAGGTTAACTTCTATTCCCAGAAATTTTACTATTCATTTTACTATTCACTTTCACTATTCACTTTCCGAAATTTAAATTTTATTTCATATTCTCGTGTGATAAATCATTTTCATGGCAAGATAAATGTATGACATTCATCAGATCATTTTCACAAAAGTTATTAAGGAAATACACTTTAGGTTAAAATGTCATTCAAAAATCCTACGCACAACGAAACTCAACCACGTCAATTTCCCCGCATCAGATAAACGTTTGATACACTCATGATTAATTATAGAATTAATCATGACTAAGAAAAATGCTACCAAATAAACCCTCGACCGTGAAAAACAGAAATTTACGTTTTCAAGCACTTCTGCTTATCCGTAACCTTAGCCTATACCTGCACCGCGTTTCTAAGACGATTTGAGTTTTCAAATATTTTCTTTGGAAAAGTCAACATATTTTCCCTCCTCCTTTGACCAAAACTCACTCCTTGATTTTATAAATCATTCTTTGATTTTTAGGCTTACGGTTTTATGTCTAAAAGACATTAAATACCAACCGACACTAGACTGAGCCAAGTCTAGACAATATAAGTCATTTTAAATCATTATTATCCTATTAGAAAAGTAACATTTTACTTTTCTCAATTTTACACAATATTCGTACGTTTTACGTATTACGCGATTTAGACCCGTGTTTCCAGTTTTAGCAGGGTTTGAGCACCCCAATGGAATCTACCACTCATTTTATATTTTATTATGGAGTATATTGACAAGCTTAGTCATTCTTTCAAGTTTCACATTTTTACGATACCCGGTTTTACGTTTCGTGACTTAACGACTTACAGTTAGCGATTAACGGGACCAAAACTCACTCCAAGCATGATAATGCAAGAAACTTATCTAGTCATCCAAGATAATCATATGGTCGAAATTTTAAGAGGAGTCACCAAGACACTTGGTGTCTTTGTGATAAATCAAGTATAGGATTCATACATGTGTTCAAACTTCCTTAGGAAGCCTTGCAAAATATCTAGGAATTAACCTCCTCATTATCCTTTATAAACAAACTCATATGTCTCTTCATCTCATCACCAAAAATCAGTCACTACATATTCCAAAAGTAATAAATTCTTTGATTTTCAAGATCAAGTGCTATATCAATTCAAGAACTCTTGTTAAGTTTTAATCGATCCAAACCTAGTTTCAAGCTACAAGAAACTACTTCAAAACCTTAGAAACTTTTGGTCATTCTCTTGAGTTTAGATCCACTCAGGTCACCTAAACCTTCATCACAAATCTTTCAAGAATACAAGTGTAGAAAGATTGCTTGAAGTGAAGTGAAGTGAAGAGAAGTAATCAATCAAAGTCCTTACCTTACATGTTACTTGCCTTTCTTGTAGAAAGCTAAAGTTGTAAGCAAACTCTAATACACTTCCTTGCTTAAATATCATTTTCATGCTATTTGTATTTCCTTCATTCTATATATTGTCGTGTTATTAAGTTCATGATGTATAAAAATGGGTAAAACAAGCTATGATATATATATGTTAACTTATGATAAGTAAACAAGCAAACTAGTGATTTTTATGGAGAACTCTGATCAAAAAAGTATATAAATGATATTAGACAATTACATATTGTAGTAGAGGACTTAACAAGGAAACCATAGCAATTTGAATCACCTAAAACAAGTATACGAGTCAAAAGTTATGACCATTTGAAGTTACCAAAACTTTACGGCAAAACTGCCTAAAAACCTTCTGTATCAGATTTAAACACGCAAAAAGAGGCCCTTCTGGTCCGTTTCATCAAAAAGTTAAAACTTGAAAGTTTTCAGAATTATGTTTTCTTCAAAAACTCAGGAGCACGTTTCCAGAAAACCAATAATGAATGAGATATCTTCAATTTCTTAACAGCTATATTGAATACCCAAAGTTACTATATAAGTGGTTATGGTTAGTTATAACCAAGGGGTCTAATGACCTAAAGCCAAGACCACAACCATGGCTAAGGCCAAGGTTGAGTCTCAAGCCCATGGTAACAACGACCAAGGTCACGACAAAGCCATGGCTAAAGACCATATAAATTTACCAAGGCGAAAACATGAGCTAAAGAGTTAGCGATAACTTAAACATGCAATTTGGATCTACTCCATCTAAAGAACCATGAGATCTTACAAGTAATTGTCATACAAGATCTAAGAAACTCATTGTAATAACAATCTTCATTTAAAAGTAAACTTTCCTAAGTTTACTCAAGTATTTGGACATGTAACTTTTCGGATAAAAAACTTATATATTTTTATCAAACACTACAATAGTAGGGAGCTTCATGTGAGGAGTTCATATGGGTAAACCGTCGAGATGACCTGTGGATTTAAGAATTAAAGTGTCCTGGCTCCTCGAACGTTTACTACATGACTTCTGAATTACGTCGGCCCGAACGGTAGTAAGCGATATACAAACTATACATGTTCATACACAATT
The DNA here is from genome assembly GCA_030686995.1 of Artemisia argyi. Lineage (NCBI taxonomy): Eukaryota > Viridiplantae > Streptophyta > Magnoliopsida > Asterales > Asteraceae > Artemisia > Artemisia argyi. The sequence continues at coordinate 4,339 of JARVZY010010789.1, read as the reverse complement.
TTTATTCAATGACTTACACTATACTACATACTACATCATGGACTAAATGCATGACATATATAGGAAATCCTTCATATTCTTTACTTCAATCCTAAGTCGCGACATAGTATTATAGGTTGCTCGTAGAAACCTTCACGTTTCGACCATCATTCTCATAACTTGCTACTTAACTTAAGGTGAGTTCATAGCCCCACTTTTCATTACTTAATTGTTTTATGAACCCTTGGGGGGAATACATGCTATTTTAACCGAATACAATACTTTCAAATTGTATGCTTGCCTGATTGTTTTATTATCACTAAGTACCATCCTTGCCAAACCAAGATCCCTTATTATCAACCATTTAATCACTAGTAATAGTGAGCGCGAATATTGTGAATAGGCCTATTGGGATTGACGAATCCCATTTGTATTCACTAAGTTCAAACAAATAAATTAATATTTGAGACCTAGGTATGACGGCAAAATACCTACCGGGATAACTCCACCGATTGATATTGGTACCCGTTAACGTTTTGGTGTCATAAGCTTAGTGAATTAATAACCGTTCCGGGCGTATAACAACGTAGCCCATTTTTTTTCCAACCATGTGTATGAGTCTAATTAACTCATACTACCAACATATTGTCTTCAACCATTAAACAAACTCTATGAATATCACTCAACCTTTGTGTTGACCTTTTAAGCATGTATTTCAGGTCCATGATGAACGAGGATGGCACGGAAGGGGCACATACTTATGAAGAAGGCTATAATATATTTTGTCATTCGATAAAGCATCAACAAACTTTATATTGATGTATTTTGTAACATGGAACCTTTTTGGGACCTAACTATGTAAACTCTGATATATTTGAATAATTCGAATGATAAGTCTTTTTAAAACGACTCAGTTAGAGATTGTTTTCTATTATTATGACTGTTGTGCCGTCGAGTAACACCCAAGTAGAATTCCGCTGCATCATTGAATTGGGGGTGTTACAGATTGGTACGAGGCATGGTTATAGAGAAACGGGTCTAATTGAGACCTAAACTATAACTACAATTACAAGCAAAAACATTTTTATAGCCTTCCGCTCTTCGTGCCTTCCATCCTCCAGAGGATTATGGACTTATTAAGCATTTTATACTACACAAACATGTTAGCATATGGATATATGTACCCTTAGCATAATTGAGCATTTCCTCGCAAGCATTTTATACTACATGAACTTATTAGTATATTGATATATACACGCTTGTCATATTTTGTCACACCCCCAAGATCGGGTCCAGCGGAAGCATACGTATAGCTGGGGTGTAACTCAATTGATATCACAACATAAGTACAAAAATGGTTTTCAATTTAATCATTTAGAATAAAATCGTTTAACCAAAACTAGTAAATTTTACATCGTTAAAAGTAGTGCGGAAATAGCCCTTAAAATAGTTTAGAACGGTCCCCATATAAATAATCAGAGTCTTCTATGACCATGCCATGCCCTGCCAAAACCTCCAGTAGCGTGCCATAAGATTAAAACCTGAAAATACATGTTAAAGTGTCAACACGAGGTTGGTGAGTTCATAGAGTTTGTTTAACAAATAAAGTTTATAGGAAAAATGATCACACAGCAAAGGCATCGTAAATCCACTCAGTTACAAGTCCCGCCATAAGAGACTTGTAACCTGTGTGTTCACAACCCACTGCTAACATATATATATATATATAGTAAGATTAAGACATGTATAAGTTCATCACAACAGTTAAGCAATTAGTCGTGAGTCTACACTTCATCTCCGAAGACCTCACGTTTGTATGTATGTTTCAATGGTTGTGCCCAGCAACTTAATCTGGGGCCATTGGAAGTCTCAGTATGTATGTCTCAATGGTTGTGTCCAGCAACTTAATCTGGGGCCATTGGAAGTCTCAATGGTTGTGTCCAGCAACTTAATCTGGGGCCATTGGAAGTCTTAAGAATACACCATCACAGTTTAGTATAACACAGTTAAGTATAGCACAATCACGTATGTATGACATCAAGTATAAAACAATCAAGTATAAAGAAATCAAGCATAAATGTTATGAGTATCAAGAAAGTATGTTTTTAGTATTTATACAAGTAAGCAAGTTGTTTAGCATGTATCTCCCCCAAAGAGTTAAAACAAGTATAAAAAGAGTAAAAGCGGGGCTATGACTCACCTGGGGCAATAGCTACGATGACAAAAGTGGATACACAGAAATGAGGCTCGATCTCTAACCGCAACCTAATATGAATGATAGTGATCTACTTAGATCATGAAGTGATGAAGAGAATATGCATGCACATGATACCCATACCACTCGTAACTTGGAAATAATTGTTATTGTCAAAATAAGGTATTTTCCATACTTAGGAAAAATAAGTCCAACTAGGCTTATAAAAACTTGTTGTAATATATCGTATATAAAAATGTTAGTGTTATATTTCTTACTTGAAAACTTTAAAATAATGTCTAGTAGTTGTAAAAACAAGTCTTGGGTCATAAGTTCTTCATTTGTTAAGAATATAACTCCTTGAATGAGAATCTAGAAAATATATTATTTTGTACGTAGTTATATTATTTTCTAGTAGTGACTATATATATAAATATATATATAGTTTTGACGATATTAAAACGTGTATAACTTGGTCGTTTTAAGCTCATTTTACTCGTTCTTTATATCCACGGATTCGTTTTAGTATATACTAATATATTTTCAATAGCTCGGCTCCACTAGGTTACGTCTAACGTCTCTATTTGCCCGTCGAAAACTGTCAAACAGCATGCAGTTTTTCTAAAAATAGTTTTCGTCGTTAAATTTACAAAAATCATATCTCCTTCGTTATAAGCTCGTTTTAATCATTTCTTTCGCCAAAAGCTTCGTTTTTTAAAGTATTTTCTAAAAACATTGTCAAAGTGGACTGAGAAAATACGGATTTTTCTGGGTTTACCAAAATGGGACAGAATGTATTTCTACTTGTTCAAAAACCATTTTCAAGGCTCTAAACTAGTTTCTAACATCACCAAACCACTTTCAATCACCACAAATCTAGTCTAATCTTACCATACACCTTCTTAGGGTGTCATGGGTTCCTAAACATCATCAATCTTGGTGGGTTACATGGGGTTAATCATAGGTTAACTATAATCTCATAATAATCAAGAAATACTTGAAAAGTGGTATATATAACATAACTACTTGCATATTTTGCCAATATAAATTGAAATACAACATGTTACTAATGAAATGAAGGTATTAGATGATGAAAATATTAACTTGAAGCTTACTTGAATATATATGGGGTTTGGAGAGGATTATGTTAAGAAACCTAGGGTTTTTATCACAAAACCCTAACTAGGAATGAAAATAGAACTTGATTATGTCTTGATCTTCAAAAATTGATGGATCTTGCTTGGGTTTTATTTTTAATTCGTGGCTAGGGAGGAAGAACAAGAGGAAAAGTGAAGTTTTGATCTAAAAATCTAAGGATGAAATGAGAAATGAGTTTGTAGATATTTGTTTTTGGTCATGGTCTTTGTAAATGAAAGAAGCACATGGGTTAGCTAGGGGGGGGGGCGGTTTTACAAGGAGGAAAAAAGGGGAGGTATGTTGGGGATTTATTTAGGAGGTTAGTGGAAATATTGTGTAGTATTTGGTTAGTTTTAGGTGTAATCGGGTATCGGGTTTGCTAGAAATAAATTTTATCGAAGTTATTCGGGACATAATAAAGTTGTAAAAGTCGTAAAAATACGTTGGGTATAAGAATGGAGAGTTTGGGTGATTATTGTTTAGTTTCTACGAAAACCGTCGTAATTAAATTAGACGTACGATATTAATTAATTAAATATCCAAAATACCGGGTAATTGAATTTCATAATACTTATGACGTTGTAATAAGTCTAAAAATATATCGAGATTAATGTTGGGAGTGTCGGATATGATATTCTCATTTATAGGTCGCGTATTAGTGATTATTTAAAATAAACATACGTAAATCGTTAATTATATCAAAAATATAATTTGGAAATCCTATGAGTGGAATAGTATGCAAGTGCCATGATAATGATATGTAGACTATTTCTAGTCCGTATGAAATGTCCCAATGATAATGCATGAATTCGCTCTTGAACCAATACGGTTACGCGAATTTGAATACTCGTAAACTAAATTTACGATGAAATGAGTAATGCACGTGAATAGTGAAATTTCTTCCGGAAATGAATAGTGTCAAGTGAATAGTAAAATTTCTGAACGCTTCTCAGAATATCAAATTGACCTCAAAAACGATGAATAGTGATCGATGAATAGTAAATGATGAATAGTAACTTGTGAATAGTA